>JBAMBP010002428.1:0-353629 GCA_037044515.1 Phortica magna
TCAAGTTTGAACGGATTTGAGCCACGCCCACTCCTTCCCGCCCAACCAGCTACGCCCACTTTTTGGAAAGGCTATAACTTGAACATCAGAAACGCTAGAACTATGAAAGTTGGCATGTCGACTAAGTATGCAAAGACCTATACAACTGCATACCCCAATTTTCCCCCCAACCCATCATTACCCCTCAAAAAGTGTTTTTTTGTAAATTACTGTATCTTCAAAACTATAAAAGATACGGACCTGAAATTTTGTATGTAGACTCAGTAAATACATGTCCTTAAAACTGCATACCAGAAAATACCCATTTGTATTTTTGACTACCCCTCAAAGTCCACCAAACTTAAATTTTTTGTAAATTTCACTTTTTTTTTACAAAAATTTGTATGTCTCCACAACTATAACAGATACGAAATTGAAACTTTGTATGCAGACTTCATAGATATATGTCTTTAAAACTGCATACCAAATTTTTCCCCCCTACCCTTAATAATCCCTCAAATAGTGTTTGCATGTCAAAGCCTACATCTCCGAAATTGTTGAAGGTACGGACCTGAAATTTTGTTCGTAGACAAAGTATATATAACTTCTTAAGACTGCATACCAGAAAATACCATTTTGTATTTGGACTACCCATTAGAGGTCGGCAAACTTAAATTTTGGGTAAATTCCAGTTTATTTTTATTAAAATATGTATATCTCCACAACTATGAAATATACATGTCTGAAATTTTGTATGCAGATTCAGTTAATATACGTCCTTTAAACTGCATACCGAAAAATACCTCTTTATTTCATGGCTTCCCCCTCAGAGATCAACAAACTCGAATTTTTCGAAAATTCCTCACTTTTGACTGATTTTTTATATTTGGAACACCATTTAAATGGGTGAGGGTATGTGCAGGGTATTATATGGTTGAGTATACTCAACTATACCGCCCTTACTAGTTTATTATATGATTTTATTTTTTTGTTACTAGGCAATTTTCAACCGACGAACCGAACTTCGCCGAAAACAAGAAGAAGACGCGGTGAAAGCGGCAGCGGAGTTGCGTGCAGCTGAAGAAAAAGTGCGTGAGGCAAACGAGGCTTTACGCGTAGCCAAAGAAAAAGCACTCACACCTCTGATTCCAAAATGTGCATTGATGCCACCCACAAAATTAGCAAGTATGCGGTCCAGTAAATCCAAAATGTTATAATTTTTAACACCGTAACCTTATCTTACTCAGCACGCACAATTGCTCCCGTAGCTAATATGATTGCCTTGGAGCGTGCCAAGCGAAAAGTTGAGGAGCTTAGAGCTGAAAAGAAACCTACATTTACGCCCGCGCAGATCAAAAAAGGTGCAACACGTGTGGCACATCAGCCGAGCACTGCGCTCGACAAGTCTAATACAGCACAGCAGACAAAGCCTCCGGTTCTTGAGTCAAACAACACAAAAATATCTTTCAATATTCGTATGCAATATTATGAAATGATGGTCAAGCATTGTCTTAACATATATCCAAATGTGGCAGATGCTTGGGAGCGAGTATGTTTTAAGCGAATAACTATATAACAGTTTATTAATATTGATCTTGCATTCTTTCTAGGCTCAGACTGAGGAGTTAACTGTCTTTAAAAAGGTTTATACACCTCTAATTTACAAGAATAGTTGTATGTTGACCATAAGCAAGCTACGCAAGGAAGCTATAGATGCAGGAAACAAACCAAAGCATGTAAACAAAATAGAATCACATGAGGTTATTTTGGCTGGGAAGCGTGCACAGTTGACTTCATGGAGCGTAGAAAAGAGAGCGTAAGTAACTTCGAGGTGTATATACAGAATGAAATATTTAAACACTTTGCAACATAGCCTCAAAAACTTCAAATTTTAAAAAATAAATTTAAATGTATAATTTTCTCTCGCACAAAAATTCAGGCGAATGAAACAGGAAACAAATTTAGAAATGGAACATCATAATCTTATAATAAAAAGCTATTTTTTATGTTTTGTTCAACTTCTTAGAAAACCAGATGATAATACAAACTGTGAGTCATTCGATACATTGCCTGGCGACAAAGCATTTGAAATGATCTACGATTTACGTTTGTCTGACGATCAACTTTTGGCTAATGGGTTTCCGCGACCTGGAAAACGTTTGGGTACAGCTACTATACAAAATTCACGACCAAATAGGCGACCTAATGAGACAGAGCGCTACTGCAGTCGTTGTGGCAAAGTGTTTAATCTGTCCATATATGATCAACCAGCCTCAGATGAATGTAACTATCATCCAAAAAGCACTGGTTATCGTAGAGGTTGGTGTACAAAAATTTCACATGATTATTGAACTATATTATTTCGTTTTGTTAAATAAAGGCTACGCGGATCATTTACATCGATGCTGTCAACAACCTGCCGGTACACCTGGTTGCACATATGCCAATTACCATGTGTCAGACTATTATGATCCCAATAAATTAACATGTTTTGTAAGTACAATCGATAAACCTGATGACTATGTGCCCACCAAGAAAGATATATTTGCCCTTGATTGCGAAATGTGTTATACAACGCATGGTATTGAACTAACGCGTATCACAGTCGTCGACATCAATGGACGTGTGGTGTACGATGCGCTTGTTAAGCCGGAAAATAAAATTGTTGACTACAATACAGTGTAAGATTTCAATAACCTTTTTCAAAACCGATTGTTATTAACCAAGTTTGTCTTATTTTGACAGATATTCCGGCATTACTGAAGAAATGCTGGCAAATGAGACACGCACACTGCGAGATGTACAAGCAGTGCTTATGTCCATGTTTCATACAAAAACTGTGCTCGTTGGTCATAGCTTGGAAAGCGATCTAAAGGCATTAAAATTAATTCATGACGTTATTGTCGACACGTCCGTTTTATTTCCTCATAAGATGGGTCCACCAAAGAAGCGTGCATTGAAAACATTGTGTATCGAGAATCTGAAGCGTATCATACAAGAAAATGGTAAGACATATATTTTTGTATTCATTATATTCCCAAAAATTATCCATTTTCATATATTTATAGAGGGTGGCCATGACAGCGCCGAAGATGCCGAAGTTTGTATTCAGTTGATTAAATTCTATTTAAGAAATAAGATCAATTAACGGTTTAAATTTTCGTTCTTATTGAATTATTTATTATTATGACTTTTTTTTTTATATATACATTAAAATCGTGTTGAACTGTTAAATTTAAGTTTAATGAATCATTCATGAACAAAACTAAAAAATAGTATACATAAGCTTTGATATGTATGCATTTCGGTATGTACAAACAACAAAAACAAAGCAAACATCCGTGTTTGTTGCATATTTTTCAATGAGCTAAGTTTAAAAATTAATGTAAGGAATCACTATGAAAATGTAAAGAAAATATTATTAATTAATTTAAGTATTAACTTAAGAAAAAAAAGTGGTGAACAAATAATGTATTATAAGATTCATTTGACAATTAAAAAACAAAAAATAACATCACAATGAAAGTGTTCGAATTCTTAATGATACGCTTTTAAATGGCTGTCGTACACCTAATAATATTGTGGTAAATATGTATGGAAATGTGTATGCTGACGATTGTAAATGGCGACAAACTTGAAGGAGTGTGAAAACCAAACCGAAACTCATTTAAGTGTAAAAGTTAAGAAATATGTTAACCACAACGATATATCATGTGGTGTCGACGCTTCTAATGGGTGGTGGAAAGTGTGTGCTGAACTGTATCGCAATATTTTGAAGTTACACACACACACACGTACACACAAACGCATAAGGACAATAAAAACTGTGAAAAGGATACTTAACGCAGGACAAGAAACGCGTAAAAGCATTCGAAGGCTGTTGCGCTAATATTTCATCAAGTTGTATGTGTTGTGTTAGTGTGTGTCGCTGTATTTCTACAGATGTTTTTGCCGGGGGCGAATAATATTTCATAAGCCGCAATATTTGCTTTTGTGTGTAAGAAATTTAATGATGAATGCATTTGCATACAGAATTGTTTATTGAGAATATTTTTATTGTTGTGGCATTATATTTTTCAATTTAATTTCTGGACATAAAAATGGTTTTCAAAGGATTTGCCAAAAATGTCGTCGTTTTCTTTTACAATCATATTAAATTGAAGTTGTTACAAAAGAATGTGCATTAAAAACAAGTAAATTGAAATTATTACAAGAGCAATAAAAATGTTATTTTGATGATTTTTGATACGTTAAATGTGATTCGTTTCAATCGATTTCCAAATGCGAAAGAACTCATTTTCGACCTTTAAGATAAGCGTAACATTTGATGTGATTAATAAATCATCATAGCTATGCTGGAATGCAATCCAATTGAACGAGCCGGTCATCAGTATGGATTTCACTTTGCCTTGATCATTTGGCTTGCGTATTTCACGACTGCGTCGAAAGCCATCAATAATACAGATTTTGTGATGCATCATGCGATCCGAACGCGAGCGTGGTATAACCATTGGTATTTGCTTGAGAACCCTTGAATCGGCCACTTTGCTCATCTGCCGTAAATAACATTTCTCGGTGATAATGCGCACGGCAATGCCGCGTTGATATGCCTTGCACAGTGCACGACTTATTGGTGCCGAGTTGAGCGCATAAACGGCAACGTCAATGCAATACTTAGCGCCGTCCAGATACTCAACGATGCGTCCAAGATGATTATTCGAACATTGTCCATATTCGCATTGCAGGGATGTATAATGCGGCACATTGCACATGCGATTCTTGTCGTTAATGTACATCACCTCATTTATCATTTTGCTCTGTTTATCCATGCGATATATTTTGTACAGCTCCTTGGTTTTCGCAACAATTGTGAGGGGGCTGTCAATTAGTGCCTTAATGAACTCAATCAAATAGTACAACATCTTAACGCTTTCACTTATTCTTCGGCAAGCAAAAAAGCCTTGTATTATTTTCTGAAAGGAGCTGTCAAAAATGACATGATTATTTTGGCATCAGTGTTGACAAAGCTTTTTTCGATGCGAAAATACGGGTTTACTCTCCTCAGAAGACAATCTACGTCTGGCTTTACACTTGCTTGCCGATTCTACCGTGCAAACTTGTGAAACATTTGGATTTTCACAGACGCCTCACCTAGAGACGGCACAGCTCGACCACATCCAGATCATGCATTCAGTCAAACTCCCAAAGCTAAGTTGGCTCCTCTGTGACAGAAGGAAACTGAGCTTGAACATCAAGCTGCTTATCTATAAACAAGTTGTTGCTCCATGCTGGAAATATGGAATCCATCATTGGGCTATATCTTGAGCTTCGACCCGGAACAATGTGCAGGTCCTTGCAAATTAGGCGCTTATGACGATTACTACTGGTTAGAAATTCTACTCTACACCATGACTTGGGCGTCGGTGCAACAATAAAAAGCGATCTCCTTGCCGCATCCCTTATTAGTGATCAATAAGGCAGACGACTCAAAAGGGTTCATGATGATGATGATGATTGGCCAACCTTGTTTATGAGTTAAAAAAATTTATTAATAAATCACTTAATTTTTTTTTATAACTGCTAATCTGAATGATCAATTCATTTACTAACCTCTCCAATCAATTTTTTATAGCCCACAAGGCTGTTTAATATTTTGAAACATTTTGTATGAAAAAAATTGTTTTTGTTCGAGATTTTTGTATGTTTTCGTTTGCATTATTTTAACTTACTTAACATTTTGATTTCAATTGATTTCGATTTGTAAGGCAAATTGCTTACCTTGCTTGATTAAAGTGCATTAAACGAGCGACTATTGTCGATCGCCGCATTATGACGCACTTGTTTCGTTCGTTTGTTGTGCACTTATTGCATTTTTATCGAATGCTGCGCTTTGCCTTGTAAACTTTTTGCCCAATAACTTTTTAATAAAAGCAATCGTAAAGTTGTCGAAACTTTTTCTTCTCTTCTCCGCTCGATTATATTTAATTAGGAAATTTTCAAAAGCGAGAAGCTGTTTTGCCACACCACACACACACACCAGAGCGCCGCCACGGACTGCCAACTTAGACGAAACGTTTCGCCTCTTTCGCTGTTGCGGTTGCCGGGCAGTACGCATACTTGTTGTTATTCTTTTTGCTGCCTTTGTTGTTGTTGCTTGTTATTATTTTAATGTAATTTTAATCAGATTGCGGCGATACTTCATATTTTTCAATTACAAGTGCGCCTGCTGTTCGTATTGTACGCACGAACGACCGATCCACTGGCCAAACGCACGCCACTGCCACCCCGCGTGTTCGGCCAACCCACTTACATAACTTCTGCTATTTCGCTACGTCGCTACTGGTGCGCCTTGCCTTTGTTGCGGTCGCATGTGCGTGTGTGTGTGTGTGTGTCGGAGCACCCGGCAGCGTTTTTGATAGCGTGACGCCGATGCCATCTGTGCGCTTTAATTTTGAATGGCCGTGGTCCTCGTCGTCGTCGTCGTCCTCATCGTTCCACTTCTGTTCCCGCTTCTTCTTCGACTTCTGCCATTCCGCACACACCTCTGTTACAGCGGTTTTACAATTTTACCGTTGTAATTTCTGTTTGGTTTTATTGTTTCAAAGTATCGAACTTTTAGCGTAAAATTCTATTAAAAAAAACACAAACAAGAAAAAGTTCGTTTTTTTACTTGCTTTTGCCGCTTACTTTTTTTTCCTTTTTATTGTCGTATTTATTGTTGTTTTATTTGAAATTCTATTGCAAAATTTTGCAATAAGTGAATTGATAATAACTTTCTATTTGAAGTTTAAATTCTCTTCAGTTGATTGTTTTTGTTTTATTTATTGAAATTTTGATGAATCACTTCCGCAATTTGTTTGTCTCTTTATTACACAATTATTTGAAAATTGTTTCCATTTCTGTGCGCTTCATTTGACTGAACTTGAGCAAAAAAGGATTTTCTTTGTCTATTAGTATATGTATTTTATTTTATTATCTTTTCTTTTTGTGTTGTTGATTGATAAATGATGTTGCATATAGAAAATTATATTTAGAAGCAAAGCTCATTTGTTCATTACTCAAGCGGACTTACATAACCAAAAAAGAGGAGCAACAAAAACAAGTTGATAAGCATGCTTTCAACATTTTGAAAACTTTTGTAAAACACAAATGTTCGTTTGAACAAAATTTGCGTCTGATAACTTTCAACTGTTTTACAACTTAAGCTAACCAAGTCAGTGAAGCGTGTTTTGCCATCATTGTCGTGCTCGTAGTCATCGTCGTCGTCGTCGTCGTCGCTGCTTTGCAGCTGCCGCTAATGATGACAAAGAGAATATTTATTACTTGCAACTCATTACCAGCGGACAATCAATAAAAGTTCATTAAGAATTTCGTTTAATTAACGCAAAACGGCCGAGCAAATGCAGACAAAAGACCAGAAGACAATGAACGAGCGAGCGAGCGAGCCAGCGAACGAGCCGGCGTGAGTTTCCGGCCGGGCCCAACAAGTTGTGCCGCTTGCTCTTCGCTGCTCAGCTATTTGTTGAACGCATATTCTGCCCATCATCGAGTGCTATTATAATCTTCATTATCATCATCATTGTCGTCATTTTCAACTATCATGATGCGTTCACATTGCGTTGAAGTCTTCTCTTGGCGCGTTTTTTCTTTATTTTGGTTCTATTTTTATATATTTTTTTTTCACTCAAGCTTTCCACTTTGCTGCTGCGTTAAGCAATTTGTAAAGACCGGTTTTCTTTGCT
This sequence comes from Phortica magna, assembly GCA_037044515.1. Lineage (NCBI taxonomy): Eukaryota > Metazoa > Arthropoda > Insecta > Diptera > Drosophilidae > Phortica > Phortica magna. The sequence goes on from JBAMBP010002428.1 coordinate 7,722, forward strand.
CGTCTTTGTCCTTTGGCATTATGTCCTGCTTATCCTAAGACGCATTCGTCTGTTGTTGCTGCTCTGCTATTGTCTTGAATTTTTGTACAAATTATTGCATGCAAGCATTCCAGCGGCGTTCTACCGTCTCCTGCAGTTCGCAAAGTTCTCTCGGATTTTCGCCTGGCCAAATGTGTGTTTGCCTTTATTGCCTTAGCATGGCTGCCGCCTAATCGTAATATTTTCCTGCCACGGCCACCACACGCTCACACCAGCACAGTAGTCTTCTTTTGCGCTCGTTCATATTCGAGGCTCTTCTCGTCTTCGCCGTCTGTCAACTCAAGTCAACTCTATTCTATCATCAGTCATGCTTTTGCTTCATTATTATTTGCAATTGCTTCGAAGCGAAATTTTTTTCTCAATAACTTTTTTTCTTTTCATTTTTTTTTTTTACTTTATTGCCTTTTTTAGATGCTGTCGCTGCTCTATAATTCATTTCTATTGTCCTATGCTTAAAGTCTTTTTGATCCTGTAGACTCACGTTGCTGTTGTTGCTGTTGTTGTTCTTTTCTGCCATTGTCTTGAGGAAACTCAAGCGAAATTGCTTTTCCTGCTAAGCGTGCGCTCATCCTGTTGCCGCTGCCTTACCTCTTTCTCTCACAGGCAACTACCAACGCCTTTACATCATCATCATCATCATCTTCATCATTGTTATCATCATCACCTTCTTCAATTTCGCTTATCTTCTTTTGCCTATAATTTTCAGCTTATAGAATACTTTGCGTCTTGCCTTATTCGTTCGCACTCTGTCATCTCCATAATAATATTCTATGGCTTCTGTGTCAAAAGTCTATCATAAAGTCTTTCGACTTTTGTGCTTGTACGCTTTGTTGTTGTTGTTGTTGCTGCTGCTCTTCACCAGCATCGGTGTTAATAGCTGTTGTAACTGTCGTTTGTTTTCTTCTGCCTTTTTTTGTTATAGTTGTTGTTGTCGCTGTTGTTGTTGTTGTTGCTGCTTGTCTACAAGTGTTTTCCGTTTTTGTATTGTGTACAATTTCGCACTTTTTCATTTTTCTCATTTTTTTTCGTTTGCTTTGTTTTTATTGCCTTTTCTGTTTGTCTGCCTTATTGTCATTTCACTTCGTTTGGTTCATTTTCTTGTGATTAATGTCGTCATTAACTGCAATTAACTTTTTTATTAGTGCCACGAATCGTTCGCGTCTTCTGGCAACCGCGCTGACATTTTCTCGTTCATCTCATCTCATATCCTTTGACTTTATTGTCTCCTTCGTTATGTTTTTTGCGCACTTTTGCACACTTTACGCTCGAAACTTTCGACTTGATGTCTTCGAGTTATGTCAATTGAGTTGACGATGACTCGTTGATTTTGCTATCGTTGTTGTTGTTGTTGGCGTGCTCATTGCCGCGGTCTTGGCCATTGACATTCGATTTACGCTCGTAAGTCCTTTGCACGCTCCTTGCGCTTGTCATGCCAGTGTTTGCTGTCTTCGTGCGTGTGTGTTTGTGTGTGTGTTGGTATTATTCATTCAAGTGACAACTTAATAGTTTTTATTTTTTTTGCGGTTTTCTGCGCATTTTTATAACCATTTTAGTGTTAATTATTTGTCAAATATTTCGTAACGACTTCTTTCTTTTTTCTTTGCTTATTTATTGACTATTTTGCTGTCTTTGCTTTTGATTTATGTTTGTTGAGTAATTGCCAATAAATGCGCAGTTTTTTTATGTTATTGACGATCGTTAGCCGAATCAGTGAGGATTTTATGTGTGCTGTGGTCGAACATTAACGAATATGGTTGAAAGTTGCGCTTTAAAGTAGTGACACTTAATAAATTGAGAAAAAATATGTTGTTTGTCACGTCGCATGCCAACGGAAGATTGAAATTAAGCCAGGCAACCAAAAAAAGCGTCGAGTTTGTGCTTCTGTCTAATGGATGCCATGCACGTTTGGCAAACTTTTGACCAAAATAGTTAGGCTAAGTACAAGTACAACTACAAGCATAACGAATGACAACGTGTCCGTCTGTCTGTCCGTCCGTTTGTTGTCCACGTGCTGCTTTGGCCACGCTGTCATAAACTCAAGTAGCTGAAATGCACATGAAGCACATGAAGCACCTATAAAAAAGCAGCACAACACATGTCATACACACACGAATGCACTAAAAATTCGAGAGCCTAAAATTATACTACAAATTTGCACATAATTTCTGCTTTGCCCTTTTTTCTTTGCTCACATACGCACGGCAAACCGGAAGTGAATCGTAAAAATAAAGGAGCAGGTAAATAGCGAAAGAGGAAGAACAAACTGCAAATGACAATGGCAGAGTTGCCATTTGTTGTTTTTTTTTTATTCGCAGCTATTTTCATGCTCATTTTTTCCATGTATTTTTTGTGGTTTGTCTACACGAACGCAACACATACACTTTTATGCGTAACTTCACACATATGTGTGTGTGTGAGTGTGCGTGTAACTTTCTTGCAATAAAGTGAGGTTATCACCGGAGCGTTGTCGCTGTTCGAGCTTAGCTGCTTTTTGCACTCCAACCCAATTCGCCGGCTTAGGCGGCGGCAACAGGCGTCGCTGTGTGTGTGTGTGAGTTGCAAGCAACGCAGGGCGGGGTAGGAGGGCAGGTGTGGCGGCAGGCGTGCGACAGAATCTAAAGGAAATTACTTGGTGCTTTATCGTGCATATAAATCTATTTGCTCAGGTGTTTTTCGTTGCTAATATGTTTGTGATGACTTTATTTTGCGGTTGCCGGTTTTCTCGCTCTCACTCTCACCAAGCCTGCCCTGCCATGTCATCTCTTCTTTCTTTTCTTCGTTTTCTTTGCTTTCTTTCTTTCTTTCATGCTTTCTTTATTTATATAGGCAAGTAAACAATTTTTTTTATATTTGACTCTGCTGTTATTGTTGTTGTTGTTCGTGTTGTTGTTGTTTGTTGGCAGCAACATTAAGCTGAATATAAGTCGGCGACTTTTAAGTTAAGCATTTTATGTTTTGCTTCGTGTAGACAAATATTTCTTACATAAGAAGAAGTGCTAAAAAAGTTGTAAAATGGATTTTTCAATTTTTCTTGTGTGTAAAACAAAGTTCAAAAACAAATGAAATAAGAAAAAAACGAAGAAAATGTTTGGGAAAGTTTCTTAAGCTTTTAACACAACACACTATAAAGATTGTTTATCTTAAAGTATAAACTCGACAAAAATATACTTCATGGACATATTTTAATTGAAATTTTGTCTGTTAGCATTTTATAAAGAAAAAGGGAAACTCAAAACAAAAGAGAAGAAAATCATGTTAAGCCAAAAAAACGATTGAACCTTTGGTTTATTTTTTATTCTTTTGCCTTTAAGACCTTCTTAGCTTCTGTTAAGAAACTCACCTCAAATACCTTCGCCGCTCATCGTTAGCAAAGGCTTTGAGTTATTAACGCGGCGTAAGTTTTTGTTTTTTTTTGTGAGCACATTTGAGGTAACATAAATATAACTATGCCCGAAAAGTGAACGACATATGTGACAGCAACACAAATAGACAAGAAAATAACAAACAAAAAAAAAAAAATAATAATAATAACAAAACAAAAGGTTAAAGGGCGCAAAGAAAATAAGAGCGGGTGAGGGCGAGATAAAAAGCCAACGGCTACTGTCAACACACACACACACACACACAAATACTAATGTAATGCAACAACAACAACAATGATAAACAGTGACAACAACAACAAGCAGCAGGAGCACTTACAAGGACAACAAGAAGCGTAAGAGAGCAACATGTAATACTTGACTTCTTTCCGGTTGTAGAAATAAATACATGCTAGAACGAAAGTCCAGTTACATGCAACGTGCGTGTGTGCGTGTGTGTGTGTGTGTGTGTGGGGCAATGGCAAAAGGAAGTTTACTTAAGACCATAGAAATAGAGGCATTAAGATATTTACAGTTAATCTCTTGAGCAAATGTTGTGCGGTCGCGTTGAGTTGCTGACACAGCACACACACACACACACATACTTAGTTAGAGTTACACATGAATGTGTGTGTGTGTGTGTGTATTCCTGCTGGGAATCGTTAGTGTTTGCACTAGTCGAGGCATTAAAAAAGGCTTAAAAGCTTTTTATAACCTTTTCGAGTGCGCTTTGACATCATGCGTAGCGAAGCGAAGCGTTCTGTTTGCCTAGGTGTGTGTGTGCTGTTTTCTCTAAGTGTATTGTTCATGTATGTGTGTGTGCGTGCTTGTGGTTGTGCACGCGCGAAATAAGAAAACTTTGAATATGCAATGAATTAGTAGTGGGAGAAAGTTTTGCGTGAAAGTCCTTTTGACAATGTCTACGCCTTGGCACTCAGGTGTGCTTTTAGTTGCCGCAACGCACAACAGCAATAACTAAACTAACAACAACAACAACATCAACAATAACAACACGGCATTTTAGCAACAATAAGAAATGAGCGGTGTCTGTTAGTTGTTAAAGTGTGCGTGGGGCATGGCACAACAACAACAACAATAAGGAGAAGCAGAAGAAAGAACTATTATAATAGCTACAAGTCAACACTCTCAGCTTCTTGTTATTCGCTTGCTTGGCACATTAATATTTAAGACTGAAAGCTTTCTTACATCACTCTCGCTCTCTCTCTCTCTCTCACACACGCTCCTTTGTCAGTTGTCCTTTCTTGCACTTATTAGAGCTGTGCCATGCTCATATATATGTATGTTAGCTAACTGACGACATTTTAAGCCGAGCCTGCTAAGGTTAAGGATTAACAGCGTACATTGGCGCGTTCTTGGCTTTTCATTAAAAAAGGTCAACAGCAACAACAACAGCAACAACGACAAACAACAATAACAACAACAACTATAATACATGCATGCTATAGAAAATTCGAGTCAACATTGCGTATGCGTGTTATTTTGTGTAGCATAATGGGCATCTATAACTCACTACTTGTCTTAGTGCTGTCACGATTCCTGATGCTAATATTTCTTATGCTTGTTCTTCTTTCTTTTCCTTTTTTTCTTTCATTTTTATTGTTGTTTTTTTGTGTTGATTTGTTTTTTTTTTACATGTAATCAGTTGAAAAAATATTTGTGGGCTTTGCTGATGTGTGTGTGGGTGTGTGTGTGTGAGTGTTTGTGTGTTTTTCTTTATTTTGCCTAAAATGTTTTTAATGTTGTAATTTTGTGCTATTTTTATTGGCCAACATGTCAACATGCCCAAAGTCAACTTGTACGAATTTGTTGTTGTTGTTTTTGTGTGTTTGTGTTGCGCTTTTATTGCTTAAGTGATGCTTTATGTTGTACTTGGAAATACTCGTAAGTAGCAAACAGAAATAAAAACTTCATAAAAAGTAACAAAAAATTAAATAATTCAGCATTATGAAATCGTTGTTGTTGTTGTTTAAATTATGCGCAAATTGCGCAGAGTGCAAATGAAAAATAATTCAACATTTTCTTGTCAAGTTTTGCATGCCTTTCACTTCTGCTACAACGAGCCACTCATGCCGGCCGCAATAGCACAACGAGAAGACAATATACATGTAATTGACAACAAGAAATATTTATCTGCGTTTATTGAGTTGATGAGACGACAGGCAAACAAAGGATACACACAGCAATGCAGGAATTTATACAACAACATGAACGTAACTTATCCAATTAAAACTCAATAAACGCGCTTATGCAAGACTAACCAAGAAAAATAGAGCAAAAAAAAAAGAAAACAAATACACAATAAAAAAGAATATATACCAGAGGGAGAAAGAAAACGACAATGAGCTTAGATTCTGTAGAATTTCAAGTACTCGGCATGTTATCGCATGAACAAACGAGTGATGGCACAAGTGTGCGTTCGGCAGCGAGCAGCGAGCAGCGGGTAAGGAATTTTACCTTGTCGTTTCAATTGCGATAAATAAAATATGTGCCATCGATGGGCATGAGTCGAGAAGCGATGTGCTGACAGTTGTACTGGCACGGGCACTGGCACGGGCAGAGGCGCTGGCATAGTCGATGATGCATGCGTTCGTTGGTTCGTTCGTTCTACGCTATCTAAGCTCTTATCGAAGCGATTACAAGAGCCTTTGGCTTGTAATCCACTTTCGGCATTGATGCCAAACTGAAGAAGACATAAAACGAACGGTCCTGCGTTGAGTTGCGCCGAGTTGCCATGCGATGAGGTAAGTTGAGGTGTGTACAAGTGTGACAGCCATAAATTGAAGATGACAAAATGTCTAAATAACTGCGAGTGCTGAGGCAGGCGGGGCTGCCAGGCGGAGCGAAAGTAGCCGTGACTTGTCGCGTTGTGAGTGCGAATATATCTTGTGGAATAATCAATGAATTACACACCTGTCTGAGCACTGTATATTTCTATACAGCCATGTGCATGTACATGTGTGTGTGTGTGTGTGTGTGTGTGTGAATGAGTTGAAAATGCAGAAAATTATTTAAAGGCTTGTATTTCTTTTTTAATGGTTTGCAGAACGTACGAAGAATGGCCAACCATTCGTTAAATGAATTGAACATGTTTGAGACTCAAATGAATCTAACGGACATGCAATGCGTGGCAGAGTCTTGGTTGAGGAGCGAAGGAGCGAACGAGCGGGCGTGAAGCGATGTCGAAATTCTAAGCTTGCATTTGCAATGCGACAAGTAAGAAAGTTGTTGAAATATTTTCAAGATGCCATTGACGCATGCCGCGACTGTCGGTTTCTTTTAATGGCAGCCTGAACATGACGCTGAGAACGACGCAGTTGTTGTTGTTGTTGTTGTTGGCGGGTGAGCGATTGTGGGCTGTGGAATTATTTATTATGAGCAGCGCGTTGTGTTGGCGAAGCGCATAAAAATAGACGTAATCAATTGTATGGGCGTAGCAGCTTGGTAAATGTTGGCGGAACTAACAACAACGACTAAGAAGGCAATTCGTTGCACACAGCCACACATACTTACATAACCAGCCCACACCACCTCATATAGTATGCGCATTATGACAGTGTACGAGTGTGTGTGTGTGTGTGTGTGTGTGTGTGTGGTTGGGGTGGGCAGAGAATTTTTGATTTATGTGCTTTACTTATGCTTTTAGTAGTATGTTATATGTAGTGCAGTGTAATGTTGTGTAGTGCTGTGTTGTGTTGTGTTGTGTTAGGCGCGTGTGAAATGATTTCGTTGGTTTTATGTTCGTGCGAACATGAAGATTCCACAATTGACTCAAGTCAAGACAAGACAAGACAGGACAGGACAAGACAACGAGCGCCTTTTTCACTTGGCACTTATACAAACGCACATATTAAATACCATCCTTAGAGAGTCATCAGCATTCCTCGAGCGGTTTTTATTTCCGTTTTCATTAGTTCCTTTTTATAGTATGTTTCTGTCTGTGTGTGTGTTTGTGTGTGTGAAATCGCTGTAGTGCGCCATAATATCATTAATGTCTCTCTCTCTCTCTCTCACTTTCTTTGTCGTTCCCCAAACTTCGCCATTACTTCAAGCGCTCTGCTCTGTTACGCTGCTCAGCCAGCTTGACTTTCATTTGCACTCTTTGCGCGCTATTCAAGTATGTTTGTATGCTTGTCAATGCCTTCATTTCGATGTTTGTGCACGTATTTCGCTGTTGACATTCTTCGGAGCAATGATGATAGTGTTGGTCCACCAGCGTTCCCTTACATTTGCCATTAAGCGCAAGGACTAACTTAAGATCTTGTTGATATTGGCGTTGTTGTTGTTGTTATTGCGCTCGTTATTATTGTTGTTCTCGTTGGGCCGAAGAAATGAAAAATGTTTGTTATAATTTGTAGCATCAACAGGCGATTTTCTTGGATTTGGCATCATGGCGCGTCTGCCTTACACAAGTATTTTGATATAATACGTTGACTTCTTGCTTTTGGTTTTGCACCACACATCTCCAACTTTCCGTTTTTGTTTTTTGTTTTCATTTAAGTTTCGATAGACGGCAATTTGTTGCAAATAAAAGTATCGAAGTATTGCCGTAGCAACAGCAGGAGCAACAGCAAGAGCAAGCGCAACGGAAGCGGAAACGACAGCCATCATCAGTCATTAGTTCGTTTGGTAAATTGGTAGAAGAAATTACAAGTGGAAATCATTCATGTTCGATGGCGCTCGCTCGCTTGATTAATTAGTGCAACGAAATTAAAGTTTATGTTGGCGCAAGGAATTCAAGCACGTAAAAGTTTATTTTTCAACTTTTAAGTTCAAAAAGTAGTCACTTTGTATTATATTGGTTTTGTGCAAGGAGTCATAAGTGACTGACTAAAACGTCGGCTGTGCTATGCTGCGTATACGCGATAAGTTTCACAGCAAAATGCTAATCCGGACACGACACGATTTTCGACACTAATCAAATCACGTACTTAGCCAAGTTAAATACAGCAAAGTAAAAGTCTTAGCAGCACACATGCATACAAATCTACATACACATACAACCATGCATACCATATACATATACATACATAAAGAGAAAATATATGAGTTTCGCAAATAGCACCTAAAAATATGCTTCAGAAAGCGACAACAACTTGTATACAATTTGTTTGATGCGAGGGTCGTTGGAAGACTTTTTTATATATATATTTTTATTGGTTTTAAGTTTTCTGTTCTTCATAAAAACAATGTACAACAAGTAACAAAACAACTTGTATAAGAAAGTGGGTAACGAAAATGTATTTTACGAACTTTAAACGATCGAATAGAGAGCAATCTCTCAGGGTGCGATCTTATCACTTTGCGTCGCTTTATAAGACGACTGGCTAATTTATTTAGTTGATTCTTTAACTGATCTATATACTTTTAAGGGGAGAGATTTATTACACCGCCAATTATGCACAGTTTTAATGTATTCTTAAGATCCAGTAGTACTCAAAGCTTCTTGAGCTTTGAATCGTTTAAAAATTTCACTTGAAAATAATAAAATCTAATTTGGAGATGTATAAGACACAAAACATAGACCTACTTTTATTTCTATTTTATTATTATTTATATCTTTTTTGCCAATGAAAAACATCTCTTACGACACTCGCGTAGGCATGCCAAAGACGATGTAAGACACCAACGACTTTGGTGGTAGTGCAAGTCATTAAGAAGCTGTGAGCATTAATAGCTTAAGGAGCTCATGTCGCGCATTCGCACACACACAAATATACAAACGTAATAAGAACATATACAAGCATACGCAATTACGCCGCTTGCTACTTACAGTTATACAACGGTGCGACACATAGTCAGAGCACATGTCACGCCCCACATTTAATAGCACAAAGCCAAATTACGAGAACATTTAAACTAGGACGCGAACGAACGAAGGAGCGAACGAGGGAGCGAAGGAACGAAGGAGCGAAGGAGCATTACTTTAATAACTCATTTAGAGTGTAGCATCATCCGGTGGTACGAGTAACTGAAGTTGCACCTATCCTAGCACGTAGCCACACACATAAACTTCACTTAGACAGACACACGCTCGCAAATACATAGGCAGACGATAAGGAAGTGATTCAGTGCTGGGCACATATGCAAAAGTATCTTTGAGTGCAAGCGAGCGATTGTGCGTGTGAGTATGAGGGTGAGGGTGAGTGCCAGCCTAGAATCAACAATAAAGTTTGTCATCTCAATTTGCTTATTACCAACGTCTGTCGTCTTTAAAACAAAGTTGTTTTTTTTTTTTTTTGTATTTTGTATTTTATTAATGGCGGCAATTGCAGGCAGTCATGCGAGCACATCGCTACAAGTCGTTGTCTCCAAGATGTTTTAACGGTTGGTGGCACTCGTATTTTACTAAGTCTATCTTTACGCGCTGATGATGATGATGATGATAAGCGACAGATTTCTCGCTTAATGCACGAAACTTGCAGGCAAAACTTTTCATTTTGTTGCAGTGAGCAGTGAGACGATCATGCACCTCAGTGTTGCAACATGTGTATATATGTACATGTGTCTGCGAGGCAAACTAACATATTGAGCTTATAATTATTTTTCATTTAACTCGCACACACACACGTACACACATGCATATACAGAACACTTTGGTTAGACGGTATAGTTTCTGATTGTGTTGCAGTCTGTGCGGTTTGCTTGAGTCTGGGCGTCGCTTGAGGCTCTTAATTAGTGGCAACCTCGCGATTCGTGCAGTTGTTGGTGCATTTAATTGCAAAGTAAATACTTAAATCTTGACAAGTGCTAAATTTATTTCTTTATTTTTGACGTTCATTAACGTCAAGTTGTTATGTTAATAAGTTGTTAGTTGGCGCAAATTGGAGGAAAACATGTATTTCGTCGATGGTGAAAACGAGACAAAGGCAAATAATTTACGAAACTCAAATTAATTATTTACTTTTATTTTTTTTTGGTTTCCTTTACATGTTACTTTTTGGTCAAATTTACGGCCCCATTCGGCGCCATTCTGGCCCCATTCTGGCCCCATTCTGGCAAAAATTCTATTAAAGGACATGTCAATAGGCTGTTTACTGGTAAGTCGTATTTAGGGCAGCTGTTTTATGCCCTGTAGTGTATGTAACACCTAAAAGGAGGCGTGGCAGACGCTATGAAGTAAATATATCTTGATCAATATCAAATCAGTCAATTTAGCTATGTTCGTCTGTCTGTATGAAGGCCTATAATATGTTGAACCAAAATTCCTTCGCAAGTCGATTCTGTTGTTCATTGCGCAGATCAAGTTTTTTCGCCTCCGGAGCTTAGCTTAGATGTGAGAGGCAAATAACTGAAGCTACCTCAATTAAACATATACAAAAGTCGTATTTTCTCGATTGTCTTTTGTGATAGAGACTTCATATGTGGAGTGTATATAGCTGACTCAAACCCCAACATGATAGAACTGAAAAATGATATAAAAAAATCTGGAACTATTTATCCTACAATAATGAAATTTGGCATGTATGTTATTGGTATAGAATGATATAAGATTCAAACATAAAATGGGTGTGGCCACGCCTATTTATAGCTAAAATTGAAAAACCTTAAATCTCAGGAACCAATTGGTCTAGAAAAGTGAAGTTTGGTATGTATGATATTGAAAAGAAATGAAATCTGGTTTGATTGAAAAGTAGGGGTGGCAACGCTCTATTACAAATGGAAGGTATAGGGTATATCGAGTCGTTACTGTTTTTTGCTTTATTAGCCAACAATTCTTAATAGCTACTTTTTTGGTCATGATAAATTGATTCTACTTTGTATTCCAATTTCCATCGTTGCTAGTTATCATAACTCCTTTTGTTACGCTGAGGTTCTACGTAACATAAGATATTAAAATAGTTAGGTGGTATTACAATGCAAAGTGACTGGGATGAGTTGCCTATTTATTCTTCTATTAACGAAACTATTAAAAAGCCTCTAAGCATTTTGAACCGAAAGTTGCTAGAATAGGGCTGTAAAGCATAGATACGGGAACAAGTATGTTTAGTTCAGGAATGATGAAATTGCAGTTGACAAATGGTTCGCTTGTACTCTCTGAATGACTTTGTGTGTTAAAAATGTCAAATTGTTAACAAGATATATAAAAGTGTATTCTGTGTAGAGGTGGGCGCGGGCCTGTATTTTGAGGCCCGGGCCCGCACGAAAACGAACTCTTTTTTAAAAGGCCCGGCCCGTCCAAACACGAAACTTTTTACCAAGGCCCGGGCCCGGCCCGGCCCGCACGAAATTTATTTACACATATAAGGAAATTTAAAAGACATACAATTTATAGATATATATAAGTACATATTTATTAAGGTATACATACATGAATATTGTTATGTATTTCATAAAAAACAACCTATGTCATATTTTTATTTAAAAATAATATTTTTTCCAAATTTGTGCTTTTTAGCCTAGTGCGTTTTTCATTTAAAACATGGCCCGATGTTGAAAAAAGTCTTTCGCTCGTAGACGAACTGGCGGGAATAGCCAGAATGGTCCGAGCTAATTTGGAAAGGTATTTTAAGTCCCTTGCATTTTTCCAGAATTCTAAAATATGTGTGCCAGGAGCTACTGGATAGGCCAAATATTTGTCAAGCTCTATGTCGATAGCGTTTTTCTCAACTTTTCGTTTTTTTATATAACTTAAGTCTAAAAATTCAGCAAAACATTCCATCTTCGGAATTATTTGGGCTAATGTTATTAGTTATGTCATCAAAGCTACTATATTCATGATCCCCTATATATTCGGAGAGCATTGCTTTTACCGTAGCTAACACATCATCTATTTTTTCCTCTGAGAGGAAATTCATCTCTCTATAAGGAGGGTTCAAGAAAAGTCCAACCAAATGAGCGGTTGTCGGAACAAACCTTTTTTCTAATGCGCTTAGGGTCATTGTTTTAAAGTCAGTTATTACTTGGGAATCAACTGTTCTAGTTCTGCAAAGTTTACATAACTTTTCTGACCACAATGCAAATTTTTGCATTGTTGGTTCCTTGTCAGAGCTAAGTGCTTCAGAGCAGTCCTTAAAAGATTTTAAGAAGGATAAAATGTTTTCAAGTAATGAAAAATCTAAATTACTAATTCGCTGTAGCTCATCTTTTTGAAGTAAAAGAGTTTTTATTTCCTCTTTTACATCAAATATACTCAAAAGCATAAAAAATGTAGAGTTCCAGCGTGTTTTAACTTGCTGTTTCAGCGTTTTTGAGAGCTTACTGTTAAGGCTGAGAATGTTTAAAATATTTGACTAATGACTTGCAGCAATCTATTAAAGCCTTCACTTCCGCAAGAGGATTTTTCTCAATGACGTCATCCATGACAAGGTTCAGATTGTGACAAGCACAAGATAGGCGCTTAAAGCTCTTAAATGCCGCAACGACATTTGCACCATATCCTGAACATTTTTGAGAATATTTTCTCCAGTTTTCTTCTCGTCCAAGAACTCCCTGATGCCTGTAAAAGAAACACAAGTAAATTAAATTCTTCATAAACATTAATAAATAAATATGTAAATATGTATGATGACGTATGAACATATACATTATAAATAATCGTACACAAGTAAATATATTATCAAAATTGATTTATATTAGTACCTAAAAGAGCGACGTTCAGTCGGAAGTTATCATCCACATAGTGAGCAGTCAGTGATATAAAATTTTGCTGCGTGTAGTCGTCACTCCACATGTCGGTCGTGTATGCCAGTTCTTGGTCTTTCAAACTTATGATAAGTTGAGTCTTCAACGTTTCGTACTCTTTCTCCATGATGGTAGTGCTTAACACTTTACGGGATATAACCAAATCATCAAAAGACTGACTTCCAAATTCTGCTCCTATGTCGATAAGCGCTTGGCTATATTCACGGAAGCCGCTACCTACCAATTCACAAAAAAAAGAGTCATTTAATAAACACGTGCAATGGGAATAGAACTTACCTTCGGTAATATTGAAAGAGTGCAAGTCTTTTGCAACTAAGGCTAGCTGCTTTCGAGCTAACGAATCCCGAAATCGCGTCGAAACAACTTTTTTGGCAAACAAGTCTATTTTTTCTGTGAATTAAGCGCGTCTTGTTGAGACATGCACTTATGGCGGCTGAGGGTGCCCGTGCCTTGTTTTGAATTATACACTAGCACGTGCTTACAGCTTCGGCAGCACACAAAATCGACATTAATGCCATTATAATTAACGCAATCGAACAGCTTCCACACGTCACTCCTGCCCTTTTCATTTGGTATTAGCTTTACACATTCACTTTTTGCATTCACAGCGTCTTGAATGGTATGCCGCGACATATTTTATAATTCAAAGTTTTCATCAATTTCACAATAGGAAGCCAATTTTAAATTAGTGGTGTGCAAACAAGTAAAATATGTATAACCAAATCGATTATAGTACCGATAAACAATTAAAATGCGATAAATGGCGGCTCTAATTCGATCAAAACGAAAAATAGCGCAAACAAATCAAAATTGTTTTCGGGCTTATTTCGGGCTTTTACGGGCTTTTACGGGCTTTTACGGGCCGGGCTTTTTTGCTAAGGCCCGGGCCCGCACGAAGCCTGCACGAATCTTAATTTTAAGGCCCGAGCCCGCTCCGGGCCTGTGTAAGCCCGCGTGCCACGAAAAAAAGCCCGGCCCGCGCCCACCTCTAATTCTGTGTCAGTTGAGAACTGATTTCAAAATCGATTCGTCTAAAGTTAGAAAGCGTCTTCAAAATCAGTAACAACCGAAAGTTGTGCTCTTGAATAATTTCAACCCGTGCAATAAAATGTAAATTGTAACAAATTTTTAAGTTTCACTTTAACAGTCAAAGCAATTTTGTTTTTCCAATACTTCTCCCTCTTTTCAAAGTTGGCCAACAACAACAACAGTGAACATTCCTGACGATAATATGAACAATAGAATTTGCATTTAACAAATTTTATACAATGTAACGCAAAACTTTTCAATGGTAACCACTAACAAAAAAAAAATATGCTGAAGAAGAAAACTATCCAATTGCAGTGAAAAAGAAAAACTCTCAAATTGAAAATTTGCCTCATAAAATTGTTGACGTTGTTTACGAGCTTAAACGTAGGTATATACATATATTTTTCACTTGCTCTGACTGAAAAATAAACTTTTAATGATGCCAAGCCAACTACTTGGCGAGAAAATGCAAAAATCACGCAAATTATCGAAACATGCAGCAAGATGCTTAAGCTCTTAAAGAACGAAAGAACGTGTAAGCAAGTGAGCGAGCTGGCGAGCTGGCGTATGAAAGCAATAGATATTGACAGAGAGAGATAGAGATAGAGAGACATAGCAGTACCGAAAGAAATTGAAGTCGACTTTTGGGCGCATATAAATCTTATAAAGTCAAAGAACCCAAAGAAGTCAAGAACCGAAAATACGCAAAGTGAAAAACAACTAAGAAACGACTGAAAATAGCATGCAAAAAAAAGAGAGAGAATGGAAGAAAGACTATACATGTGAACATATATATAAGAAAGTGGGAACTTTGCGTTGCCGCAAATTGCAAAACTTGAACATTTTTTTTCGAAACGAAGTGCGAACACAGTGCAATCGATTGGAAAGAGTAGCATAAAAGACTGACAAGGCGAAACAGACAAAGGGGGCGATGTAGGTAGATGGTGAGAATAGAATCGCAACTAGAGGGAGTACGAAAAGTAACTGTGGAAAAGGCATGGCGTGGGGGGAGGGGGCTAAGTGAACGCGTGCTGGTTGATGGCGGAATTATGGGCAAAAAGTTTTCAACTGCCAAATGCAATTTACTTGATAGGATCAAAATCTTACAACGACACACACACACACACACGCACAGAGGACATGCTAGGACAAGATAGATGTAAAAATGAGAGAGCAAGACTAAGCATGAGCACCACAGATCTGTGTGTGAGAAAGTGAGAAAGCGAACTGATGCTGTTAAAAATGTCATTGAATATAAATACTTTGCTTTTGTAGTTGGCGAAATTTAACGATTCAAATACGATTTACGGCGCTAATTCGAATCCTGATGGCACTAACTGCAGCAGTGGCACGCAACCAGTTAAGGGCCGAAAGAACGAACGATGGCAGCCAATGTCAGCAGTGACTATGCCCGGCATGAATGACTTCTTCTTTATTGCTGTCTGCATCAACGGCCAACAACGGATATGGCGCGACGACGATTGACTCTGACGGCAACTGGACGGCGACAACGATGCCGGCAGCATCAAGCGGAAGGAAGCGATGTGTAAACGAGAACTCACCATTGCAGGCAACTGTGGGCGTCTGTGTGCGTCTGTGTGCGTCTGTGTGGCAATGCAAGTGACAACGTGATTTTTCAGTTGCTTTTACGCGCGCATTTATCATGTGCCGCTGTCGAATACTCATTTCAACAACGTAGTCGTACTTGCGCACGCCAATGGCTACCACACACACACACACACACACGCGCGTTTGGCAATGCAATTGTCGATAATCTTTTTTGATTTTTCAACTATTCCTAATATGATTACTTGAGTTATTTTTAACGTTTGTTTGTTTTTTTTTCATTACTTCTTTCGCTTTCGTGCACCGCAATTTTCTGCCTTCTTACTTGATGATTTTCCATTTTCATATTAAGCCATTTTTTTTGCCGCTTCCTTTCGTATTTCCTTAGGCTTTCAACAATTGGTTTTTTATATTCAGCAAGGCGTTTTTTGCCTTGCCTTGCATACTTTCAGCGTGCTGAGCTACCTAGGCAGTTGTGCTCAGCTGAAGTGCATAAGAATCAGTGCTACTCATCGTCATCATAGTCGTCAGCATAGTCATAGTCATAGACATAGACATAGTCATCAGCGGCATGCTACTCTTCAGAACGTCGTAGTCGTTGTCGTTGTCGCTCTTGTCTGCTGCACTCGAAGGTGAATATGCACGAGAAGAGGCTTATAATGGCATTTGCAAGACGAAGCAAGCAAGTAGAAAAAAGCAAGCAACGATAGAATGCTTGCAAAGATTTCGTTATCGTTGGTTTTTAATATGAATATACTTGGCGAACTTTTTTGTTGGTTTTGTTTTGGTCTTTTGAAACTCAAGCATTATTATTTGACTGCTGCCGCATGAGTTTCAGACTATGCCTGAGCCAAAGTGCACGAGTAATGTCTTTGTTCGCAGTTGCAGTCGTTTTGAGTCTTCATTTATCGCGCGCACACACACACAGATACAAGGCTCACTGTATAAGGCTGCTCAACATGAGGTAATCATGCTGATTTGACTCTAATGGCATGATAAATGCGATTTTCAAATTGAATTTTCACAAATTTAATTGAATAATCATAAAGCTGCAGTGGCAACAACAACAACGACAACGACAATTACAACAACAGCAACTATTATTATATTTGTAAGGCATTCAATTTGCGCTTCCGCCTCACCCATGCTCGCATAGACTCACCGCTTTAGCTAACCATTTTAGTGTTGTTGTTGTGCTTGTGTTTGTTGTTGTTGTTGCATAGGTAAATTGTGCAAATGCGTGTGTATATTTGACGCCATGCGAGTGAAGTGCATTTCAATGCAGCTGATTTAATACGATGGCACTTGTACTCTACGATAATTGCTTGTACTTGAACTCGAAGGGGCGTTAAATGTTTGGGCGTGTGCAATCGACCGTGCCAACTGTATGCCGTGTGCTGTGCACAATTGAAGCTTCCTTTCAGTCTGTCTGGTTAGTCTGTGTGAAAATGTATTGTTAAATTATCTTCATTTTCGGTTTAAATGCCGACCATTTGCACTCATTTAAAGCGATGCGCGCATGAACATGAAAGTAACAACAACAAATGCTGATAATAATTTACAACTTGAACTTTAATAGCAGAAACGCAAAACGCAAAAACTGAAAAAAAAACAACAGTCTTGCATCTGAGAAGCCGCAAAGACTTCGCCTTCTGTGTCTGCGAAGGTCGTGTGCTGTTTGTTTTGGGCTTTGGTGATTTATTAACGCGACTTTAGCGTGAATTTGGTGGCGTGCAGAAGGCGGCGTGCTAGCAAACTGGCAGCTGGCAAAAGTTTTTAATAATAATTTGCAAATAAATTACGCTCAAGTCAACGTACAGCATGCAATAGAGTGAGCTAGACACATGGAGCGCGAGAGAGTGGGACAAAGAGAGAGAGAGAGACAAGAAAAGCATGCCACATGCTTGTTTATTTCCGCCGGAAATGGCAGAAAGTCAACTGAGTGTGCGTGTGTGTGTGTGTGTGTGTGTGTGTTGGCCGCTGTTGTTGTTATAACAGTTGTAGTCTGCCTGTGTCGGTGGTTGTTGTTCTCGTTTCTGTTTCTGTTTTTTTGTTGTACATTAAGAACTCATTGGCATAAATTGCAATTTAATGTCGGTTGTTGTTGCCTGCCTGCCGCTCATTCATTCATTCATTCATTCATTTATTCGTTCATTGCCGCTTTCATGCCATTGTCGACCATTTTGTATCTGTCCGCATTCCTTTCCTTCACTTTGCTACACGCACTTACATACATCTTGCCTGCCGCTCACTGTGGCTCTTGCTGTCTGTGCCTCTACAGCCTCTTTGGCTGCGTTACTTGTTTTACGCGCCACGTGTAAGTTCTCATGCACGTTTCCGTTTTGCTTTGCCACTTTGTTGTTGTTTGTTTTCGCTTTTTTTTTCAGTGCAATATTTGCCTTTCGTTGCATTCGCGTTGCATTCTTTCAGTTTGTTTTGTTGCGCTGATTTTGCTTTTCTTTCTGCTGTTTACAGTCATTTTAATTTGCTCATTGTCAAATACTTGTTTATTGTTTTTGTCGTTGTTGTCGTTGTTGTCGTTGTTGTTGTTGTTGTTTTAAGCGTTCGCATGCACGTTTCGTGGCCAAGTTGCATTGCACATAATTAACCAAACAATGTTGCATTCGCACGTCGCTGCGCCGCCCACCCATCAAACCATCAATTGGCGCACACAACTCCTGTTTCCGCATTGGTTTACACAACTCAAAACGACACGAGCTGAAACGAAATGAGTCGAGCAGAGTTGAGTCGCGTCGAGTCGAGTCGAGTGTCTGTTAATTTAATAGCTTCGCACTTGTGTGTTTATAGATTCGCACCTTAATTTGCTTTTTGTCTGAATTCGATGCTCACTCAGTACTTGTAGACATGCTCCCTGCCCTTGCCGTTGCTTTGGCTTGCTGTGTGATGTTACTGCTGCTGGTGCTGCTGCAGCTGTCCGTATATCGCCTGGCCTTCGTATTTAATGTGCTGTTGGAATTAATGTTCTTATATTTCAGCAAAATGACCGTAACAATGCTGTCAGACTTCATTTTCGCATTTATTCTCAGTTCCCAAGCAGCGTCGTTGCGTCATCGTCATCGTCGACAATGACAACGGCTTCGGCATCGGCATCGGCGTTGCCTCTACGCTGCTGCTCGTGGCTTTCATTTTGGTTTGGCCTTTTGTCCGTGGCTCGCTTTAATTAAAGGCTGTCTTCTGTATTAAATGAGTTCAATATTTTTACTTGCTTGTTGTTACATTGTATGCTTTTTTTTGTTGTTGTGTTTGTGTGCCGTTGCGCAATTATATAAAGTCATGGAATTTTCGAATTACAGTTCATTAATTCGTGTACAGGTACAAATTACATTAAAAATGGCAAGTTACTGACTTTGACTCTGGTGTGGGGCAAACGTGCTTTAACCGTGCTTGAAATGTGCGTTAAATTCTGAAACAAGAAAAATAGGAAAAGACATAAACAATGCGCCCAAGTATGCTACAACTAATGTATTCAAGCACAATCACATGAGACACCTGACACACTGACACAGCTAACGGAAACACAAACAAAGCGTAACAAACGCACACACAACACATATATTTCAAGCCTGTTTCCTTCTAATTGTTTGCTGCTAAATATGATGATGCCTTGCCTGTTGCATATGACTTTATGACAATATGGCAGCGCCTCAAAGCAAAACAGAGCAAAGCAAAGCAAAGCAAAGCAAAGCAAAGCAAAACAAAGCAAGTGTGTTTTGAGTGATGGCTGGGCGTCTGAGGCAGCGACAGCGACAGCAGCAGCAACAGCGGATGCTCGTCGACGGAAGTGCGCTTTTCAACAGCAGCTGCGCCATAAAATGAATTGAAAAAGCGTTTAAATGAAAATAAAAAAAAAAACAAAAAACATGTTCTAAAGAGTTATGTGCGTTGTGTGTTCTTTGGTGCGTGCATCTACTTATGTGTGTTCGTGTGTTGGTGTGTGCGTGTGTGAGTAATGTGCGCGCAAGCGCTCGTTTTTGCGCTCAGTACTCATGGCAGCATGGTAATTGTGTGTGTAATTGTAAGCGATGAATTAAACAAGCGTCATTAAAATGTAATTAATTGTAATTTACGTCGTTTGGCGGTGTTTCAGTGCACACTCTGCGCGCGTGTGTGTGTGTGTGTGTGTGTGCACCGTGCGACATTAGTTGTTTCATTGTTTGTTGCCTCACTCACTTGCATATTAAGCAAAAGAGTGTTAAAAGGTAAGTGTGAGCAATGCATAAATGAGCGAACGCGTCTCATAAAATATGTGCCTAGCAGGGTTAAGCGTTGTTGCTTGTCATGTTCTCAACTCTTCTTAGTGTTGTTGTTGTTGTCGTCGTCGAGATAGACGTCATTTGCTTATCTCCTTCTTGCACTTGCTTCACTTACACTTTGCTTGTAATTTCATGCCTTTTTTATTGCATGTTAATTAGCGTTGATTAGCAAGTTAACTCAAATTGAAATTTAATGTGCAATTAAATTGTTGTTTTAAAGTATTTTCATTAGTTTTTTATAGCAAAAACTTGTTTATGACAGTTTTATGTATATTGCGCATACAAGTATGCAACAGTTTTTTTTTTTAGTACTGCAAAACACGCATACGCAATGTGCTTTATAGTGGAGTTGAGCATTTGATTGTGTAATAAATAGCGTTTTATACAAATTAAATAAACAGTTAAGCTATTCATATGCACAAATGTCATTGCTTAAAGAACAACAACGAAGTTATGACAAAGTTCTTAACAACTTTTCTTCGTCTTACTTTGCAGTTGTTTACATTACTTTGCGCTTAAGCATAAACCGAAGCCAAACGAAATGAAACCAAACCAAACCAGCACACTTCAAATTGATGTTAAAATATTTGCATAACTTAGACGCTTCAGCAACTTCTGCCATTTGCACAAAACAGCGCAACAGTGAAAAAGCAGAGAAGGCAGAAAAAAACAAATAATAATAATTAAACTGTTTTTCGTTGGCGCGCGTGCAAAATGTAAAACGAATGCAATATAAATACCAATAAAGCCAACTGAAAAGACCGTCAGTGAGTGAGTGAGTCAGTGAGTGAGTGAGTGAGCGACTGTGTTAAAGGGAGTATAGCGTAAACAAGGCAAAATTCCCCAACGGAGTATAATTTCAAACGCAAAGCAACGCAAGAAAAATTGCAATTTTACATGCAAATTATGTGCAGAAATAACTAAAACGGCGCGCCAAAGCATTAAAAGCAAAGCTCTGTTGGAAAAAAATAAGTATGTATGTATATATGAGTGCAGTGAAATATAGAAGAAAAACAACAACTTAAACAAAGGGAAAGAGAAATGAGAAACCCTTGTGAGCAAGTGCCATGCACATAAATATTTGCATATGGCAACACTGCCACTGACATAAAGACAGCACAAATTTGCATATTTTAATTATAAGCAAAAACAAAGACAATGATAACGTAGTCGACTCATATACACACACATACACACACATGCAAACATCAAGGGCCAAACTAAGACTAACCAATGCCAAGTCAAGCTGAGTCAGACAAGCCAAGCCAAGACAAGTGAACTCAAGTCAAGTCAAGTCTCTGTGTAGTGTTGTGCAGTGTAGTTTTCTTGTGTTGCGTCTTGTTGTGCCATGTCGTGTAGCATAGTGTAGAAATATTTAGTAGAATTTGTCATTTTCATAACTTTTCGTATTGCAACTTGACTGGCATTGCAACATTGACTGTTCTTGTTCTTGTTCTTGCCGTACTTGCTGTTGTTGTTCTTATGCCATGCGTGCTGTGTGGCATGGTGCAATGTCCCTTTGTCTTTGCAAGGACCTTTAGCGTGCGCAATCGTTCACTTCAAAGCAGGTTCGCTGCACGTTATATGCTGCACAAATCCCCTGCAGCACTTAGCACAATTTTTCTATTTAATTTGCTTGCACCAAGTTTCGTTCGTATATCGCTTCGGTCGTTTCCTTTGTTCGCTCTTTTTCGTTCTTTTTTCTTTTGCTTGCAACATGCAACTTTCAACTGATGCTGGATAACGTGAGCTCAATGACATGCCCAATACGCCAACGTGCTAAGTCACTCAATCGCTTCAATGTGCTTGCTGTGTGTGTGTGTGTGTGTGTGTGTGTGTGTGTCATTGCTTGTTTGTGTCAATGTGTGTGTGTGTGTGTCTGTGCATTGCTTGCTTCATTGGCTGCAGCTGTGTTACTTGAAGTTTGTTCGTTGTTTAGTTGCGGTTATTCCACACCAAGTTTTCTTCACCCTTTTTTTCCCCTTCTTCCACTCTGTGTGTTATTTATTTTGATTTCATTTTATGCCCGTTACTTTACGCCCCGCCCCTTCGCTTTGCTGGAGTAATGTTTCTTTGCATTACATACATGTGCACATGCGTTGGCTTTTAAACACGCCGTTCACTTGTTTGAAGTTTAATTGACTGTGCAAAAGTTGGCTTCGGAAAATCCTTTTTTTGCATCCTGCAGCGCGTAAGTTTTACACCAAGTGTAAATAAAACGTTAAACTTTTGCATTGAAGTGCATACACTCAGACTTTCATGCACACACACACACACACATACCTTGTGCCTGTAGTTGTGTCTTTGGTTTAGTCAGTCAGCTTTGCGCCTTTGTTGGTGTGCTTTTTAACTCAATACATCCTTTGCCTTGCATGTATTTAAAATATCTTTAAATCTGCAAATTCTTTCACTTATATTTGATAATGTGGCATTTAATTCTTTAATTGTATTACTGTTAATGCTTTTTCACCAAAGTCGTCTCAAAGCGTTTGAAAAATTAATTTGATTCCTTGTCATTATGTGCTTAATGCGCTTAAGTCACACAGTGATAAAATCATGTTATAATTGTCTATAAGCTCTAAACAAGACGCCTTTGTTTATGCTCTAGCAAATTTAACGAAAATTTAATATTATTCTTATTATTATTGAAAGCTGAAATAGTTACGCTTTTGGTGCTCAAACAGTTCATTAATAAAACAAATTATCAAAATAAGCTGCTCAAAATTACTTATTTAACTTTGTTGCAGACAATTTGGCCTAAAAGTAGGCAAGGCTTTTGTTTTATTGCAAGTGACTTAAAACTGTCTAATCTCTTGAACGTAAAACTTCTTTTTGCTGTAATTTACTTATGGCCTTATGACTTTAAATATCATATTAAATTTAATAACAAACAATAGAAATTTCAATGCGCATTACGAAAATGCGTACAAACTTATTCAAGTGTATCGGAAATTATGGCGGCGCAGTCTTGTCATCTCCTCCGGCTGCTTCGTTGTCTCGTTGTACATGTATTAATCTGTCATTCGCATACAGTTCGTTCTGACGTCTATGCAAAGTGACTTCGATTTACTCGCAGTTACATTTCGTCGCGCCGAGACGACACGAGACATTCAGTGCTTTCTCGCGTACTTCGTTTCCGCCTTTGTCTTCGAAGACGGCATTTAATTTTCCGTTGTCCTTTTTGAATATTCAATTTTCCGCTCGATTGTTTGGTACGCCAAGCCATCATGTCTTTTGTCATCTATTTGTAGCGAATGTTCG
This sequence comes from Phortica magna, assembly GCA_037044515.1. Classification (NCBI taxonomy): domain Eukaryota; kingdom Metazoa; phylum Arthropoda; class Insecta; order Diptera; family Drosophilidae; genus Phortica; species Phortica magna. The sequence continues at coordinate 30,913 of JBAMBP010002428.1, forward strand.
CTGCCTTTGTATCTTCTTAAGCTGTTGATGTACTTTTTTATAGTAACTTAGTTGCAAAAAAACACTTATGGCTGCACTGAAGCATTCTTGAATAGCGTAATAATTCAATTGATTCGAGAAATCAGTTGCAAAGGCGTATCAACTTCGTCATCACAATGACGTATGCAATCATTGTTAACTTCATTATCAACATTATCATCATCGTCATGGCGGACAGGCACACAAACTGTGTACATATACTGACAGAGTATTGCATAAAGGTATGCTCATGTTCTTTGTCCCGGTTGTCGTCGTTGTTACTGAGCACTTTTCATATACAAGAAGAAAAAGTTGCCGCGCCGTGGAAATCCTTTCACAATTGAATTTAAACAAATGAGCTTTACATTACGTCGTTCTGAGTCAAGTGCGTGTGTGCCTGTGTGTTATCCCTCCATGCGACATCCTTAAAAATTGTAGACAAAAAAGAAGTATATATGTATGTATTCATATATTATATTTCAAAAATATTCTAAGCTTATTTGATGTTGCTCGTTGCTTGTTTTGCGCTTTTCAGTACACGTGTGCTCTTGGACTTCGTCTCTGTGTCGGTGCCACAGTCACGGCCTCTGTCTGTCTGTCTGTCTGTCTGGCGTTGGCATGGTAAGCTTTTTACTACTATTGTACATTAACTTCGCCCGTTGTTCAAACTCATACAGTCAATTTTATTCTAGTTGCTTCTTTTCTATTCTATTCTATTCAGTTCCGTTCTTTATTCAACTGCCTGATTGTGCTTTATGCTTTTACAGCTCTTGATGAAGTTGATGTTTGTTGATGATATTGCATAAGCATGCATACTTATGTATCTACACATGCCCGCTCACACACACACACACACACACACAGAGACACACTTACGCACATTTTGAAAAAGGGATATTCATCAAAATTTACGTAAACATTTTTGAGAATAACAGAAATCATAAAGCATGTCGTCTTGAAATTTTTGTTGGAGGGACGGTGCTGAAATTACATAAACAAAATAACGGAATTATTTCATTCGATTATTTATGAGCTTTTTTTGTTACATTTGGGCTTGTGTGTTTCGGTTTTATACAATTTTAATATATCTGCCAAAGAAATGAAATGAAATGAAAGGGAAAGCGAAAATAAATTCCTTTTGAATTTTACTGTTTCGCATAATTTGCTACTTTTTGTTGAAATGTGATTGCATAAACAATAAATTGTTTAAGATTTTGTGCCTGAAAAAAAACATAAATAGATAGAATATCTGTATATTTGTATCTATGTAGTATTTATGTACTTATAAGTACATGCACGGCTGTGCATAAATTTTCAAATATTCAATTGCTCACGCATTGTTTTAAAGCTTCGGAATTCGCACACTTCAGCGTCAAAATGTACAAAATATCAATATGAGCTGAGATTTTCTACATATATGATGTTCGTATTTCCAATAATACATAAAAGGTATAAAATTGAAAACTCAAAGCGTTGAATGTTTTACTAATGAAAAGGTTTCTTCAAATGAAATATGCAATAATATTTTAATTAAATACAAACAAACCACAAATTTTCAACTAATTTTTCAAAATTTTCAAACAACAACAACAACAATAAATTCAATGACGACAACACATTTAATTAAAGAACCCATTTTGGCAATTAAGCAACCGAAAATTTGCATGTGATGAACTTTTGGCATAACGATTACCATTTTGCATGAGTCGTGTAACTTTTTTCAAAGAGGAAATTCTTTAATTAATGTTTTCAATTTATAAATGTTGGACAAAATGCTAATGGGAAAATTGTGTTGCTCTAACCTAGAAAAGTAATGCTAACAAGAGCCGCAACAACAGCAACAATAGCAACAACAAGAATATTTTCATAGAAATTTCGTAGAAGAAATGCAACAAATTAATCAACTTTTGGCCGGACATTGGTCGACTCGGTCACTGAATTCATAATTCTTGAAGCTTTGAATTTATTTTGTTTTATTTGCATAAAATATAAGTATTTCTGTAATAGAAAAGCAACGTGAATAACAACAACGGCAGCGGCAACAACAACAATAACAACAACAACATAATTTGAGTGAAATCGTAGACAAACAAATACAAATGAATTTGCCCGATGGCGGTCTACTAACTATGCATGTACGTGTGTGTGTGTGCGTGTGTGTGTGTGTGCGTGCGACTTATGGCTGAGCTTGACCTTTGACTTGAAATGAATTTATATCCTGGCTATGTAAATAGTAAATATTGAATAAAAAGAAAATTTCCCTAAAAATTATTTGCTTTATTTATTATGCATTGAAAATTTTGTGCTAATTTTTGTATATTTTAATTGAAGATTCTATTGTGTTAGAATGTATCGTATTTATGCTTAACAACAAGCATAAGAAAATGAAAATTATAATTAAAAATCGTGTTAAGGAAATAAAGCTTTAAAGTAAAATTGGTATATTTAAATTAGAGACTTCCGAATTTGAAACTATGCAAAGTTATTTAAGTGCCTTCACGCACGAATCCACTGCGACGACAAGGATAATATAAGCAATGAGACGACTGTTAAGCCATAACAACAACAAGAACAACAACGACTGTAATACAAACAACAATAATATGTTGAATTAAAAAAGCTAAAAATCGAAACGTGACTTGTTTTTGAAAACGATTTCGACTGTCATGGCTGCCATTTTTGGTATTTTTAAGTGTTTGCGTGTGATTTAAAAATAATTAAACACGTACAACAAATAACTGTAATTTCAACATATACACATGCATACATACAAATACAGACAACCAATTTGACAAACTGTGCTGTCGTTGTCGTTGTCGTCACCGTTACTGATAGTCTTGCAATGACTTTGCGTTCAATGTCAATGCCAACAACAAGAACGTCTTCAATCGTTCTGGCCGGACAAAAATAAACTTGAGCAGTTTAAAATTAACATTTTTATTTATATTCAAACATATTTCTATGCCGTCCACAAATTACCTGAGGCGTTTCAGCGTCGCAGTCGCAGTCGCCGTCGCCGCCTCAGTCGACGTGATCGTTGTCTTGGCTCATTGCTTTTGCAACTGTCACAGTTCAAAGTACTCTCAAGTTTGTTACGGTCTTCCATTCCGGCTCTCTACTCACGTGTTTTTTTGTATTACGTATTTTTTTTGCTTAGCGTTTTTGTCGTCCTTGTTGTCGTTGTCGTCGTAGTCGTAATAATGTCAGGCCATGTATTTTTTCTGTTTTTTGCTTGTTAACATTTTCGCTTGTGAGTTTTACGCAAACAGCAAACATTTTGATGATTACCATGGGCGGCACGAAGTCACTCGAAATACCCTTTTGGGCTTTGGCCAAGGCTTTGATTACACGGTAAGTTGTTGTTGTTGTTCGCTCTTCTAATTACTTTGCGTATGCACTTGTGACCAAATTTTGTGATTTCTGTTTAAATAAAACCAAGGAGAACTAGTAGAGTGGTTAAGTTTAGGATACCCTACAATATAACGCCCTGTAGGAGGTGTATTGCTTTCAATTTCGAGAAATTCGGTCAGAAACTGAGGGTTTCATAAAAAATTTCAGTTTGATGATCTTTAAAGGATAACACTTGAAGAGGAGGATATCTTGGGACTTGCAGTTTTAAAGGGGTATATTTTTTTAACTTACATACAAGTTAGAGGGTCCTACTTTAAATAGCTTAGGAGATACATATATCATGTTGAAGAAAACCATTTTTTGAGGCTAAATTAGGGAAAGGGGAAAAATCACTTTAGGTTCAGGTTCGATCTTTAGGCTTTTAAAAAAGTGCGTGGTTCCAGTTGGGCACAGAGAAGTGGGCGTGACGCAAAACCAGTCAAACTCGATCTGCTGCCGAGCTTCACTAGTTTACCCTTCAAATTTTAAGTCTTTAGATCTTATAGAATCACTGGTTTGTACGGATGGACGAACATGGCTCAATCGATTTCTCTTGTCGTCTTGATCAAGAACACATACATACATATACTTTATTGGGTCTTTCCCCTCTCCTTCTATGCGTTACATACTTTTGATCTCAGTTAAATACAACATGCCTTGATATAAAGTGTGTACAGGGAATAAAAAACAAAATATTTTCGAGCACTGCTCACTCAGTGTGTGTGTGTATGTAAATGTCCACTGCCTTGCTCAACTATTAATGAGCGCTTAGCTTCTTCGGCCAGACAAATCTCTAAGCCGTATTTGCAACAACGAAGTTAATTGAAAAACTAATTTTTTTTTTGTTTGTAGTGGCCATGAGATTACCTCTTTGAATGGCTTTAAGTCTGACCGGTCTAGACGAAATCACGCCAAAGCGCTTTGTCGACTGCATTGAGAATTACACAAATTGGGATTTGGTGGGCGCGCGTTATGCGAGCAAAGCACCTTTGACGCTTACAGATGCAATGCGATATCCGTTTGAGGTATGTTTGTATTTATGTGTGTATGTAGAGGGCAAATACAAAGTCAAGGAGTTCAAAGAGACATTGATTTCATATTGCTACGAACACAAACACATGTCAGTAGAATAAACAACTAACAAGTTACCTATCAATGTTACTTTAAATGACGTTTAAGCAACTCACTGCTTATTCCCACTCCCGCTCACGACTTGCAACATGTATGTGTGGCATGTATTTATGTATGTGTGCACGAAGGCATGCAACAGTTTACTCAGTGATCCGACAACACAACGTCTATTATTGACAAGAGGCACAATGCAGCGGCGGCGGCGGCAGCAACACAAGTGGCAGAAACTCAAAACGAAGCAATTTAAACAGTATGAGAAAGAGACGTCAAAGCCGGAGAAGGAAGTGAAGAGAGAGAAGAAGGTTGATGATGATGATGATGTGTATGGGAAGTCTAAGCAGGTTGAGAAATTCCATTTGTGTGGAGCCATTGTGGATGGAGCATATCCGGAATGTGCGCTGGGCATTCTGCATCGTTTAAATGTAACAACAGTCATTTACATCAATACGGTCGGTTTCTATACCGGAAGTATCTCGTTGGCGGGTAATCCGATTGCGTATGCTGTGACGCCTCACGTCTTCGGTGACTGGACACAGGCGCAATTGCAATTGAGCTTCTTGCAGCGTGTACGAAATTGTGTAACGCATGTTTTTGCCGACATGCTGCATACGCATACGCTAGGTGGGCGTGAGCGTGGGCGTGGGTCGCCTTCGCTTGGCTTGGGGCAATGGCAACATATTGTGCACATTGATTGCACGCTAGGGGAGCGCACGTTTCGTTTGTCCCTGCGTACGTTCAATGGATGCACAATTGTGTGTCAGTGTGTGTGTGCTTCTTTGTTTGTGTGTTGCATGCATGTACACATACACATATATATACTTCATGTTCGATTTTGCAACGTTTGAGCATTTGTGTTGCTGCTATTCGACGCTACCGTAACATATTAATCCTTCCTTTGATTTAAGACCAGTTTTGTCTGCGTGACTCTGTGTCTATGTGTGTGCATGTGTGTGTGTGTGTGTGCTGCTGTTCGGCACGTTTAAACAGACCATTGCAAATCTCCATGGATATTTGCAATGAGTGGCAATGAGCTTTTAATGCTGTTAACTTTGTTGCAGTCGACTTGCACATGTCTTTTGCCCCCACAAACAATTGCAAGATCATGTGTATGTGCGTGTGTGTGTGAATTTGCTGATTGGCTTTTGATTTATCATGCATCAGCCTGATTAAATGTTGCTTAGTGTTTTTGTTCAGCTTGGTTACTGTTTGCCAGTTTGTGTGGCAGGCATATATTTTTATCTCTTACTCTCATTTTAAATTCGCTTCATTTTCTTCCTTGCTCATGGCAGGTGCTCCGTGCACAGCTTGATGATCCCCAGTTGTCACATCCGTATTTACTTGCGCGTGTCGCCGCCTTTTTATTGCAGAACGGTCATCCATCTGTCAGCTATGCCCGCCCACACTATCGCCGATGTCGTCGATGTCGCCTGTCTGCACTGTCTTCCTGCATTGCCACTTGATGACGACATCACTCATTTCATGGACTCAGCGCCCGTCGGCGTCATACTCTTCTCCTTCGGCTCCTCGGCGCGTGCAAACTTTTCGTTAGCGTATTTGCGCGCCTGCCACAGTATCACGTGCTCTGGCAATGGCATGCCGACTCAGATGCAAATGCTGTTATCGCTGTTGTTGGTGCACTTGCTGGCAATGTTGGCCATGTTGGCAATGCAACAGGCGCATTGTTTATGTCCGATTTGCCGGCGAACGTGCGTCAGAGCGCTTGGCTGCCGTAACAAGATGTGCTCCGACATCGGAAACTGAAACTTTTCATTACCCATGGCGGTTTGCTCAGCATGCATGAGGCGGTCTGCCACGCAGCGCCGCTGGCCGTGTTGCCGGTTTTTTGTGATCACGTTGCCCGTGCCGCAAAGGCTGTGGAAGATGGCAGCAACTCGTGGAGGAGCAACTGTTTCGCGCTTTACATGAGGTGCTCTACAACGGCCGTCAGGTGAGCTTCTGTCTGTCTATCAGTCTGCCTGTCTGTCGCCTTGTTTGCCTTGCCTTGATGGTCAATTGGTATTTTCTTTGCATTAGACGCCGTCGCGCATTGCCGTTGGATCAGCGGCCGTCTGCTGGCCTGAATGTGTGCTTTGTCAACGACATTTGCAAGCGGCCGGCAGGCACATGAGGTCAGTTGCCTTGTGGCGTCTTTAGGTTAATTTTATGTGCAACCTTTATTGTTTACTTCAGTTACTTTGAGTATCATGGCCTTATAAGCTTGTTGCGCTTTTGTTTGCTGTACATTTCATGTAAAAAAGTTCGATTTATTGCACGAAACATTAAATTGTTAAGAAGTAATGAAAATGCTTAAGTAGAAATATGCAAATTGAATTTATTTGTGTACTCAAATGTGCTATCCCTTTCTCGCTATCATGCCTTAACTCTTTCTTGCCACAAATGTCAGCTTACTGCAATGAAGTCATTGTCCGCTCCTGGCATTTCTGCACTTTGAGTTGAGTTGAGTTGTCGAAGTCACTTGAAAGTGGCATTTGTAGTGTGCCACTTGAGCGTGTTGCCACACACACACATACACAGACACACAGCCACACATTGTTGTCTGATGCTGACCAATTGTTAGAACAAAGAGTGCTGCACTTGTCTGCAACTTCACTTCAACTTCTAAGCATGTTGTTGAAAGTTCATGCATGCTCGCTATGACGTTGCATGCCACATGCCACATGACGCGCTGCTTGTCAACGTGCCGCTGCTCAGCTGCCAACCGCGCATATATTTAAAAGTTTTACTGATTTTTATTACTTGTCAAAAATCGTAGAGTTGTCATTGCGCGCAATGAAAAATAAATGTCACACTGACTTTTCATATTTCGCATTTGAGTTGTTTATATGCATGAGTGTGCGTGTGTGTGTGTGGTGTCTGTCTGTCTGTTTGAGTTGTTGCCGTGCTGTGATGACTGGTAGACTTCCTTACTCATGCTCATGCTTCTTCTTAATGCGGTCTGAGCGTTGTGATTGAGTTTTCTCAAATGTGCAACGGAAACGGAAATCATAATGTGGATTTAAGCAGAGGTAGCAACTGAAAGTGAAGTACATGACTGTAGAGATATGTAATGGCAAAGGGGGGCAAAAGTTAAGAGGAGGAATCATGATTGAAATGAAGCTGTGTGAAAACCGCAAATGCAACGAACTTCGTTGATGCTATCGGGCATGTCGCTGTCACAGACAGACAGACGGACGGGCGGACGGACAGAGAGACAGACAGAGACGCGCATACAAGCGCATAAATAAGAGCAATGCTGTGCCACTGCAACAACAACAACAACAACAACAGCAACAGCAACAACAAAGACAAAGACAACAGCCATGATATCAATTCAACAATTCAATCAGTTTGACAACTCACACAGGATATTTTATGTTTTTTGTTTTTGTTGCTCTGTTTATCTCTTTATCTTTTTGTTGCTGTTCTGCTGTCGCTTCTTGCCTTCCTTTGTTTGAGCGTTCCTTCATTTTATGCGAAACAATAAATTTTACCTTTAACGAAATTGATAGTTTTGTGTCGCAATCAATATTGTGACAGTAACGACGTCAACAACAACAACAACAACAACAGCAGCCATAAAAACAACTGTAATAACAAATTGATGCACAATGACGTTAGTGCAGCATTAATTCAATTCAAGCGCCATTGTGGTTTACTTCATGCTTTTATGTCACGAAAATAATAATTTTGCGTGCAGCTTCTTTTTCATTACGTATACGTTTTGTTTATTTTGCGCCTTTTTTTTCCATAAACAAGTTACCACAGCTTAACAACAATTTTCGTTGGCTGTAAGCGCAGCTTTTTTAAACGAAACTAAGCTTTGTTGTTAAAACAAAAGCAAAAGCCAAGCGATCACAAGCAGAACAAGCGTCGAAAAAAACAAGCTTCAAGAAAACAATAAATTCACAGCTGGCCTAGCGAGCGAAAACCAGTTTACAAGGCGAAGTGAGGCAAACCAAAGCTCTGCCGCCTCTTGGCAACAACTTTCGAGCGCAATGAGGTAAGCGCCGCGATCGCTTAAATCTCAGCGCACAGAAATGAGCGAAAAGACAAAGCGAACGGTTCGCAGCTAAAAGTGAAACGGACAAAAGCAAAGCAACGAAACGCAACGCAACTCAACTCAACGCAAAAAGTTCAACTGAAGCAACAAAAAATGTAAAAGAGCAATAATAACAAATATTAAACAAAATATTAGCGAAGCAAACTTAAGCCACAAAAAAGAAATTATTATCATTTACTCGAAAGCAAAAACCACATGTCTTTGTATTAAAAGAAGTAAAAGAAGACGAAATGAAGTGAACATTTGCGCAAAAAGAAACTTGAAGATATTTTAATCGATTATTTATGCATTAAAAAAACAAATAATTAAGAAAGAAAAAAAAGAAAAATCAAACTAGAAATTAATAAACAATTTCAAGTAAGCGCCAAAACGAAGTTTAACACAAAAAAAGATTTGTTGAAAACAAAAACAAAAACATTTCGTCTGTCCATGTGTTTGTGCACATTCACGTATGTTTAAATAAATAAATAAATAATATAAAACAACAACAACGTATGCAAGTAGAAAATTGTTAAGCAAAATTGGCAGCAAAAAAAGTGTTTTATAAAAAAAAATAATCAGAAAATTTGCAATTAAAAGGTTTTATAGCAAAAACTTAAAGCTTACGAAAAGGCATTAACTGTAAAATTGTATGCAACAGCGAAACAACAACAACAAACAACAATCAAGAAAACATTTAAATTGCATATGCCTGTGTTTGTATGTGTGCCTGTGTGTCTGTGTGTTGATGAATTTTTAAGTTGCCGCTGCTCATTATGAACTCAGCTTCAAGCACAAGCACAAACAACAACAGCAGCAGCAACAGCGAATGTAAAGCAAAAACAAAAACAACGCCAAAAACAATAATAATAACAACAACAGCAACAACAGTAACAACAACAACACCAAGAGTAACGAAAATCTTGTTTCATACGTGAGCGTAGCAAACAGACACTGAGCGTGAGCAAGTGATAGACGAAAAAGACGTAAGAGTAAAGCGTAAGAAAAGTGTTTGCGTGAGGGATAGAGAGAGAGAGAAAGGGCGGTGTGATCAACTGACAAGCAAAAAAGAAGAAGAAGAAGATCATCATCATTGTCTTGCGCTAAACAACAATATCTGCATTGTAATTGTCGCCATCTTTTTTTTGTTTTTAGAAAAGTAGCGCAAATTAACATTATTTAAAATTAACGTGACGTGACGTGACGTGAGTGTGCGTGTGTTTTTATGCATGTTCGTTATTTCGCTCAGCAAACTGTCTTTCGTTTACTAAACAAAGTCACAAGCAAATACTAAAATGGAGTATGAGAAAATGTTGTACCTAACAAATGCCGCCGCCGTCGCCGCCACACAGGTGAGTCTACAAAAATGCATCAGAAGATCTTTTAGTGATTCAAAAACAAAAATACTTTGTTATTAGAACAATAGAAAAAATTCTAGGCTGTCTATGGCCATAAGAAAATGTATCACAGCAACAACAGCAACAACAACAACAAACGAACATGACATTAAATGAAGCTCAGGCGCAGGCGGCGGCCTCTGTCTCACGTTGTTGTTGCCAGCGATAACCTCACAGTTCACGCTTATCAACGCACGTTCGACTTTGTTAATCGCACTTCAAAAAGTAACATATTATTTTTATACATGTATTTGTTATTATTTCTTGTTATTTTCGCGCTATGATTTGTATGATTTGTTATTGTTTATTTTGTTTTTTTTTTTTTATACATAATTTATAATATATATATTGCATTATGGTCATAAGTGAGAGATTTGGTTGTTATATACATTAGTTTATTTACGGACCACAAGCGATTTCACTTTATTACTCAGCCAGACTTTCAGTCCGTCAGTTCGTCAGACAGCGAAGGCCATCTAATCAACCAGAATCAACTACAGATGTGCAACTATAAGATGCTGCTTATTACGTTTGTTGTATTTGCACATCAGATGAGCGAAAAGAAAGTGCAAAATATTTATTTGACAATTTTGATAACCTTTGTTTTTGTCACAAAATAAAAAAAACAATTGCTCTGATAAGAAACATAAAATATTTATTTCTGAGAAATACCAAAAAAAGTATTCAAAACTGATTTAGTTTGATTAAGCAACGTAGCAAAAACACAAGTTGAACGTGCATGCGTAGAAGCGTTGGAAAAACATGGTCTGATAAGATGAACTTGAGAATTTTTCAGCTTTTTATGATTATCAAAGAGCTCAAGTTATTTTCAAACCGTTACTAATTGTCTGTCTTTTATTTAAAAACTGTATCTGAAATTAATTGACAAATTAGCGTAGCTAAAAGTTCATTTAATCAAATGTATTAAATTTTGGCGCTCTTTGAAAAAATAAATGAATAAGGCAACAAAATTTAAATGAAGAAATTAAATAAACATAAAAAAACCCCAATCACATGTTTATTCTCCCTAGTCACGATTAGCATGCAAAGCGTTAATGAAATCGAACTGTGGACGTTTGTTGCCAAAATCAAACATTTGAATATTTCAACTACAAGTCTTAGAAATGACATTTGCATTTAAATGTGTGTGTGTGTGTGTGTGTGTGTGTGAAGGCGCATAAATAATTAAAAATTCGTATGCATTAAAATCAAACGACTGAGTGGGACCGAAAAAATACGTAAAATGCAATACAAGTTTAACATAAAAGTCATGTCAGTAGGTGACTCAGTTGAGGTAATAAAAAAATAATATAAAATAAAAAAAGATACGGTGAGAGCGCTGCTGGTATTGTTGATTGTTGTCATTGTTGCTGTCACAGATTTGTAGTTGTTGCTTCTGCCGTGTTGGTACGCTGCAAGACAATGGGGCAAGTCAAGGTGAGCGTTATAGTTATAGTAACACTTTGGCACAGCTAGATGCATGTGAAAGATATGCGTTCCTCATATGTATGTATGTATGCATGCATTTGTATCGACAAGATGTATGTATGTTATGCTACATACATTTACTATTTTTAATTACTACAACTTTCAAAAGCGGCACAGCGTTGCTTTCATTTTGTATCTTGGCTGTCGTCAATTCTAAATGATTGTCAACTATGGTGTTGTCTTGCGTTGCATTGCGTTGCGTTGATTCTGCGTACCATTTCGATTTGTTTCGAGGTTGCTGCAAATGCGCAGAAAAAGTGCATTCCGCACAAGTTGAAAATGCTGCAGACGACACTTTGTATTGGGACCTACTTAGGATCTATATGTACATAACTACGCATCGTTTATAAGTTTTTGCTTTGGCACTCTTTTGCTTAGATCTGTTTAAGATTGTTGGCCTGTCATTTGATGTCTTTTGATGTCGTCTTTATTGTGGCTGTTGTGGCTGTTGTTGCTGTTGTTCTTGTTGTTGTTGCTGCTGCGCACACACTTGTATTGGCTGGCAATAAAAACTTGAATTTACCATTTTTGATTGATTTGATGGAAATGTGTCTACGCTGCAACAGTTTTCTTTCTTTCTTTCTATTTTTATTTTGAATCTTTTTTTCTACGTTGACTGGTCAATGTGTGCAACGTACGGTCTTGGTTGATTTTCCTCGTTTGGTGACAGTTGCACTGTTGCTACTGTTTGCTTGTTGTTGCTGTTGTTGTTGTCATAGCTGCTGTCGTCTTTGTCGTTATAGTTGGTGTTGTTGTTCTTCAGCTTCTTCTTATTTGTTGCAAAGTGTCAACTATGCAGTCAACGAGGCTGGCATTCACTTGGCCGCAGCTTAAATGCTTTGCCAACATGACAGAAAGTTAGAAGTAAAAAATAAATAAGAAATTGCATGAGAAAAGCGTAGCGTCAACAGTAGCAGTAGCGGCACCAGATGCAGCAACAACAACAACTATTTATAGACATAATAAAATAAATTCTGCCAACAATTATAAATACAACAAATGCTCATTTCCCGCTTTCAGCTTAAGCAGCCGAAAGAGTCAAGCAACAAAGAAAATTAAAAAAAAAAAAAACAGAAAAAGAAAAGTTACAGTCTGACATAAATACTTCTTCTAGAGACTTTTTCTCTTTTCCATTTGGCGTGTTCTTGCATTACTTCACGCTGGTATGCGTGTTTCTTGCAACGTTCCCGGGCCTTGTTCTGAAAACATTTGCAAGCCTTTGATTTACACCTAAAAGGTGTTCGAAAATGCGCCTTCTTCCATTTAGTAGATAAAACAGCAAGAGTAAAGGTCGGAAGTTCACGATTTTTACATTTTTATTAAGAAAAGAAAGAAAACACTTGCTATACTCCTATGTTACACCAGGCCGCACATAACATATAGCGCGCCACCATTAAGCACGAAGACCATCATTGAATGCTAAAGAGTCGTATTTCCTATGTAGTTTAGTCACTACATAGAGACGTTGTCTTTATTTGGTATTTATTATGTACATAAGTTCATTGTCGGCAAGCAAAAATGTTGTCTTCATGACAGCAAGTCAACTTGTAAATTTCTTTCGCATTTCATTCAACGGCAACAGCAAAATAAGAGACTCTTTTAAAGCCCTTTGGCCATTTTGTCGGTTGAGTTGTTTTTATTTGTCTTTGGTTTACAGCGAAATCAATCAAATTCATTATACAATTAGATTTATTGAACATATAAGCACACATACACACACACACAGGCACATGCACACACGCGTTGATTGGTCAAACGTGCGAACGATTGAACGTTTGATTGAGTGAATGTTGTATTGGGTGTGGCAGAGGCAACGCTATGGAACGCACGTGTGTGCGCTTATGTTGCCACTTGTTAGTTGTTGCCCTGAGGCATGCTGAATTTCTATATCTTTTTCTCTATTATAATTCAGAATTTGTAATTGTCACTGCGTGGCATGCATTGTGATAAGTTTAAAGTCCTCGTTGCGCATTGATTGATGACAAGTGTTTTGGCTTTGCTTTCGACCGACTGTCGGACTGGGCGACACTTGTCTTCTATGGTATTTTGCAAGAAGAAAAAGGACAAAAGTGTCAACTTTACAATGGAATTTCATGTACCTGAAGTAAAAAACAAAGGTCTTTTGATTGGCAAATATGAATGAAGCCTTTTAATGCCTGAACAAAGCTTACAATGAAAAGTCATGTATGTGGCAAATCTTTACAATTGCTCCAAATCAATTTGCGTCTTGCTCAAGGCAACACTTTGCACCAAAGGGGCGGTAAGCCAACGAGGTGCGGCGCACAAATTTGCATATCTATGCTAATTAGTTATACGTTGATTTTTATTGCCATTTCAGCTGCAAGTTTATTGCAATTAAAAGCAAACAACATGAAGTAATATTATAATGTTTTCTAGAACAAAGTCATTATATGCAGCATGCATAAATTCCGCAAAGAACGAACAACTTTAATTGTAAATAAACAAGCAGCTGAGACACAAGCCTGCTAACCTTGTCAGACATCTAAGAGGAAAAACTTAATCTAAGTCAGGCTTTATTAAATGTCGACTTTAACGAGTATTACGTGCAACGCTAAAATGCAAAGCGAGAAAAGCAAAAAATATATGAAAAAGAATGCAACAGTGCAGCAAACATAAGCGCAGAAATGTCGCGCTGACACATCACGAACGTGCAATGCGGCAAAAAAAGAGAATTATGTAAAATAATTACTTATATGAAATAAAAATAAAAAAAAAAAAAAATGAAGAAATGAAAACCATATAGATAAAATAGTAAAATAAAATGAAATAAAAATAAATGTTTAAAGAAAAGAGAATAATTCTTATGGTTTTGACAGCTTAACCCACGCATCAAGCGAGCGAACGCGCGCACGTCACATTGGGCCACGGCGCAGGCGTGAGACGGCAACATCAGACCGAGTCAACTCAACTCAACTCAACTCAACTTGACTGAACTCAAGTCAAGTTGAGACGCGGCGAGACGAGACGAGACAACAATTCAGGCAGACCAATACAACAACAACAATAACAATTACAACAGTCAACAGTTGCGCATTAATTAAGCAAACAAATGAACGAACGACCGAACGAATGTGAGGTACAAGTGATGTGCGGTGGTGGCAGGGGCGCGAAAGTGGGTGGCTGTTTGAGTGAACAAACGCGTTGTAATCGCGTTTCGCAGTTGCGAGTTGTTCAATCGTGCCTCTGGCGTTTGTCTTAATGCGATTATTGCAGATTATTGCAGAAACGTGCTGCTGACTATTTGGCAGTCATTGTTGTTGTCAACGGTGTCATTGCTGTTATTGTTAGCGTTATTTTTATTTTTATTCTTTTTATTTAGTTTTAACTTTGTTAAGCATATTTTTATTTTGTACATTTGCTTGTTTTGCCTTCACCCTCAGAGTAAAGTCATGCAAAACTGTTGTAAGTACAACGTTTGATTATTGTCCAAAGCGCACACCTGTGTTCCATTTGTCATTCGCTCTCGCTCTCGCACGCGCAGTCTTTGTGTCTTTGTTTTAATGTTTGCAGCAAATTAATTGAAATTGTTAAAATAATAATAATAATTCAAAGTAAAACGCTTGCAACTGTCGCTTTCAAGGTTGATTGCACTACATTTAACTAGACTAAGTGCATATTTGATTGCATTTAGTCGACTTGAGTCGAGTCGAGTCAAGACAAGTCGATGCAAAAATCGTGCGGCGCTCATTTGCAACACTTATGCTGACTTTACCCTTCACTTTATGCCCACTCGGACGGTTAGTCAGTCCATTCGTCCATTTGTCCGTCAGTCAGGCAGTTGGTAGCAAAAGGTTAAAGCCACACCTCGTCGATGTTGTCCAGAACTAATTTCAATTCCAATTCAGCCACACACACGCGTCGTAGATACACAATACAGAAAGAACAGAGAAGCAAAAAGTATCTCAGTTACTTGTTGTTAAGCATACAATCCAAGGTTGAATGCGAAATGATTTCTTTGTTCTTGGACTTATCGAGACGCCATCAAAAATTGTTGCTTATTACGCGTTGCGCTCATTGTAGTGACCTGTGTGTTGTCTCGGCTTTGGGTTGGGCCCGTGTTGCCATCACAGCTCACAGATACTTGAGTTAATGTAAATGCGGCATTTAATTTATTTATGTAGATCAGCATAGCGTCAGCCCAAGCCAAGCTAAGCCAAGCCAGGCCAAGTCGAGCTTAAGCTTTTTTATTGGCTGGCTGCCTCAAGCGAAAATTAATTTTTATCTTTTTACAAATTCATCTTAAGGCACTTTTGTTTTTATTGTTTTTGTAAAGTTTTTTTTTCTTACTTTGGCTTGACTTGATTCAAGTTGACTTGATTTGATTTGTGTGAGTGAGTGAGTGTGGCTGAGGCGCCTTATCTGATCGATTGTTGTTATTCATTATTAAAAGCTTTTCGTGTGCTTGGTATTGTTGTTATTGTTGTTGTTGTTGTTGTTATAGTTATCGCAAGCACAAGTTCTAAAAACTTGCAAACTTGCTTTGATTCGCTACGGTTTGATTTGCTCTGCTTGCTTTGGCTTTTGGTGTCTGTCCGACGATCGTTCGTTCGGTCGGTCGGTCGATTGTATAATATTCTTATTGTTATTTCAAGAAAAACGAAATAAACAAAAAGATCTCTTTGATTTGTAAATTGTTCTAATGAATTTTAGCACAGCAAAGAAGAAACTCGTTTCTGGTTCTACTATAATACATATTTCTTCATGTGGTAGTTGCTGTTGTTGCGGCTGCTTGCTTAATATTAGCAAATATTTCTACTGTTTAAGTTTGAAGTTGTTATTGTTTTGACCAACAAGCATTACTTTGCATAATGTTTCAAACTGTCGACTGATTTTTTTCCGAATATTTGTTTAATTGTTGATTTACGTAAAGCAAAAATATTTCTGAAGTGGCTTAAAAAGCATAATGCGTAGCAAATTTATAGCATGTATTTCTTTTTTTGTTGATTTTTGTTTTAATTGATTTTTTTGCGTGTTGCATTCTTTAATTCAGCTTTGACGTCATTCGTTACTTTTTTTGGTTAGCATAAACACTTGTTTTTGCAGTGATTTTTAGCATTACTCATACGTGCCTCTGAAGTGTTCGTGGCTGGCACGATGGCTACACAAAAACGATTCTTAGAATACGGTTTTTGGTTTAATTATTTTGGCCTTTGAATTATAACAATTTCATTTCCTGTAAGAAGCTGCTCAAAATTTTCGTCAAGCTTTGTAGATATTTTTTTATGCTGGCCAGCTGCCCGTTGTTCTGCGCCGACTGCAAAAAGTCACACATTCTTTTATGATTTTGTGAAAATATAACAATAAATACAACTTAACTGACCAAAGCTATGAACTTTGTGGCTGTCACGTAAACGCGCATCGGCATAAGTTTTATTTTATTTTATTTATTAATATTTTATTTGGTTTTTTCCATAACGAAAGATTATAAAATGCAAAATTTATTGACGATGTGAGGCTGTCTTTTGTCTAATATTACAATATCAACAGGCAATGGAAAAAGAATGAACACGACTCACGCCAAAAAAAAATTAAAACAAAAAAAATCGAATAAAAATAAACTTGTCAATTAAGGAAAAGATAAAAATAAACAAACAATTAATTGGAATTTACGCTAAAAATATATATTTATTTAAACAGGTAGAATGTTTGTGTTCCTGCCCTTGCCGAAAGACAACAAAAAATAGCAAAACACCAAAAAAAAAAAATTTGTTTAATTGTTTTGAAGGTACTTGAAATGCTTGTAAGCAATTGTCGTGTTACAATATGTATTTCAAAACTCATTGTGTGAAATTCCATTTTGTGACGTTTGTTGTGTTGTTTTCTATATTTATATGCTTAAGTGAGTCTTGTTTTTTGTTTTGTTTTGTTTTGTTACTGCAATGTGCTTAATATAGAATTTATTAGTAGCATTATTGACAGGCTCAGCACACAAATTGACATGCCATGAATTATTGTTGGCGTTCTATATCAGCACATGAGCGCTCAATCGAACACACGCCCACCCGCCCGCAGCACAGCACAGCACAGCACCGCAACAGTCTTGACCAGTCATGTCGAGACCAGACCCAAGCAGAACCGAGCAGAACAGAACAAAACAGTACAAACCTAAGCAAGGCTAAGCTAAGCAAGCCACCAAGTCGAATTCATTTTGTGTTTTCTACAAGTATCACATGTCTTTGTCTGTTAACTTGTCTGTCTGTCTGTCTGTCTGCCCGTTTGTCTGTCCGTTTGTCCGCTTTCATCTCCGTCAGTGTCTCCGTCTCAATTTATATTGGAAACTCCACGGTTTCTGTTGTTACTTGAGGATTTGTCGAATAGCTTTTAATTAAAATTTACGGGTACATGATTCAGTAAAACATTCTAACGTGCACAATGTTTTTTTTTTTTTTTTGTTTTCTTGTTGTACTCTTTGTATGTTTATCTTTTGTTGTTATTACGTTTTGTTTGTGTAGGAAAGAAAAAAATGTATTTAGTGGTCAAAATGTGTAGCAGGAAATTATTGGAATTTCCAAAGTGATCTAATTTGTTAAACTGTACAAGATTTATACAATTTTTTTGTATTTATTTTTATTTTTTTTTTATTTATTTTTTACTTTTTAGTTTTATTGCACACCAATAAAAATAATTAAGCGTCAAAGCAGTTTCATTTTTTGTGCACAATAATGAACAGTTTTGAGATTTCGAAACTTTTAAGAAAACTCATGATTTCTGTATACAAATGATCTTCTTGTGTTTGTTATTGTTTTACTGCAAATCTACTCATATGCCATTCTATAGTTGGGATCGACGCTGCCTTCTTCTTAAGCTTCGTTTTTTTTTGGATTTTCGCTTGTTTTGCCGTCGTGATTAGCGATTCCATTCACATTCATGTAGCATGAGTGTACGCAGCCTAAGCTTATTCGCCGCTTGCAAGTGAGCGGTTCATCAGGTTTTTATTATACATATTTATGTATGTATGCATGTGTGCGTGGTGTGCGTGTGTGTGTGCATAGCATTTTATTCACGCATTTTACTTTTTATATGTTTATATGTAAATATGCAAGTTTTTTTGTGTGTGTTTGTAGTTGAATATGTCGCTATGTCGCTACTGTCAACAGGTTTATTTGCTGTTAATTTTGTATAATTTTTAAATATTTTGCACCGTTTTTTTTTTTACTGCTGAATTTTTAACGTTGTTGTTTTTATTTTTTTTTGGATGGACAACAATTGCAACAGCAAAAATATCAGCGTGAATAAAAACAACAACACCATTAACAACATTACCAACAATAATTTTAATAACAACAAAATTTTGGTTAATTGTTTTTTTAAGAATAAAAGCAAAAAGTTTATGAAATAAGAAGAAACTTTATTATGGATAATTGAATAATTATGAAAGAATCGACAGAATAGTTTTTGTGAATAATATGTACATGATAAATGATATAGGGAGATAGAAGGCTAGAAATGCTGTTTGAAAAGATGCATATATGTACATATTATTATGAGATTGACTTACCATAATATTTGACAAACATCATCAGATCAGGGTAGCAATTACTACCCAGTTTTCATGGAACAAGGCTATCCTATAAAATTTCGAGTTTTATTTTGCAAATTTTCTGCAAATTTTGTAGAATATAAATTATTGTCCATAAAATTCCTCACGTTTATTCAATGTTATAGATACAACCTTCTTTTATGTCTTTATGTAACTTCGTGTAATGTTCTTAAGCATTCGCACTTAACTCAACTATGCGCATTTTTAATGCGACTTTCGTAATAATTCATGAGGTTTTATTTCGCCATAATTGACTCGCCCATTGCCTGCATGCCTTAGTTCGCTTAGCACGGCTTGTCTTTAAATTATATGCACATCACATGCAAAGCAAATTAACTACAATGCCGCAAACTGTCGACGACATTATCATTATCGTCGTCGACGTTGCCGTCGTCGTCATCTATGTGTAACTTGAGGCATGCCGCATTTTACATTTGCCACGACAAAGCGCGCAAAGCGCACAGAACGCACTTTAAACTGTCACGTGCGTGAGGTTCTTGACTTTTGCATTTGTCAGGCACAAACCACAGTTGGCTATTATGCGAAAATGAGTGCTTTTTAAGTGCAGCACATAATATAAATCAGTTAGAAACATTAAAAATTAATTGATGAAAAATAACAAGGCGAAGGAGGATGCAACCAAGTGCAGATAAATAGTAATTCTTATTAGAAGTGCTTATATAAAAATAAAAAATTTCCAATACAGACCTTAAGGGTCACCGGCATTTCTTTATAAAATAGAATAAGTCACTTCCTGCACATAGTTTGTTAGAAGATAAATCAAAAATGTTATTATTATTTTCTGCGGCCTTCTGTTGACTCATGTAGTTTTCCTTTTGCAGTGAAAAATGCAAATTAAACATTTTCATTCATTACTTCATTACTTATGTATAAATAAAAAAAGCAATTGCTTCCCCCATGTTTGTAGGTTCTGTCAGCGAATAATTATTTTTGGGCTTTATTTGTATTTTGGAATATAAACAGTACACATAAAAAGGCTGGGTGAAGTACCTAGAGCCAAAAAATGCACACTGATTCACTGAGTTGTTCGCCATTAGTTTAACAATAACGACAATTGTCCATTAAAAGTTTGAAAAAGTAATTAACACCTTAGCTAAATAACCATACGCCCTGTGTAGATCGTCAAGCAACCAATTAAAACATAAAAATTGTAATAACATCGTGACTCGTCAGAACTATCGCAGCGCTACTACACATTGCATTTGCATTTAAATGCAAAAAACACTTGACACTAACAAAACACAAATGCAAATGCGCAATGCTTGACTAACTGACGAACCGCCGGGCTGACGTACTGACGGGCCGACGCGACAACCAAATGACTTGCACGCCTACCATCGACCAAGTGTTTAGCATCAAGAGTCAAAAGCTTCGATTGCCTTCGATCGGAAAAACCGAAATGAGTTGCATATTTATTAATAAATAAGACAACAAAATCTTATAAATGTGTAAAGTTTTGAATCAGTTGCAAATACAAAGATACATATTGTTGTGAGTGAGTGAGTGAGTGGTTGAGTGAGCAAGCGCCTGAGCCTGAGCCGATGCTGCTCCTCGCAGCCTCTTGCAGTATAAGCTGCTGAAATGTGTTGTGCTTTTCCATTATGGCTTGACTGATCGCATGTCGTACTGCTCACCCCTCACCCCTCTAATGGAGCAATGGAAAACCAGTTTCTCATCAGAAGAGAACAAATAAATTTATTGCACTTTTTATTTTTTTTATGACGATGTGAAATTAATAAAATACAAAAAGAAAACAGAAAAAAAACTAATGTTTGCTACAAAACAAAAAAAAAAAGCACAAAAAATATGCAATAAAGTACTTTTTGAGGCTGTCGACGGCATCGGCTGAAAAGTTACTCTACTGTACTCCGACGCTGGCTGAAGTGCTTTTTATTTTCAATAGTAAACTCAAACTGATCCAGTCATTGTTACAATAGGCTTTGGGGTTTTTCGCAGTTGTGGCGTCATAGTAAGAACAGCATGGCTGGCAGCGTGAGCGGCACGGTTCGTGTCTGAATTACTATGTTAACTATTAACTGAGGCAATCAATACAAGTAGGTATGCGCGTGTCGGTCAGGTGTGAGTGAGCAAACGTTAGACGGACAGTTGACTTGATAAATGAGAGAAGCAAAACGCTTTTGCTTTTAGTACGCTTTCAAACGCCGGCATCGAGTGTTGAGATCGAACGCCACAAACGAAGTTAACGTACGTGAAGTGAAGTGTAATTCATTTGTTTGTTTGTTGTCCACGATTTGGATATCATTTAAACTTAAGCCCAAAAACCGTACTGAGCCAAAGTCAAAGTCAAAGCCAAAAACAAAAACAAAACAGTTATACAAAAAAACAAGAAAAGTAATCAATATTTTGTTGTTCTTATACTTGATTTGTGTTTGGGTACGTTTAAGCTTTGTAACACGAGCAACAAACAAAGCTAAGAAAGCAGAAAAAAACATTGAGTGAAAAAAAAAATTATCTAAAACTCAAACTGAAAAAAAGCCCAAAAACACTGAAACAAAATTGTGCTATGTTAATTAAAAAAAAAAATATCTAAAGAAAAAGAGAAAGAATTGTAAATTTTGTTCGATGCTTGCTAACTTTTTTCTTGTGCGCATTAAAATTAATTAGCGAAACAAACTGAATGTGAAAATTATGCTAACGGTTGTGCTTGATACCAAAGACTTGCGTTATTAATTAACATTGAAACTCTTCTTCTTCTCCCCTGTCTGTTTGCAGATGCCGCAAAGTCAGACTTTGGCGCCGTCTTCATTTAAGCTCGGTGAAGTTGTCACAAATCAATATTTGCCGGCGACTGAGCACTACGCCGCCTATGCAGATAACTTTGACTTATCGCTGTTGCCACAGGACAATATACCAACAACTGTTTACCAGTACAACAACAACAACAACAACCACAACAACAACAACAACCACAACAACAACAACAACAGCTTGAGTAACAATAAACTTGAGCCGCCACAAATAAAAATTGAGGACTCTTGGTGTGTTGACATCAAACAGGAGCAACCTTATTCGCTGCTCTTCGAACATCAGCTACAACAGCAGCAACCACAGCAACAACAACAACAGCAGCCAGCACAACAGCAACAACAACTCTTGCCCACTTACACGAATAAGTCGAACAATCAATTGATACCGCCGCCGCCCGCCTATCCACACATTTATCCATCGCCACAGTCGAGTCCCGCTCAGTCGGATTACTCGGCCTCCTTTGCCAGCGCCCAGTTTGGCGGCTACTACGAATCGCTGAGCTCTTCGCGCACCTCATTGTACGCCTCATCGCCTTGTCCCTCGCTGGACGTTTCGTGCATCAAGCAGGAGCTGCACATTTTGCCACCTTCGCCGCCCGAGTCCAACTGCGAGACGCCATCGCCGCGTTCAGCGTGCAACGAGTCCATCAAATCGGAGCCCTTTGATGCTGATGTCGAGCGTCTGATCGACTTGAACACTTTGCTATTGGAGAAGTCGTACGTCGGTGACGGCGTCGGTGGCGCTGTTGGTGACAAGCAACCACCCTCGGAGCAACAGCAGCAGGATCATCAGTTGCTGCGTGAGTATTTGGAGGATACAACATTCCAAAAGAAACACAATCTGAAGCCGTTGGCTCTGGAGTCGTTCATTGGCGGTTTGGCTGAGGTGCGCGGCGATTTTGAGCCTGTGATTTCGCTGGCGCTCGAACATGCGAAACGCGAGGCGGACGCAATATGCGCGAAGCTGCAAATATCGCAGGGTAAGTTTTTAAACAGCTCGCAAAAGCACTCTCAACTAACACACACACACACACACACATGCATACACAGATCCCAGCGCTTGGACGCCGCCTCAAGTGCACGCATGGCTACGATCGACCATCGCACAATTCAAATTGCCGCAATGCGATAGCCTCGAGTTGAAGTTCTGCGAAAACGGTGCAGCCTTGATGTTACTCACCGAAGAGGAATTCATGCGTCGCCTGCCCGAGGTATGTCTCATTACTATTATTATTAATGCTAGCGTTTTTCTCTGTTTAGTCGCTTTCATTGCTGACTGTATTGTTGAATGAGTGACGTTATTATTGACGTCGCCGCATATGTTCATTAGTCAAAGTTCAGTGAGCGTTCTGTCAAGGTTAAGAAAAACGTAGTTAATTGCCGCTCTGCGATTGGCAGCAGAACTTATCATCAAAGCGACTCAGCGCGCGTGTGTGCAAAGCGAAACTTGTCGCTTGTTGGCTAAACAATGATTTACAACAAAAAACAAAATTGTTAAAATAGTTGATAACAATTAAGCGCGCAAACAAAAAAAACGAGCAAACAAAAACGCTAAAAATAAATTGGAAAAATATTACAAAAACATTTCTGCATTGCACTACTTTGGCCATAAAAGCGTCAACTATTCAAAAACGAATATTGTATAAATACAAGAAGTAAAAACGAAAAAAAAACACAATATGGCAACAACAACAACAACCAACAGTATTAACCCAAAAGGCAAATCGATTACCAAAGCACAAATACCAGCACGCAAAATAGAAATGTGTATTGCAAAATCGAATAAAATCGATGAAAGAAAAAGGTAAAAAATCAAATCATACTCAGCAAACACAACAAAACCGAAAAGCCAAAAAAGTCCAAAATGTCTATAAAAAAAATAAAAAAAATAAATAAATTGAAATTCGCGTACGTTAAACAGAAAAAAAGAAAAAATAAATAAATAAAAACAAAACAAAAATTTAACTGAAAAAGAAACAAGTTTCGTAACTGCGTTGACGTCATTGCCCATTGTGGGGCGGCTTACAAGCGATAGCGACCGCGAACGTCGAACGTCGAAGGAACGAAGCGCTGGCAATTAGCTAAAGCTTAAGACGCGCGCAAAAGCATGGCCGAGCGACTGACTGACTGTCTGGGTGACTGAGTGACTGAGTGACTGAGTGAGTGAGTGAGAGCTCGAGTGACTTACAGCAAAGCATTGCGTATGTCTGCTCGCTCACACTCGCCTTACTAATAACATGCTGCGACGTGCTCATCATGTTCAGTCATCAATATTGAAAGACTGAACGAGGCTAAAGTGAATATTCGTTTGATACACTCATGATTACATCGTGTATGGTGAAATGTATTCCAAATTTTGTCTGTCTGTGTGCATGTGTGTAATGAAAATCTAAGGCGCAAAACGAAAGCAACAACAGCAACCACAGTGATAATAATAGCAGTGCAAGTGCAGTTGAGACAGAAATGCGCGAAAACGCTCACTAAACGAAAGACTTAAGCAACGAACTTGCTGCTTGGGTGACTGATGAAATGGCCGACTGGCTGCTTGAATGACTGACTGCATGAATATGTGACTAAAATAAAAATAAAAAACATAAAAAGCAATCAAAACAATACAAAAAAGAAAAAAACAACAGACACAAGCAAAAGCAGACGAAAAATTAGTAACCGTGGTCATGGCTGTAAAGGTGAAAGAATGTGTGAAGGTTGTTTGGTGAAACTGCAGCACAAGCTAAACGAAGTCATCGAGAGAGAGAAGAAAAAGACCAATGGTGTAAAAAAAGCGCTGCTGATTATTATGCGCCACCGAATTGGGTTCGAGAAGCAACAACGAAGCTAAAGCAGAGGTACAAGGGGAAGAAGAAACCGTATTGATGACAACAACAAACAAGTCGTAGTCACAGTGCATGATGGAGCAGAGGCAGAAAGAAGCTGATGCTGAAACTGAAGCTGAAGCTGAAGCTGAAGCTGTGCATGAAGACTTGACTTAACAACGACAAAAAGTAACAGCGGCAAGCGAAGATACGAAAAAACAGACAGAGTCAAGCAAGCAAGACAGTCGATTTGAGCCAACGACCAGCAACGACATTGCAAGGTGAAAGTGAGTCGTTGGTTTTGTTTTTGTTGTTTTGCTGTTGCTGCTGCGGCTGCTGCTCGGTTTCATCTTTGTTTTTGTTTTTGTTGCTACATAGAAATGCCAATGCATGTCTGATTTTGACTGGGACGAAGTTGACTGTTGTTTGTGTAGTTTTTTTCTTGTGCTAGTATATATATAATTTTTTGTTTCTTAGCAGCTTACAATGCAACGCGTTAGAGTGAGAGGTGCATTAAAAAATCAAATCACCTAAATAATATAATTTAATGCAAAGATAACACGTCTGTCGTAGCCATGTTGTAGGCATGCATCCATCTAAGGCGATAAGAATAAATTGATTTTTGCATTTCTGTTGCATATCTTAGATTGTTGTCGTAGATTAAGGAGAAAATGTACGCTCATTAAATTGCAAATGTTAAAATTGTCTTTACAGATTGGCAGCACATTGCATGCACAACTTGAAATCTGGAAGATGGCCTACGCAGATGGCTATCAGCAGCCTAATCCGACGACTGCAAACGAACAAAACTCGTTGGCCAATGTAATGCAAATGCAAGAACAGCAGCCGCCGTCGCAGTCGCAATCACAGCCGACGCAGCCAGCACAGACACAAGGCTTGTGGTCGGCAAATTACATGCAAATGGATTTGAATGATGATAGCGAAGGTAAATTGAAAGTAAAAATGCAAAGAAGACACAATTTTTCTAAAAAGAAAAACCCAACTTTTCAGATGAAAATGCTGATATGCCCGCCAATGTGAACGTGCCGTTGCCCAATGTAGCTGCTGCTGCTGCTGCCCCCACAGCCGTCAACGCCAACGCCAACAACAACGCCAATGCCAATGTGAATGGCAATGGCATGAGCGTGCCGCCCACGACCACCAAGCGCACGAGCGGCGCACGCAACGGCGGCTCGCACATACATCTGTGGCAGTTCCTGAAGGAGTTGCTCGGCGCGCCGCACATCAATGGCACTGCCATACGCTGGATAGATCGCACTAAGGGCATATTCAAGATCGAGGACTCTGTGCGCGTTGCCAAGCTCTGGGGACGTCGCAAGAATCGACCGGCCATGAATTACGACAAGCTCTCTCGTTCGATACGTCAGTACTACAAGAAGGGCATCATGAAGAAAACGGAGCGTTCGCAACGTCTTGTTTACCAGTTCTGTCATCCATATCATCAGTAAGTTTGACTAAGAGCACAGTTTTTCT
Organism: Phortica magna; assembly: GCA_037044515.1. NCBI lineage: Eukaryota > Metazoa > Arthropoda > Insecta > Diptera > Drosophilidae > Phortica > Phortica magna. The sequence continues at coordinate 57,033 of JBAMBP010002428.1, forward strand.
AGCATTTAAGTTATTTATTTTCTATGCAATAAGTTAACACACATAAACATTATAATTGGAATACACTTGACTAGGCCAAGGTCTAGTGAGGTTGTTGTTCTTGTACATATGAGATTCTCAACCTTCCCAGCCCCGCCGACTTGTCGGCCGCAATAGGCGGAAATCACAAGAATTTTGCGCTTGCGCGTTAAATTGAGTTGTGCACGAAGGTAAGTTCGTGCCTAAATAAATTGTACGTTTCGGTTGAACAATAATAATTTATTATACATGTAAGTTTAAAGCTTAGCTTAAGAAGTAAAATATCTAAACGAAAAATGTAAAACATTCAACGATGCTGAAGGTAAGTTCACATCGTCTATGTTTTAAGCACGCTTCGAATTCTTGACAAAGTAATTTTGGTTTTTGTTTCATCTACGAAAATTACATATGAAATTCGAAAGCGCATAAAACAAAAAAGATAAGAAAAACAAAACAAAACACAAAAAACAAAAAACAAAGCAAATATGTTTTTATTGCATAATAACATATGTTGACTTACTGCTGCCATCTTTATTCAAATGCAATGGCCGAGTGTGTGTGCGTGTGTGTATGAACGTGTTGTTGTGAACTGTTTGTTGTCTTGTTGTTGTCATGTGTCTGTGTGTCTTCGTCATTAGTAGCCATTGTCGAATTTGACAAGCAACACGCTGACAAAACATGCAACAGCAACAACAAATCACAGTGCAGCAACGACATCAACTCCGACACCCTGCGCCGCACCGCTGCACGCAACGTGGCGGCTGTTGCATGAAGGTGGCGCGGTAATTTTGGGAACCATATATCTATGATATATCAAAAGTACGTTCTATGAACAAAACGAATAATGATTAAGTGCTAAAGCAATGAAAGCGAACAAAAAGTAATATTATTAAACAAAAAAAAACCAACGAACAACAACAACAAAGCAAACTTTCTCACTTCGTGTTTGAAAACAAAATTTATAACCTTGAAAATTTTTTTCTTTCAAAGTAATAATGCACAATTGAAATAAAAAAATTTTTGACGTCAAATGTCGCAAAACTCGATTCATTTCATTTCGTTACGATTCGATGAGTTTCGATTTACTTTCTTGATTCTTTTCTTTTGTTTGTTTGTTTGTTTGTTTGTTGGTTTTTTTCGTTTTTTATGAGCGCACTAAACAAGTGTCAATTAATTTTTTTGTTATTTAATTATTTATTTTATTTTATTGAAATTTGGGTTTCTGGGTATTTTATTATACAAATATAATATATATTTTTATTTTGATTTAATTAAGAAACTGTAATTTCTTGTTGTTTGTTTAAACATGTGTGTTGGGTAACTTAATTAATTAGGTGATTAATCATTATAAGAAGTAAGAAAAAAAGTAAAACAATCTTCTTAAATATTTGAAAATAATTTGTTAAATCTATTTTATTTGCACAAACAAACAAATAAGTATATGTTATTTTTGATAGAATAGTTTTGTCATTTTGTTGCACTTAATTATGCAAAATAATATTTGCAATGTAATTTAAGCATCTATTTACATTGAAATATACAATACTCTTATAATAATGATAATAATATTCAACAAATATGATTTATTGATGCATTAAACAATACTTTATGAACACAACAATATTATTTGCAAATTGTTTTAATAAGTTTGATATGTATTTATGTAAACGAATGCGAATAATGCAATATAATTTATTTATTTAACCAAAAGCAAAATGTAATAATACTGTTTCAATAAACGTTTTCAAAAAACACTCAAAAAATAACAAATTTTTATCAATTGCAAATTGAGGCAATCACGTGTGTTAAATAGCATTTTTTGCTAATAAGTTGACTGACTTGTTTTTGTTAGAATTTTCAGCGCTTCAGTCTGCAGTAAGTACACAAAAAATATATTTTGCGAAACTGATAAAAAAACTGATAGAAAAAAGCAAAAACAAAAACAAAACTAAATTCAATAAAAGAAAAACATATTTTCATGTTAGCTGGCAGGGAAATTTAGATTGAGTTGTCACTCACTCACACACTCACTCACTCACTCACTGACTGACTGACTCGCTTACACACACACTTGCTCAGTCCGCATGTAACCAATATATAGCAACAATAGCAACAATAACAACATTTTTGTAATGGCGTGTGAGTCCAAGCGTGTCTGCTTTTTGAACATTTTCAATCAAACGAATGCTGTACACATGCACATCACACACTGTAAGCATGTGTGTGTGTGTGTGTGTGTGTGTGCATGGAAACGAATAAGGTAAGGTAGCAACTTGTATATGTAGAAATCAGTCAGGCAATACAAATAAAAATCCAGACAGAAGTTTACATTTAAGTATAAACCCGATGGCACTCTAACATATGCAACTGTTTATTTGTATGTCTACATACACATACATACATACACACATATTAATATATTGTATACAACTGTGTGTTTTATATATAGAAATACATATGTTATATATACATAGATATGGACGGTTGGACACGTGGCGAGAACTTCAATATGGAAATGTCCTGCGAAGCGTTACTGAAGCATGCAAATACATATAAATACACATACAACTTACAACGACTTACAACAACAACAACAAAATGAAAAAGGTATTCAGCAGATTTTTGGTATTATAGTCTATTTGTATATATATTTGTGTGCTATGTGTCTAAACGTGATTGAATTGATAGTTTTGTGGCATTTTGCTTGAGAAAACAGACACACACACACACATACACATGGTCATAGATACAAATATCGTTAGAACATTTCATAGTTTCCATGAACAAAATTGAATTGTATTCGACTTTTATGGGCATTTGTTGCTGCATTAGATTGAGTCGACTTACTACTTCTATTTTTTTTTTGCACATTTCACTACGATTTATTCTTCTTTTTTTGGCGTTTTAGCAAATATGAAAGTACAAAGTTATTGTTGGCCATGTTCGTTCGTCTTGCAGAGCCAAGATTATTTTAATTCGTTGGCATGCATAAAGAAGGCGCCTTTCCTTGCTGCTTTCTATCTCTAAATACGCACATGCACAAATACTTATGCAATTCACCGTCAACGTCTTCATTTAAATACGAAATCGCATTAAATGCCATCAAGTGGAAAATTCCCAAAAGCAATAAATTCTTTCGTAGCACATCGCATTGTTTCACAGTGTGTTTCGTGTGTGTGTGTGTGTGTGTGTGAGCAAGCTCAGTACTGTACAAACTCAAATTGAAGCTCATGCTTAGCTTTGCTGTTCCTATGTCTGACATGCTGGCTTGGCTACGTCGCTGCGCTGCTCACCGCCCAACAATTGAGTTCAGCATAAGTCGCTATCTTTTGACTGCTACTTGCTTCTGTCTGCATTAAGTCATTCGACTACTTTGACTACTTCCACTACAACAACTACCATTCATTCATATTGCATTATGGCGCTGGTTCAACTGCTCTATCGGCTGATGCAGCAAGTGCGCCTTCGCATATTCTTCCTTGCGTTTATTAAGATTTCTCTTACTTTACTGCTCCGCGCCTCACCATGTCGCGCTGACGCTGTCTAAACTACAAAGGCAAATATTTAATTGAATTAGTGCAGCTTCTGTTGGCTCGACTCGGCTTCAAATGTTTGCCGCAAGTTATTGTTGTTAGGCATCAGCCACGCTATCATTGCGCATGCAAAGTCAAAGCCAACGTCTTATAAGCTCACGGGCAATAAGTGTGCGCGGGCGTTTCATTTGTTTATAGAATCTTATGCTTGACTCATCAACAGGTTTTTGTATTTAAATTCTAAATTATGAAAAGCAAAAGAATTATTTGTAACTTTTAAGGTTCTTGGCGATACTTTATTTAGACTTTCAGCTTTGTTGTCTCGTTTCGGTCGTTTTATGACGTTAATTTGTCAGTTGCAGGCACCATGCCGCTGCCACTGCCCTTGCCCTTGCCGGCATGTCATGTCACTTACCTTTTAACGAAATATTTATGCCAACGTATTGTCAACATTTTTGATAAATACGCTTCAGTTGTCAATTACGTCAATGGCAGACAACTGTCATTCATCCCTTTTTGTGACTATATAAGACAAGTGACGGTGCGTTGCACAAGGGAGAGCATTTTACTTTATCAAAAATAGCCACACAGATATTTAAGGTATATGATTGTATTCAGCGCACAATGTTCAATCATTTTGTTGCTGTTCTTAATTAGCATAATTGATGATAAATGTTCGCATTGTGCGTCATTCAAATTGTTCATCCGTGTCCTTTTGTGGGTGGTGGCGCATGTTTGCTTTAAGCTTAAGGTCGAAGTTAATTTTGGGCACAGGAGAAGTAACAAAAACCAAAAAAAAAAACCTTTTCCTGCGAATTCATCAATTTTGGCTATTTTTAATACGCCTACAATTGTCATTAGCGGCATGTGAACACGGCGCATACCTACAACAACAACAACTACATTTCACTTGGCACCACAATCAAACTTTAAAAAGACGCTGGCTTACTGGCCTATTTACGCAGTCAATCTTGCGAGGCGCGGCAGAAGGCGAAGATGCGAAAATTGTTAACTAAACGAAAATTTATAATCTTCAGTGAAGCGTATACATTTTGTTACGTATTCAACGCTTACTTAAATGAATTTTGCATAAGGCTAATTTAAGTCATAAATTGCCTACCGACAGCCAGCAACACGAGCCCCGACCAGGGCAGGCAAGGCAAGGCCAGCCAAGCTGCTGCTCGTCTATCTTGTTAGACGAGATACAAGTAAATTGAAAAGCTTAAACGAAAAAAAAGATGAATGAAAAAAATACGAAGAAAACAAACTGAAGTGAAAATTCAATTTAAATTGACGTCAAGAAAATGTGAAAAAGCTCGAAAAAATTGCGGCACGCTATTTAAGTAAAGTATCTGATTGCACACACACACCTAAGCAAATACCGCTGAGCGTGCATGAAGTAGCGTTAGATAAAGACAGATAGAGCGTGCGGGATAGACAGACAGACGGACAGGCAACATTTGCGGCAACGTAAAATAGCAAACAAGTGGCTGAATTTAAGCATTCGAGGTTTCTTGGCTGGCCGCGTTTTTAAAAATTCTCTCTCGGACAAGTAACTATTTTAAAAATTCATAAAAACAGGAGAAGCACCAACAAAAATAAAAAAAAAACAAGAATCAAGCCGCAACGCCATCATTGCCCAAGCCATGCTAGTCGGCTATTTGTGCATGTATGCATGAGTGTGAGTGTGAGAGTTGTGTGTGTTTGTTCGTGTATGAACAGCGCACGAAATGTTATTTTTGCCTGCTGTGGCAAAAGCATTTCTTACTTTGCTTTATATTTGTTTTGTTGTTGTTGGTTTTTCTTTGCACTTTCGTGGTGTTTCACCTTCTGCTACAAATGCTGATTGTCCGATCTCGACCCCGCCGTGTGTCCATCTGTGGGTTTTTGTTCATTCACTGCGCTATCTTGTTGTCTGTCAGTGGTAATGAAATTACAATTTTTATAGGCCAAGCCATGAAAAATAAATGAGGCTTAAAAATACAGTTCAACCCACGTGAGTCGCCTTCAAGGTGCTTGCACAGGCAGATTTCTTGCACGACCGCCGCTTCTGCCAGCCGTATACGTAATGTAACATGCAATTGTCTTTTAGTTGAAGTTTTGTTTGTGGTCATTTTGCAGACGAAGGCTATGCAGCGACTTTAAATGTGCGAGCGCACAAAGCGTTTAATTGATATGCTTGATTAATTAATTTCGTGAAAAAAGCAACGAATTTTGGCACGGTTGATGCCATGAGTTACTTGCAGAGCCTGACGCTGCGCCTTACACATTTGTATGTTGTTCAATTTGAAATGAAGGGCAACACACACACGGCACATGGCGTACGAAAACGCAAACATACAAACGCGAACGAACTTGGGCCAGAAAAAATATTAACTTAAGTGTTTTGAGTTGCAGATACACGAGTAGGAGAGCACTTGATTTTTATCTTGTCTGTCGCTGGCATTGCGTTGCGCGGCGGGGCGAGACGAGGGGCGGTGGCGATTGCCGTAAGCCAAAGTCAACAAGCGCTTAAGCCAAGCGTGTGTTTGTGTTTGTCTGCAGTTGGTTGGGTGCGAGCGCATGGCAAATGCGAGCGTACCTGTGAGTTTATCCCCCGCCACGTTGGCATTTGTGTGTATGGCTGGGCTGCTGGTATGGTCATGTATGCGTTGGTTTTATTTGGATTTCGTTAAGTAGCTTAAGATGCTTTGCTTGAATTTTTTACGATTTTTAAAATGAAATTTATGTTATTTCACAATGCGGCTCTGCGTATGTGAGTGTAACTGTGAGTGTGAGTATGAGTCAGAGGTGTTTCGGGTATTTAGTTAAGTGCCCACGATTTTCACTTATGCGCATATTTATAAGCTCAGCGGCGAAGAAAAAAAAAACGCACGCTTTGCAGTCGAACATTTTCCAAGTGTTTTACTTAAGTCTAATTTGATGAGATGTTTGTTTTTTGTTGAGTTGCTTTGCGCTCGTTTTGTTTCATTCAAGCACCTTTGCTCATTTGCCGATAATTTTGTTGGTCGGCAAATGAAAATTGATTGGATTGCTTACAGCATAAAATTGCCACATTATTATGCTTATGCTTATGCTTATGCTTATGTGTGTGCATGTGTGTGTGTGTGCGTTTTGTGTGTATGTTAAACTGCAAATGTGGCATGAACGTATACATTTTTGATTGAAATTAGCGCCAAAGACTCACACGCCATTTTGTTGAGGTGCGCGCGAATATTGACGAAGAATTTGTTATTTTTAATTATTTTTGTCGCAGCGCATTTAATTTAATCACGTGGCAGCAATAGCGTCAAATATTTGCCATACTGCGTCGAACTGTGGATACAAACAGTGCGTTGGCGCGTAAGCAGTAAAACGTGCGCCCCAAAGTGTGCTATAAAAATTAAACAACATTAATAATTGCGTGTACGCCAGGTTGGCTCATTTTCAATGCGCGCTACATCTTTTTTTCGTTTCGTTGTTGCTTTGTTGTTGCTTTGTTGTTGCTTTGTTGTTGTTTTTTGTGTTAGCCATGAGGGAAGCGCGTGGCTGTCGCAGTTCGCAATACACAGAGGATATGCGCATTGCTAACCATCTGCTGTGCGTAAGCAGCATACATAAACACCTTGTCAATGCACGGCGCGTGTGTGTGTGTGTGTGTGTGTGCGTGCGTGTGTGTATGTGTTTGCAAATGTAATTATGAAATTCATAATCATTTCGTTAATATGCGCAACACGCGAACCAACTGACTGCCGATATTCTACTGGGCAAGGAAGTGCCTAAGCATAAAGGGGCGTGCGCGGGGACAACGTTGCCAGCTATGTACATGTAAAAATTTATTCTAATCGTTGTCGCAACGCATTTTGCTGACTTTAGCTTTGTTGCTCCTAGGCCAGCTGCTGCTGTTGTTGTTGTTGTTGCTGTTGCCATGTTGGTGTTGCTCTTGCTCATTTCGTGCTGGAATATCCTGTGGGGAATTAAAAATAATTTGGGTCGTTTGCGTATGCTTGTTTGCAGGTGTTCTCTACTTATTTCTCTTAGTGTATGTGTGTGTGTATGTGTGTTTATTATGACTTAATTTTTGTAATTATATTAACATGATTAAATTAGTTTTGATTTTTCAGTTCTCGTTTTTAGCGCCATAATCGTCAATAGAATTCATAATGAGGTTAAATGTTAAAGCTAATAACCACGATCATGGCCTATTACGGCCATGGCGGTTGTGGCTGGCGTTAAAGGAGTTAGCCTCGTGCTTTCAACATGGCTTAGAATTTTTCGCTTTGTTTGTTGTTAATTTCTAATGTACGTAGACTTTTACAGAGTAACTTAATTGGGTTAGTTAATTTTATGAACATTTATTAAAATGCTACAATAACGACAGCAGCAAAAATGAGTGAGAAACGTCAAATAAGAAATTATTATTGCTCATAAAAGCGCAAACGCTCAACTGTTTCGCATATTAAGCGCTGCGCTACAAAGCAATACAAAGTAAACACGTGTTTTTAATTGCGCTCCCGGTCATATCGTATAATTTAATTTGATTGTATTCACTCAAAGTTACACAATTCAATTGCAAATTAAAAGGTGTGAAATCATTTGTACAAGAAAGCATATTTTATTGTTACTGTGCAAATTTTTAATGTTTTTGCGTATCCAAAATTTTTTTAAATTTATGCATAAAACATTATAATGCAAATTAAAAATTATTTGAGTCTTTTTGAGTCTGAAAAAAAAAATAAATATAAAAAAATTATAATTAAACACATATAAAGGACTTGCATGGCTCAATTTGGCTCGTTCAATGTTTTTGAATCAGTTGTGTTATATTTTTAGTTAAATATGTCATTTTCTAAATTATACGAGTATGCATACATGTAATAGAGGTCTTCATGAATTCATTAATTTTAAGCTCCTTAGTACTGCACAGTTCTTTGCGGTATGCTCTTCTATCTACAGTCCACTCATACAACACAAACAGAAACCTCACTCTCAGTGAATGCCGTGGTGAGATGTCATTCTAAACTATGTATATTAAATAAAGTTATGAGTATAGTGAAAATGAATGAGATAGATTGCCATAATAAAGAAGAATAATTTTGTAACTGTGGTATCTCGCTGAAGTTAGCGGCATTGACTATAAATAAGTCTTTTTTCATTACTTTCATGCTCTCAGAAGTTTTTCTCATTTTCTGTTTCACATTTTTTTGCAAATGTTTTCATTCACTCTGAGTAATTTTCTCATCCACAAAATGAAAAGTAGAGCAAAACAGATATTCGTTTTAGGAGTGAATGATTCACTTGCCGTTTTGAAGCATTCATGGAGGCCTCTAGTGTGTATCTTTATAGCATTCACTCAAAAGAGTATAGCAGTTCTACGACTAATTTCTGAGTACTCAAATATCAATTTTAGACTATCAAAAGGAATACTCAAATAAATGAAAAAATTTGAGAAATTACAACTTTATTTAAACAAAACCAGAAATTATAATGATTTGAGGCTCAAAAAAAATTAAATTGTCTGCTGACATTGTTAGTCCTTCTGCTTTAAGTTTGTTGCTAGCTTGAAGACTGAGCGAATGATTGCCATAGCAACATATGGACAAATGAACATGTTCAACTTGATGGAAAATATATGCGTGACATTTCCTTCTTTGCATAGCAAGCGTTGTGACTAAAATGAAATAAAGTTAAATAATAAAAAAAAGCTTAAAAAGATACTCAACGGAGTAGAACGTTGAGACGCCAGCGTTGGCATCCTTTCGCGATTGTGTCCTTGGTGGCACTGCGGTGCGCATGATACCTGCGGCAGTTGCATGAAGATGTAATTGTATTGCTTAACAAATGCCACATATGGCAATGTAAGTTGTGCTGCTCACACACACACACGCGCACACATGCACAACGCGACGCACAGTGATGCATTTGGTGCATTTGAAGGTTGCCCGCGACTCGTATCTTCAACATTTTGTTTTTTTAGTTGGTTTTTTGCTCGTTTTGGGTAAAAGAAGTTTTGGAAATTATAACGTTGTCGCAAAAGCGTTGAGCAGCCGCAAGCGTCTGCGGTTGTGGTCGGGCATGTTCTAAGAATGCAGTTTGTAAACTTCGTCCGCGCATTTTCGCCATTTCCGTTTCCTGTTTGTGACATTGAGCAACACCACCACCACCACCAACAACAACAACAACAACTGCTAAGTAAGACACGACATTATAATTGCAAAATCGTTGCGTTTCCAAAATGCAGTTGAGTTGAATTCCGTTGATATTTTCAAATGCATGCGTGTACATACATCTAACAATCTAACTGTGTGTGTGTGTCTATGTGTGTGTGATTGCATGTACCTGTGTGAGTTGTACCGGCACTTGCGTCATTTGTTTGGCAACGTATGCTTTACTGCTCGCATTTTCAAACGTTCTTTCTCATTCTATCGTTTGCTGCTTTTTTACCTTCGTTATGCCATTTCAAAGCTCATAAATATCGCGTATAATGCACTCAACTGTGACAAAGGGTACTTCCCTTTTTTTCCACACAACTCTGAACTAATTCAAATCATTGCGAAATTTAAAAAAGAAACACGAGTTTTTCTGTATTTTTTTCTTCTTTTCGTATGGAAAAGTTTGGCTGCAAATTATTTTAAAGTTTGCTCGTTTGCTGATGCTTAAATTTTATAGTTTCACACCCACACAACTCTATTTGCCTACCGTAGATTAGTGTGTGTGTGTGTGCAGGTGTCAGTGCGTGTGTCTGAAAACGATTTTTCTAAAATTAAATTGCTTGCAATTTCTACAGTTCAATGCGCTTAGCAAAGATTTTCATAACTGAACAGATCCTGGCCCTCTTCAAGTCATCATCCTCATCGTCATCATCATCATCATCATCGTCGAAGTCATTGCTTCATGCTGTGCTGTGCGGTGCGTTGTACTATTCTGCATACAACATTTTATCAATGCACACCCTAAGACTATGCATTGCTCTCTGCACTCTACAGATTTTTCATAGCATTGCCTTCATTTCTACTCGCTCCCCTTTTCTACGCCGCTTTGCACTGCTCTGATCCGCTTGGTTTGGCTTGACTTGGTTGAATTTGGTGTAATCTCGATTCACTTGTAAACTAACGTAACGACAAACGCAATCACAATAAGAAATTTTACAGTTAGTTAAGCTTGTGTTGGCGTTATGTATTCCATGCTATTCAGTTTTGTGTGAATGAACGTATACGTACACACACACACACATACACACACACCACTAACACAGGCCAACTATGAATGACGTCTTGTTCGTTCCTTGACTCTTGTAGGATTGTTGGTAATTTATAGTTTCTTGCAGATGCCAGTGGCAAGAAAGATACCTTTGCTGATGTAGCATTCAGTTAACAGCTAGGTGCTGAATAAAATGTATCTTGCTATACTTGTACTTAGTTATTTCTATTGTTAATTCAAAAATATGAATAAATCAGCTGACAGAACATTTTATTGCACACATATTTGCAATTTTATACAATTCCAAGTTAGAATTTTGTAGTTGTGCTGAAAAATTTGTTGGGTTTAACAATTTGTGATAAATTCTTATATTTCCGTTTAATGATTGTAACTAAAATAAATGCTGTTTTGACTAGCAATTCATATTGTTAGTCTTATATTAAAGTTAGTTAAACATTTAGTCAAGTGGGTTTTAGTATATGATACGAAATACAGATGTATTCATAAGGATATAGATAAAAATGTAGGTAAAAAGATATAGATGAACATATATGTATAGAGGATATTTCTTAGCATAAACCGTTCGAAAATAAATCAAACCAGTTAAATAGACATTTTAAAGCGAATAACTGCAAGATTCAACCAAAAAGGAAGCCACGCCCATTTTCTAATTTGTCTTGAAGAAAAAAATCAAGTCATACTTCACCACATTTAACAATCTTGTAACTCATCTGCTTACAGAGAAATCCCATTATGAAGATTTTCGCTAAATGGACGATGCCATTCCCTTATGTCCGGTTATTATAAAACTTTGGAATATAATCAAGCCTCCATAAAAACACGTAAATGCGAAGTTTGGTGTGATTATATTCAAGAACAAAATAGTTTTTCTAACAAAACCCTTATTTTTGAGCAATCATTCCTAAGGGAGCTTTATGCTATAGTTTTCCGATCGAAATAATTCAGAGATATACAATACCTGGACATTTCTGAAGAACTTCTGCGTTTAAGTTTTTGGGATATGTTTAAAACTCTAGAAGGAGTTTGCACTGAAACAGACAGACAGACGGACAGCCTGACATGGTTACATGAACTCGCCTCGTCGTGCTGATCAAGAAGGTATAAATTTTATATAGTCGGAGATGTATCCTGCGTTGCAAACATCACGACAAAGGTGATATACGCTTTTTTGTAAGAGTAACAAAAATGAGATAATTTTAAGATACATTAATTAGAAATTTGAAACTGGAAAAAGCTCGTTAGTTTATTGAAGAGCATAAATTCCATTAAGTATAAATATGTGCATTTAAATAACTCGAACGTTAAAATAAAATAAGTTATTGAATAAAATTGTTTGACGATTGATAATCTCAAACATAATTTCCTTTATATATCTTTGAGAGCATCATAAAAAGCGAATATGCAATGTGTAAGTCATTGTTTCACTTTACATGTTTTTTTTCACAGCAAATTGTCATATATCGTATTAGCAACTTTTGAAACTTTTAAGAAGCAAAACCATAAACTTTCACCATGCCACACATGTATTAAAAATGCTCGTAAAAGAGGCCGGAATCAAAAAGCAGAAAAAATAAATTGCCTCGGTGGCGTATGAGGCAAAGGCTCAATGGCAAAGCGAAAGTTAATAAAAAAGTTCAATAAAATCGAAAAGGGTGCTGATTTCGATTCGATTCCGGCGGGAGCAGTCCGGCGACAACGTAGGCCTACCCTCATCATAGTTCATTAAATGCGGAAAAAATGAAATTGCAGACGCAGAAAAGGAGAGAGAAGTATAAATAACTCACGCTCACGCACAAATGTACAACAACGTCCTGCTGGACACGTCGGAATGGCCAGCAACAGGAGCATGAATGAAGGTAAAATATAAAACACATGCCACAGGCAAGACGCCGAGGGGCGTGCTGAGCAAGCGGCAGCCAACAGATACACTTAATTTTTTGTTTTTTTTCGCTCGTTCGTTTGTTGCTGCGTGTGGGCGTCAATCAAAATGAATGCACGCCCGTTTGAGTGAGTGTGAGTGCGAGTGGCAGAACGAAAACGAAAAGTTACGCACATAAAAGCATTTATTTTATCTTACATAAAAGCGCAAAAAAATAAATAAATTTCATTTTATGCGTCAATAATGATGAAGTTATTATGACTTTATTAGAAGTAAATGTACAGCAAAGGTGCCCGATGAAAGGCAATGAAAGCCGGCACGACAGCGAAGACGAAGGAAAGGAGAAGTTGGCGTTGTACAAAGGCAGCCAAAAGGGCATATCATAATAAAAAGGAGGCAAAGTATTAAAAAAAGTTTTTAATTTTTTTCTCTCACTCACACTCCCGCACTCATGCCCATGCTCATGCTCATTCTGTCGCTGTTGAGTTGCGGCTAAACTTTTTTATTAAACTGTCTTGCGGCATCGTCACCGTTTGCCAGCGATCCAACTTTGTTGACATGCCGCATGCCTTGTGCCGTGAGCCTTGAGCCTTGAGCCAATGCCGTTGTCATTTAGCCCGACTAATGGTTCTGAAGAGGTCAGGTCAATTTCCAAAATGGCTGACTGGTTGCGGTTAATAAAATTTATGATTTCCACGCCGCGCTATGACAGTTAAAATTAAAATGGATTTTCAATGGAGATGCGCTCGTTCGCCCGGCTGCAGGTGCGCGGTCCGAATCGCTTGCTGCTTAGAAAGCAATGCTGAGAAACATTGCGGAAAAAAACAAGAGACCAGTAAGAAAAAAGAAAAGTTTGAAGCCAAAAGTTAAATAAAAACTTCATCATGCAAATTGATAACGGGCAACGAGACAACACACAAAAAACGAAGAATAGCGCAAAAGATTGAAAAAATAAAATGAAAGCAAAATACTGACATTGTGAACAAGAAAAATGAATATAATAATAAAAAGTGGCATAGCGAAAAAAATATGAAGGATTATATGCAAGTTGTGAAAGCAAACAACAAAAAATAAAATAATGTTTATATATATATGAAGCACAAAAACAAAACAACAACAAAACGAGAAACAATCAGTACAAAACAACGAGCAGTGAACAGTGAACAGTTCAAGCGGATATGCCGCCATCAAATCATTTTGCGAGCAGAACGGAAGTTAGTGGTTGACAACATGATGGCAAAAGGCGACGGCAGAACAACAAGGCGCAGTCGGAAGTACGGCAAGCTGAAGCAGAAACGTCAGAGTCAACGTCAAAGTCAACGTCAACTTCAACGTCAACATCAGCGTGTGCGTCAGCGTCAGCGTTGAGAGCGTCATTGTTGCTGTCATTGTTGTTGGCATTAGTATTATAGTTCCTGCTGCTTAGCCATTGACAGCAAGCACGAAAGAAATGCCAAGCAAGAAATAAAACACAACAACAACAAACAACTTGAACAAGAAAAAAAAAGAAAAAACAGGAAAAGAGTATGAAATGTAATCATAAAAGGACATTGCGCGCTGTACAAACACTTGATTCGTTGCTGCTGCTGATGCTGCTGCCATCACCCACGCCACCCCGCCGAAGTCTCATTTCCACTTCTACATATAACTTTGTTTTTTTTTATTGTTTATTCATGCTTCACAACTAGAATACATATATTTTTTTTTCAAAACGCTCCTGCTGCTGTGCCGCTGTGTTCTGCTGCCTCTGCTGCCTCTGCTGCCACTGCTTGTTCAGCGTCTTCTGTGCGCTGCTTCACTTTGTTTGACTTTCATAAACTTTTAACGACTTTTGCTTTTGCTTTTGCGTGCAACGCGCAACTCGGAGCGTTGACAACGTCGGCGGCGCGACATCAACGGCTGGCCAGCAGCGTGACTTTTAAAATGACTTACATGCGCAAAATGTTTAAGGCGAAGTTAACTAAGGCGCCCAGCGTGTCGCAGCCGTCTTGTCGACGACCGTGGACAGCTGCGAAGTGCGAGAGCGGCGACTAAGCAAAATTTGTTCAGAAACTTTGTACTTATGACCAGTTCGTTTCATCGTTTCGATGTCCGCTTCGCTCGCTCGCTTGCCATCAGTTCTACACTTGAGTACGCTTCATTTCGCGCACTTTTCGCTCTTCAATTTTTTCTTTGCCTTTGTTTTTATTTTTTGTGGAATTTTTTTCTTTGTGCCTTAATTTTTTTTTCTTTTTTGTTTATAAATTTCTTTTGCGCACTTTTCACTTTATTCTGCTCAATTTCATATATAATTTTTTCTTATTTGTTTTTTTCTTTGTTGCTCGCTTTACGAGCACATAATTCTCGTTGTCCAAGCTGCCCTTGCCGCTGCCCTTTTTGCGCTGTTTGCCAAAGAGTTTTGAAGTTTGCGTCTGTGCTTGTGCTCTGCGAGATGACACAAACAGTTAGCATAGCATTGAGATATTCACTGGAGATGAGGCGCTTTTACTTTGCCTAATAACACGATTGCGCCACCGAAAACTTTTCGCTTTTCGCAACTCGCTACTCAATCAACTTAATTTAGCAGCAAATTATAATTGTTGCTGGCGTCCCTTTTCCACCATTTCGTGTGGTGGAAAATTCACTTCGTTTCAGTTTTGGTTTACAGTAGTTCTCGGCATACATATGGCAAAGTTTTTATCGCAATACACTTGAACAACTCATTGCTTAATTGAAACATTTTGCATCATTAGGTAATGAGAGGTTTTGTCTATGGCAAAAACCAAATTTTTGGCAAAAGTCGTAAATTTTTCGTTCGAACACAACCAATTGCAAATGGTCGACACTAATAGGCGTGACTGTGTGTATGTGTTTGTGTATGTGTATGTGTGAGTGAACTAAGTTCACTTTGGCAAATTGTAAAATGAAAATATTTCAACAATTTGCACAAATTCTAAATTAAATTTGACACAATTTAACACAGGCACATGAGCACAAATGCAGACACACCGACAGGAGACACTTTGACACATGTCCAGTTCAATAAGCACGTGTGTGTTTGTGTGTGTCAACGCAACGATTTCTCACAGTGCATGCGATGCATGTATTTGTACATGTTTCCGGCCTTCATTGCGTGGTTACGGCGAAGTTTGCATGCCAGTTTGTGTGCCTGTGTGAGTGTGGTTATTAGTATTTGGGCTGCAAACGTAACTGTAAATTGTAAACTAGCCTACTAACCTCATTTGGTGTTTTAATTGTGAATGCATCATTTGGTATTTTCATATCCTGAATTTCTTTATTTGCACTTTGGATGCATAGACTGTTTACAATTCACATGTGTGTGTATCTGTGTGTGTATCTGTGTGGTTGCATGAATACGGGTGTAATTCATCGGTGTGCCACTGTGTGCATAAATTTCAATTTCAAATGTTTGCTATTTCCTATAAAACTTTTCGTTTTCGAAATGCTTTCAATTGCAATTATTAAAGTTAAAGTGTTGATTTTTTTTTATTTTTATAAGTTTCTACAATTATTTTTCACATAATAATTAATTACTAATTAAATAATTGCAGTTTTGTTGATTCAAAATTAAATTGATTTTCGTATTACATTATTTTGCGCAATATATGTAACGAATATGTTGCAATAAACAGTCGACCATATGAAATTGACTTTTATTTACTCATTTCTTGCTTGGCCGCAAATTAAATCATATAATTTTACAATTATTTAACGTCAACGAGCATAAAGAAACATTGTAATAAATTTACAATGCAATAAAGCCACAAAAAAAAAACAAAAAAATCCCAGTCGTTGTGTGCCATGCAATGCATTCCGTTACGTTGAATGATCACGGGGCTGTTGGGTTGCTTGGTCTGACGCAGCCAAAAAGTATGCAGCACAATTATTGAAAAACGTATGGCAATAAATGAAAATGAAATAAATGAAATACACGTAATTTATTTGTTTTTGGAAATTATTAATAAACCAACAAATTATTAATTCGAAAGATAAAACAACAAATGAAACACGAATGCAAAAAAAAGAGATGAAATAAAACAACAGCAATAATGAGTACAACAATAATGTCGGTCACAATAAAAACAACAACAACAACAACTACAAAAATAGCAACAGCAACAGCAGCAACAACAATGGCTAAAATGAAAACGCTTGAATTGTTGAAGTTAAGTCAATGGGTCAATTTGACCACAGCTGTGACCGGCAGGCAGCGCTCCCTGGCGGCCAATGAATGCTTAATGATAGATCTGCGTCTGTGTCTGTTCAAATCTGTATATATGCTGCGTGTGTGAGTGTGTGTGTGCTTGTGCTTGTAGGTGGCATATGAGCGTAATTTAAAATGAAAAGCATTGTTGTTGTTGTTGCTTTTGTTGCCATGGTTGGCAGCCATGCCAACATTACTGCTTTGGGGATTTAAATGCGCAAATGATGTGAAATTTCCGTGGCTGATTATAAGCGCACCAAATGTTTATCAGCTTATGTAATTGTGCTCGCATCTGTGTGTGTGTGGTTGTGTATCTGGTTAAGTGTGTGTGTGTGTTCTTGAATTTATAGTTTGACAGACGCATGCGACCTCATGGCATTGATGCTGTTGCTGCTGCTGATTATGTAAATTATTAGTATTATTTTACACACGCAATTTTTGTGTTAACTTCATTTCTCAGAAAAGGTCAAACCACTGTGCGCGATGTTCTTATGGAATGCATAAATAAACTTCAAGCGCAAAACGAAACGTAACGAAATGAAACGAAATGAAAGTTGCGCAGGTGAAATAAGTGAAAAATCCGTTAAGTATACGCCACCGACACTGACACCTCAAAGTGTGCTAAGCAGTTAAGTCAAAAGGACGAGCACAGCATTTGCTCAGCACAGTACAACAAGTGTGTCAGTGAGTGGTGGTGGCGGAGAAGGTCGTTGGCTTAAAAGTGTATGGCATCGACTTGGATAACGGATACAAGTTGAGCTTAACAGCTCATGAATATCACGCTCATGCAAACGGGTAACGAGCTGTCAGAGATTAAGTTGCAAACGTTATTTTTTATTGTATTTGTAATCGGATGCGGAAAGGGCATGCACGCTGCTGCTGCCATAAATACAGCGAGCGTGTGAGTGAGAGAGATAGTGAGAGCTGGGAGGGCACCAAACTTTGCATATGGTTTACAGTTGTGAAACCAAAGGAAAATCGTTTTGACCAAAATAAACAAACAAACAAGAAAGCAAACAAACAAACAAGCAAACAATCAAATGAATGAATGAATGAATGAAAGAAGCAAAGAAGAAGAAGAAGCACAAAATAGTAGAAAAAGAAAATGAAAATGTGATGGAAAACAGGTCAGAAGCAACGATGGCAACAACGGTGGTGGGGCAAAGCGTAGTTTTGCTTTTGCATTGCTGCCAGGATACACATAGGACTCAGTTGCAGTTGAATTTATGTGCTTTGTTAAACATCAGGGACGAAAACAGCAACAACAGCAGCAACAACAACAAGAACAGCATGTAAATAACGCGAGGGTAAAATAAATGAAAAGCGTGTTTGGCGTTGTCGGTGCTGGCTGTCCGTCGTTCGGTTAGTGTCGGTGACGGCCACGGCAACGGTAAAGTTGACGTTGATGGTGATGGTTCTGGTGCGGTGAGGTGCGGTACGGCGCTAAGGCAAAAGGGCAGTGAAACTTGGCCGCACTGCACCAAATTTACCGGGAAAAACTATAAAGTCCCTTTTAACGCCGTTGCCGTGGCTTCTGCTGCCGTTGCTGCCACTGCCGGTGCTGCCACTGCCACCATCACCGTCAGCGTCACCGTCAGCGCCAGTGATTTACAACAAAACAAATATACGCGCTACGAAAAACGAAAGCGAAATTGAGTACGAAGCGCAAAAAGATTTACGAAGGATACAAACTACTCAAATTGCTTAGCACAGTGCAAATAAAATAAATTCAAGGCTCGCCGGCGCCGTTGGCATGCAGTACGTGCTCTTGCAGCATTGCGGCGGTGTCACGGGGGGCACAGTACAAATGCAATGCAAAGAGTCGAAATGGAAATTGTCAAAAATATTTTAAGGCAAAATTGCACTGAGAAAAACCTTTGTTGTTGCACAAATTTGCATATTTGAAGATTCTTCATTGGCAAGGAACATCAGATAAATTAATTTTGAAAAAATGCTTAGCTTGTTTGGCATAAGTGGCGTCAAAGACATCAACTTGCAGGCTCGCATTTTGCGCAGTGTGGCTTGTATGCACATGTTGTACACACACACACACACACAGACACAGACACGCGTACCTTCGCCAGCTGCTGTCGGCCTGACGCTGATTTAAGTTGTTCAACGTTGCATGTGCTCAGTTTATACCATAATACTTACAACTTTGCAGTTCGTGTCTCGTTTCACTTCGTTTTGGGGTTTATTTTTTCAACTCTTCTCCGTTTCTTGTTTTTGTTTTTTTGCTTAAGTTGTTGGTTGGTTTATTTCTTTTACTTTGCTTGGCATATCGTTGAACGCTGCGGGAAATCGCGCAAGTAGCTGCTTTGGCAGCAGGTAATTGCTGCGTATCAGCTTGGCTCACTCTTGCTCACTCCTGCGCTTTCTCTCTCTCTGTCTAACTAGCTTGTAGCTAAGTTTTTCTTGCATCTTCTTTTTTTCGGTTTTACATTTTTCCAACTGTGTCATGGTTTCATGTGCATGCATGCATGTGTGTGTGTGTTGGTGTGTGTTGCATGCACACAATTACCATTACCTTTGAAATCAAGCGCAACCCGCGGCAGCGTTTAGAGATTTTTCTGCTTGCATTTTTCCATTTGTGCCTTCAAATTGCGCTTGTTTAAGTTGCTTTTTTCTTACTTTCTTTTAGCAGTAGAATGAAAATATTAAGTTTTGCTTAAAGTGCGCACATATAAAGGAATATCATCAACATTAACAGAGCAGTAAACTGTCCAATATATGAAACAATTCGCTCTTCCTATCGAAAGTGCCGTTGCCATGGAAGATACTCTTTTATTGTTTTGGATTTTTAAATATTTGTTCTGCTTTGTCGTTTTAATTGTTGTCAGCCAAAAAATAAATGACACTTGCAGCAAAATGCCGAAAATGTTTGGCCGCCACTCGCCGCCATTCCCTCTTCTTTGCTGACGCTGCACGCCGTTTATCAACGACAGCGAATAACTGTGAAGTGAAGCGCGCAAAAGAAATATGTTATTGTCTTTGTTTCGCTTACATTTTTTTGGTTTATTTTATTTTCAACATTTTATTTAATTTTTACGCTTATCTCCCTTTTGCATCTCGTGCTTTTTGCGTAGCGACGCCATGACTGCAGTTCCGTTATCTGCGGGTTGTCATTGTATGTGTATACATATGTGCGTGTGTGTGTGTGTGTGTGAGTGTGCTTTAACATGGAAACTTGCTGCTGTCGCTGCTGCAGAAGCTCCGAAGAAAAACACAATAAGTATCAAAGCGTATCAACGCAACTCCTTCTCGTCCTCGTCCTCGACGGCGGTGGCGGCGGCGACTCTGGTGCTCGCTCACTGCAATCTCGCGTCGACAAGCAGCGTATACCGAGCAAGCATTTCTTGTCATGCCGCCCGCCCAGACGCGCTTTAGCGAAAATTAAGTTGAACGGGAAATGCAATTCTGACAGCGGCAGCCATTTCTCATTTTAGTGGAGTTGCGTTAAAAATGGCGATTCTCTGCATTGCCCTTTGTTGCTTTACTTTATGGCTGTTGTTGTTGCCTTTTTTCTTCTTTCTGTTCTTTATTTGATTTACTTTTCTTTTCTTTTTTGCTCTTCTTTTGCTTATGAACATTATACTTGCTTGCTGCATGGGTAATCCTTTCAAGCGTCGTCGTAGTCGTCGTCGTACGCTCCATTGGGATGTGACTCACAAGCTCTTTTGTCAAGCGGCAGCAGCGTTGCATGAGTAATCGTTGCTTTTTCCTATGTGGCAGCAATGCCACCAACGCCGCCGCCATCATAACCGGTGGCGATCGAAGGCAACCAACCAACCAACCAGCCAACCAACAATCTGAGTTGCTTACTAAGTGGCAAATTTATGTTGTGTTCTTCTCTTTTTTTTTCATCTTTTCTCCTTTTGCTTCTGCAAAGGTCCTTTCACTCGCTTGGCAAATGTTACGTAAAATGTTGCTGTGGTCGATGTACTTGACAAATTACTTATTGTTATTGTCATCATTGTGACGCCGCTGCTTATAACTTGTTCTTCTTCTGCCGCAACGCATTTCATTTAGGTTTGCTCGACGCCAATTCATGTTGCAAATGGACTCAGTCAAGGATTATAACGAACTTATTTCAGGCATATGCCTACAAAAACCAACAACTTTTATGGTTCACTTGAATTAACATTCATGAGAAGGCTAAGCATCTTCTTAATCATTCGTTACAACATTTTTCGTACTTAATATGATTTAGGTTAAAATACGTATTTCTGGCAATTTTTCTTCTCATACAATTATTACATTTGAGGAGTTATATTTGACTAGAAAGCCCAATTTCAATATTTTTACCATCCATTTTTTCATATAATGTTTATTGATGCTTGAAGACCCTAAAATAATATAATAATAATAAATAAATGTGTCATAGTTGACATGAGTCCAATCTTTGCAAAGTCTGAGGATTTAAAAATAACATTCGTCCTCTTTTTTTTTGACTTTCACGAATTTAAAAAAAAATATTTTTTAAAGTCAATGGTTCCTGCCATTGAGGCCCATATAAAGTTCATGATTTCTTCGAAATTCCGGACCAGAATACGCTCTTAATAGTGTTTTTCGCTGATATTCTCTTTCTCTTTCTTTCTCTCTCTCTCTCTCGTATAAGAGTTTCACAAGTCTAGCACGCATCTGCAACTGCAGCAGCGGCCTCGATAATTGTTTTGATTAATGCATAAGCGCATGACCTCACGACAAAGTTTCAAATTTCAACTGCATTAACTCCTCACAGACTGCGCACTCACTACACACATACACACACACACACACACACACACGTACGCAGAAAAGTTAAAAGCCCAAAGTGCCAACACGTCGTTAAGTCGTGCCTGTCGAGCGTTAAACTTTATACGATTTTGTCGTGCTGAGTTTTCTTAATGTGCAACTTATATTTTGCACGATTTTGCAGACTTTTTTAATTAATTTAATGTATCGTTGCATACTTTTCGGCGTGCACTTTTCAAGTGACATTTTGCTAATGAAAAATTAAAGTCAAATTTGTCATTATTTTTGTTTTTTTTTCTTTTCAGTGCAAAAACAATATTATTAAGCGACAAAAAATGCTACAATGTTCTAGAACAATCAAGTTAAAGCCAACTCAGATGAGTGCTTAATTATAGACAGAAAATCGTTGATTGTCGTTGGCTTGAATTAAATCACAAGTGAAATTGATTAAATATGAATGAATTGACAGCAGTCACATAAAACCAAATGGTACGAGAGAAAATCAAACAAAACTATGGAAATATTGTTGCAACAACAACCACAGCAACAACAACAGCAGCAGCAACACCAACATGAAAACGAATTCAGTTCAGTTGATTTGAGTTGAGTTGAGCTGAGTAAAAGAAATTACGGAGAGTGAAAAGGCGTAGCAAGTAGTTGCTAAATCCGAGCGAATAAAATTGCTGGCCAACGTACTGACCGAATTGAAGCGGAATGGCACGGATCAGCATGGCGTGTCATACACCGACCCGCTGGTTTGTCCGTTTGTCCGTTTGGCCACCAACAGGCTGGCTGGGCTGACTGGCTGCACGGTTGCTAGTGCGCCAACGAGTCGAGTGATTTTAATGCCACTTTAGCTGGCAGCTGTCTGACAGCGTCGAGATACGGACAAGTAGAACGACGTACTTTACTGACATGCCATGCTTGCATGTGCATATCCATGTGTGTCAGTGTGTGTGTGTGTGTTTGTGTATGTTTACCACTGGTTACGCTCGTTCATACGACGATGTGAGCGTAAGCCGTGCGGTTGTGAATGTGCACTAATTGTGGTCAGCATGTTAAAATAAAATGGATTTTCATTCAACAATTGGCTCCAGCACATAAACAGGATATGCTGTATAAGTGTAGAGTGCACAAAATCCACAACAATACAAAATATATAAAACAAAAGAAGTTGGCATAACAGAAGCAAAAAAAGCACAAAACAAAAAATAATGTTTGTTACTGGCGAAATGAGCCTGGCATTTCTGATGGATCTGTGTTTGTTCAAATGAAAGACTGACTGAACGAACGAACGGACTGAACTGAACGGTCGGAGGCATAAGTTTTAAGCCTCCATGTGTGTGTGTGTGTGTGTGAAAATGGATTATGAATGTTTGTGACTGTTGGATTTGCTGTTATTGCTGCAATGAGTGCTTCTGCCATAATGCCGTCCATAATAATATGGTTAAAAAATAATAATGAAAACCACAATAAATAAAAAAGTATACATTTTCCAGTATGTTTGTTCAAGTGGTGCAATGACCTTAATTTATATTTAAATGTGCAACAGCGTTGATATTCGAGTGCGTGTGTGTGTGTGTGTGTGTTTCTATATGCTTGCGGCCAACTAAATACGAAAAAACACTTGTAACAATTATGAGAAAGAAACCCTATTTAAACGAAAAATTAAAAGCGGATTATTTTGATTGTTGAGTTGAAGTCTCTTTTATAATTGTTGCAGACTGGCAAATGATACGCCATAAATATTGTTGGCTGTGTGTGAGTGTACACAAGTGGTCCGGAAGTCGCTTAAAGCAACATTATTTGTCAAATATATTTACGAGATTTATTGTGCAACAACAAGTGTATAGTCAAATGTATTAAATGTCAGCAACAAAGACTTGTAGAGCAATTCAACTAAAACATATTGATATCTTTAAGATAACTTCATCTTATCACAACAAGTATAAGTATGTTGAATCAAGCATGTAAGAGATACTCTGAAAGACGATTTGCAAACAAGCAAAAAATCACACAACATTATGTTAGATATTCAAGAAAATCACTGAGAGAAGAGATAAAAAACGAAGGAGGGACATGACTATTGTATGCGCCAAGCCAGCAATTGAAGCCGCCAGCGGCAACAACGAAAATGACCACGGCTAAGGAGAAGGAAAATGGCATAAAAAAAAAGAAGCGACATGCACAATGCAACATGCAAAGCGCTGGGAATGGTTGTCAGAGCCGAGGGGGTGAAATAATAAATATTGCAGGCAAATGAAAATGTGCAGGGCTCGTCGATGTCGTCGAGTGGCTTCAGATGCTAAACATGTTGGCTTACATGAATGCTTACATGTAAAAAATGTAAAAATGTAAAATGACAAGAAAACAAACAAATGAAAATGACAGTGGCGCACAAAAGATGTGAAAAGAAAGCAAAACAAAGAAAGGAAGCTATTTCGGCTTTGCCGATACTTAAATGCAAAGTTCATGACAAAAGTAAAAGAAGTGAGCTACAGAACTTTGGCAGATGAACTTATCAGAAATTATTTGGTCACCATTTTGTCATGTGCCTTATCATTTGATCGCATGATTTTGCCAAATTTGGCAGAAGAAACGAAAGTCTTTTGACTTTGTCATGCAAGGGCTAGTGAACTGGTTTGGTTTTACGAGAGATGGCGCTTTTTAAGAATATATTTTGAAAAAATCTGATAATTATGCACTTTGTCAACTTAACGGACAAATGAACGCTAACTTCTTATAGACTTGTTGCTTAACCATGTTAAAAATCGGGAAACTTGACTTGACGTATGTCATTCTCGTTTAAAATGCATACTCCTACGAGTATGCAACATTCAAAATGTTGTTCAGCTAAATATTTGCATTCAGTCAAGGCGCAACAGTTTCAAGTCATTGCCGATATGTGTTTCATGCTGCATGACAGAATTGTAATACTTCCTTGTAAAAATATATAAAAAAATCGAATATCAAAAGAAAATGAATATCCAATACTGAATACATATAACTGAAACGAAGCGAATGCTGCACTTTTCGCTGGAATCATTTATGTTTTTGTTGCTGTAGTACATTTATTGAAGGGACATTAAGAAAAAATAACAAAGCCAACAACGAAGCAACAAGGATACTTGAACAACAACAAGAGAAACCAACAAATCCATGCAAATCGGATTTGTTTTTTGTTTTTGTGTTGTTCTTTTTTTTCGCTTCTGTTTCAGTTGATTTTCTGACTTTTTTCTTTTATTTTTTTCAATTTTGTCTCATACATATACATAGACATACATACATATATATCATAGCTTATCGTCCAGTTGCTATAGTCGTTGTTGTTGTTGTTGCTGTTGTTGAATGTCTATTTGTTTGCATGGGCATTGAATGCTGGCAACAATTGTTGCACACAACGGTATAGAGAATAAGCAAGAGAGAGCAAGATGTTGCTATTCACATAGGATGCGACTGCTGACGACGTTGGCGGTTTAGTTTGAGCTCGTTAGCGTTCACTTTTATTCTTGTTGTTGTTGCTGTTGTTGCTGTTGCTGTCAATATTGTTAGTATGGTTGTTATTATAGTTGTTGTTGTCGCTGTTGTTATTATTGTTTTCTTATTTGCAAACGAAGAGAATCGAGCCAAGCCAAGCCAAGCCAAACCAAACCAAATGCTGAAGGCATCTCTTGGGCAGCATTAGGTGTATATCAATTTGAATATTTGTTGGGCGTATCTATAAATCGTATTATGTATTCAAAGCCGTTGTTATAACATGGCCAAAGCAACGTACGAACGAACGAGCGAACAAGGCTACCAAAGTTTGAATAACTGAACGATTGAACATTTGTATGAATGAACGAATGTTGTTTTCATTTGAATTATTGTTGCTGCAGTCAGCGATTTGACTGGCTTGTTTGGCTTGGCTTTGCTTTGCTTGCCTGGGCTGCCTGCCTTATTGGCTTGGGCCATTGCAAATGGCAATATTTATGTTGGCATTGTCATCGATGTAATTGAGTTGTTTGCTTCGTTCGGTTTGCTCTCAAAACGCCTTTCAAATCACAGAATCAAAGCGAAGCATGACAAGGCAACTTTGCCAAAACTTGCTTTTGTCTTTAATCTGTGTAAATTCTGTTTCGGACATTTGAAGCGCCTAATTAATTTTAAAGCTCAAAGCGTAACTAAAAATAATAGCACACAAGACAAAAAAAAAAATAACGAAACGAAAAGAAGAATAAATAAATATGATAAGAAGACAGAAATGAAATGAAATGACAGGCAAACTGAATGTCAACAGTTTCTGGCAGAATACTTCGACTTTAGTGCAATGCAAACAATGAGAACGTCAACTCGAAACAACCCAACCATGGGGCGAGCAAGTACAGACAACAAGTGAGCGGCACATGACGGACACAAGCAGATGAATAATTGACAAAGTAAACACGACAATGTCCTGCCGACGTTGCCCTTGCTGCCTACGGTACATCCCATCGCATCGCATCGAATGCCCGACGACATATGACAGACGTGCTGCCATTGTCGAAATGAAACAAAGCGTTGAATCTAACGAGTAATACTTGCGGGCAAAACAAGCGCCGGAATCCAGCCAAGCCAAGTTTAGTTGAATCGAGATGAGTCGAGTCGAGTCGAGTTCAGTTGAGTTGAGTTGAGTTAGTGTGCAAAAATATTCAAATCCGAGTGAAGAAGAATTGCGAGCTGAAACACAAAAGGGCACTTTGGTGGCAATGTGGAGCTTTCGGCCAGCAACAACAACGCAACAAGCAAGGCTGTAGCACGAGTAATATATAAACGAAAAAAACGATACGTCGAAAAAGGTACAACAAAAAAGGAAAAAAAATATATTTAAATTTGATTTTTTATGCGTTGACATTAATCGTTTGCTTAAATCCTTGACCATTTGTCAGCGCAGACTCCACGGGCTCTGACCTGACGCCAGAGGGAATAACGTGCAACAACCTGAAAAAAGGCGAGGCAACAGCATGACGACGACAACGACGACTACGACGACGACGACTACGAAGAGATGAGCGACGAAAAATTGCCCGCAGCGTTTGTTTGCTTGTTTGCCGTTCCTTTCTTTCTTCTTTGTTTACTTATGCGCTTGTATAGAGTTTTTTTTTAAGCTTGTTGTATTTGTTTTGGGTTTTGAAACAAAAAAAAAGGGAATAAAAGAATAAATGAAAAAGAAAAGCACAAAAAATATTTAACAGCTTTTTTTGTCAGTGCACCTGTCAACGTAACAAAAGCGTACGCGCAAAAAAGTGATGAGCTGAGCAGCGTCAAGTGAGAGGTGCGATACTAAATGGAAACAAAATATTGTTGTAGCATTATAGCAGCAAAACTTCTGTTTCCGTTTCCGTTTGCCATTGCAATTTGACAAAACAAAAAAAATCATAATTTGTTTTCTTTGCTTGAGGTTTCCTTTAAATAAATAACGTATGCATTAACATTCTTATCAAAATTCGACACTCAACGGCACTATTCTGGCAACTCTATTAAAAATATGTTGGGTGTGCATTTAATATTTTATTTAATAGAGAAATGAATAGCTACTTTATTTTATTGTTTATATTATTTTTATAAGAATGGACTGTTTCATTTCCGAAATGGCTTAAAATGATTTCCGATTTCTTGCTATTCTTTGGTGCTGATATGCATTTTTGAAATACTATCAAATGTCTGTCGATCGAGAAGCGCCGAAGTGATAAAAATGACAGGCGAACGGGTTAAGTGCGTTGCAATTTCAAAAGAATTATGAACATTAAAGCGAAAGGTGCACAAAAGATAAATGGCGCATAAAATGGCGGCGTCAAGTGGCTTCCGCTCAAACTGCAACAGCAGTGAACAACAAAAAGAGACAAAAAAAACAAGTAAATTTGCAGAAAAGAAAAAACGCTGTAACGCAAATAAAAAAATAACAAGCAAATGGAGGAAAAAAGAAAAGCGCAACAAAAAACAAAGTGAATGAAACAGTAAGTGAGCGGCAACAAGAGCAGCAAGAGGAAAAGTTTAAACTAGATTTCACGCAAAATGAAATCAATTTTTTATGATGCCATCGCTGATGCCGAAGCCGAGGCTGATGACGAAGCTGCCGCCGCCGCCGCTGCCGTCATCGACGCCCACGCCACGCCACGCCATTGCCATCGTTGTTGCTGTTGTTGTGCACTGACTGCGACTGACAGCGTCAAGTAGCATGTACGATGACAGCTTTGCTTGTCATTGTTATTCTTGTTGTTGTTGTCGTTCTTGTTGCCTTTTTTTATACCCTGCAATGTCAGTCTAAAAAGGGTTAATGCGCATGTATGTCAGGCATGGCAAAAAGCATCGTCAACTATAAAGAGTTATATCTTTAGATCAACAAAGAGATGATGTTAGTGATGTTATTCTATTTGCTTTTAAGTCTTAAGTTTTTTCTGGAGATTTATAAATTGATATGAGAAGAGCATCAAATCTTCGACTTGGCAGAAGTTAACTTTATTTATGTTGTTGCCGCCACTGTCGCTACTGTATTTATTTACATTAAATTGCTTGCCTGTAAGTGTGTGTGGTGTGTGTGTGTGTGTGTGTGTGTGTGTGTGTGTGTGTGTGTATGTGTGTGTGTGCACTCGGGGAAAGTGTTGAGTGCGCGCGTTTGCAGCAGATTAAAAGAGTGTCGCAAAGTTTTTAAGCGGCGCCTTTGGCAATAAACTCGCTGACGTTGTGCTCCTACTCACTGTTGTTGTTGTCGTTGTTGTTGTTGTTGTTGTTATTGTTGGTGTCGTCCAAAGCCATTATTATACTATGAATGACGTCGGTCGCCTGCTTGCCTGCTTGTCGGCCTGTCTGCTAGTCGGCTTCGTCGTCGTCGTCGTCGTTGACACTTGTCGCGTCATCCTGTTGCGCTGCTGCAGTCCTTTGTCAGGCTTGGCTTTGTTGATGTTTGATGTACGCTTCATGTTATGAATTAAAAATGCACATTTTTGCCACACGCCACCTAGCGGCAATGGTGTCAACGCTCGCAAGAACACATGCTGCGCCTGGCCCCATTCGGACCAACTTACTTTGCCTGCCCCTCGTGTCATAGACTAAACCACGGCCAACACATTCTCTACTTGGCAGCCTATTAAACATTTTTACTGTTTTCCATGCTTGCCAGCTTATCTCGTGCTCGTGGGCTTCAGCGTCTAAGGGCTGGAGTTCAGCTTCTAAGTGCCCTCTTAGCTGCATTACAACAACGAAGTCGACCAAGACATAAGTCTCTAAAGGACGAGGTGCGCTATTCAAGGCGCCTCTATTTCGCCGCCTTTTTATGTCGATTTCTTTTTCGTTTTTTCTCTTTGCAAAATAAAGCTTTATTTTTTGTTGTTAAAGCGATTAAGTTGGCTAAACTTTATTTATTTTGTTATGATTTAAAGTATTTGTGCGCCTAAAAGTATGCAAATGCCATAAAACGCATTTCATTAAGCTTAGCATCGCTAAACCGGCTTTCATTCTGACTTCTATTAATATTTTAATGCGCATTTATTTGCCAAACAAAAATCGCATTAAATGATTCTTTTTTTTTCATATTTTCAGCGCAAAAAAGAAATCAATTTCAATATGAAATTTCTGTGCGCTACGCTGACTTACCTAATTAAGTGAATTTACTGCGCTTGTAGTAATTGTTGTTGTTGTTGTGGTTGTTGTGTTGTTGCATGTCTTAAATTTCAATGCACGAGTTCTTGAGGCATGCCCCAATGCATGCATGCGGCACAAAGTAATTTTTAATTACCACAAACTTGAGTAAGAAATGTTAATTTTGTCTCAAAAGGAAGTCGTACAAGCACAAACATGCCAGTGCACTAACACACACACACACACATGAGTCTCGTGACCCACATCCTGTCATATGCACTCGGCTGTGTTGTTGTTGAACGGCAATGGGAGCATTTTCTTCAAAAACAAAAGTAAATAGGCTCGCCTGTAAATGAAAGTGAAATGAATGAGCGTCTGACTGAAAGAAATCGTAAAAAAAGCAAAGCTGCAAAAACAAATGAGTGCACGGCGAGTCACATTGAGCGTATGAGTTATGGCGTCTATGTGTATGTAAATCATGTGTGTGTGTGTGTGCGTGTGTGTTTGTGTTGGGGCACTTCGTACGGCATGTTGCTTTGTCGTCACATTTGCGCTTACCTGGCGCTGGCAAAGATGTCCTTATTTTGCGGCGCTCCGTTCGCGCTTAAATCTTGGCTTATTTTTAGCATAATAAATTTCATATGCAAATAGTTTTATGCATGTGTGTGAGTGTGTGCATGTGTGTGTGCATAGTATAACGTACACTTTACCCTTGCATATCACAAGCCCCATTTTTTATCTTACATCATTTTAACATGCGAGTGCTGTGTCGCCGGTTTTGTGCTTCACTCTGCTATGCAATGCAATGCTGAACTGAACTGAGCTGCGTTGTGTTGTGTTGTGCCATGAACACGCCTGTGTTGGCATAATGCATTAAACCAGGAATGGCCCTTATGCAAACACGTGCTGCAGGTACACACACGCACACACACACATGCAGACACAGTCATATTTATGAGACCATAGAGTAAAATAACAGCAGCAACAACAAAAATAACAAAAACAGCAACAACCTGCGCTATGACGTTGAAAACAAGCTCTGAAAATGAGCTGCAGCCAACGTTGAAGCGACCTGCATCCAAGCGCTCTCACTCGCGTTCATGCCTTTGCGTTCGTTCGTTCGTTGGTCTGTTGGTTTGCCTGTACACGTATATGCCGCAATGGCATTTACATACACACACATATGCATGTGTGTGCGCCTTCCTGTGCCCGTGCCTGTGTCTGTGCGTGCGCGTGTGCGTGCTTACATGTCGGTTGTGTTTGTGCTTTGTTCCCATTTTTGGCCTCCATTGACGACACTTGCACTCACATGTTGGCCCCTTTTGTGCCTTTGACCCGCCGCGCCGTTGCCATGTCACTCTGTACGCCAGCCAAGCCAAGCAAAGCCAAGCCAAGTGGCAATGCAAAATTATTAAAATTGCATTTATTTAGGCACAAAGCATTTTGCACAATTTACGCTTTTCTTTCTTTCTTTTCCTTCTTTTCCGTTTTCTGTGTGTTTTTCTGGTAAATTAAGTTATTTGCACACATACACGAATTATTTGCAGTCTGCATTATGACTTCACGTCCGCAGTACTGCAGCCTCCAAGTCTGCGTTAATGAACTAATGAAGTTTGATAACTTAATTTGCAAAACAACATAATTGAGTGAGGTTTGTTTGTTGTTTAAAGCGTTTAAAATAATTCATTGGCATTTCGTGCAATAATAATAAACAAGTTCTGGTGCTGAAATGGCGGCAATAAAGAACATTTGAATTCAAAAAGTGAAATGAATTTTGTAAAATGCAAATTTCAATTTCAATACTTTTCTCTTCAAGCTCAACACTTCGCTTGTAAGTTGTTGACACTTGCAATTCCATTAAGATTAAAAATCAAAACGCCAAAAAAAAGTGTGTATTAAAATTGTCAAAAATTTAAAAGTTGACAAATTTTGTTGGCGAAACTTCTTCATTTGAGGATATCCTGGCATTTGAATTAAAGCCATGTGTTGGCTTATTTATTTTTGTTGTTTTATGCATTATGTAAACATGCAAAACTATTTGAAAGCTCTGACAACAACAACAAAAACAACCAAATAACATTCTATGTATTTTTCAAATGAAACTTTTGAACAAACTCCGTCGTTCCTTCAAAAATACGAATAAACATTAAAATTTCCGTTATGCTTCCTTGTCAAATTTTCCATTTAAAGTTTTGTTTGGCTTTAACATACACACACATACACATACCCATGCACATATGTGTGTGTTTATCACATGTTGGAAGTTCATTTGTATATTTAGATACTTTTCGTGAGCATCTGATCTGTGTGTGTGTGTGTTGAATAGAAAAATACAAAAGTTTTACATGCAAATCGGCTTGGCATGCTGAAAAGCAAACCTAAGAAGGAATTGTTATAACTAAAATAACAAGTCGCCAAATTGACAGGAGTGAAAAAAGAAACATTTTGGCATTGGATTTAAGTAAGTAAACAAGAAACTATTTAGGAAGTAGTCAAATGCTTTGAAGGTTTTAATGAAGAGGTGACCTGACAGAAGAATGTTGCAATTTTTTGTTTTCTAAAGTAAAAGTTAAGAAAACAAAAAACAATCAAATGACAGGAAAGAACTTTCATTGGATATGTTTGAGAACTCTTCAAACAACTTTGAATAAAATTATCTGCCACAATTGAGCGAATAAAATTTATCAGAATTATGAGCTGCTTACAAACTTCAAAGAATATGTGTTTGTTCCGCTAGAGAGATGAATAAAATAATTCAATAATGAAGGATTTATGAGCGATGATAAAATATGCGCTAATTGTCGAAAATGGGCGTCAAAAGTTAATAATTATTGGAAAAAAAATGAGAATAATGAAATCCTGCTTGAATCCTGAATTTGTATTATTTGTTTTGCCCAATTCTCTATGAAAGTCATCAATGAAGACGCACGATAAACATTTCGATTATTTTCTCGTCATTCATTTCAATCAAAATGTAACGTTTTTTACATTTATGCTGTGAGTTTCATTACTTACTTGAAATTTCAAAATTTAATAAAATAAAAAATGCGCAATTTTCATACATTTATATGTTAATATAGACTTTATTTGTAGTTGTTTAAAAATGTTTATAAAATAAATTAATAATATTAGTTACATACACTTTTACAAAGCAAATGAAATCATATAAAACATGTTCGATACACATGAGGATTGGATTCAACTGAAAATACACTGAAGAATTCAAGTTACACATTTATATTATTCTTGTAGATATTCTTTGAATCAGTTTACGTCTACTTTTATCTTTTATCTTTTGTTTTTGTTTTCTTTTTCTTTTTAATTTTCCTTTTTGTTTTCTTTGTTTTGTTTTTGGTTTCTGTTTCGCATTTTCGTTAATATTAATTTGCTAATTGCCTCAGTTATGTCGAACGCGCTCACCTCACGACTTGACGCGCATATGGTATTTCAACACATTAAGAGACACATTTTTGAATAATGGTAATAATCATAATTAAATATAACAATTGAGAAGATGTTCTTACGTTAAGTTACATACATATACATATATAGATAAATATATATGAATTGTTGTTGTTGTTTCTGCTGCAGTTTCTTTTGTCTTCTTGAATGTGTTAAGTTTTTGACCTTGCAGACATTTTAACTCTTTATTTTGTTTTATTAGCATTTAAATTTTGTTTTGTTTTCTTATGCTTGTTTTTTCTTTTACTTTATTTTTTATTTATAATTACATAATATAATCCATAAATATTTGTTTAAAGTCATTGAGTGTTTAAAGTTTCAATTTCATTTATATATTGTATATTTTTAAGACGATATTTTGCTGAAATCGAAAACTTTTCGCAACTCCTTCTCTTTCTTCTGTTATATTCAAAATTGTGTTTTGTTTTTCTTGTTTTACTATTCATTGTTTCTTGCCATCAACGTTTATCAACACCTTCTTTCTTTCTTTAATGCTTATGAGTTAGTAATATCAAAGACAGCTTGGCATATGTTTGTTTTCATAATGGATTTTTAATGTCTTTATCTAATATGAAATTCTATAAGTTTTACAGGGTGCGCTTGGTGCTTTTAATAAAATGTTGGGTTTTCCTTTTAAATTTATTTCTTTTATTTTTACATTAAGTTTTAATTATAAGTTTGATTATTTTTATAAGTTTTTTTAATATTTTCTTCATTTTAATTTCTTGCTGTTTCTGTATTGAGACTTGTATTCGAAAAATAATTAAATGTTTTGTGCATTTATATACAAAATCACGCGCTGACACCCTGTTTATATTTTCGTACTCTTACATCTTTATCTTTTTTTGTTTTAGGTCTGCTTAATAAATATTTCAAACGACACAAAACTCTTATTGCCGCTAATCGCTTGAATATTATTTGGTATTCGTTTAATTATATATATTTTTTTTTGTTTGGTGGTTTTGAGAAATTGTAAATGCTTTAATTGGAAAAACAAATTTCGACTCGCCTTGCTTCTTAGTAGTTGCTCTGCTGCCATGCGTTTAGCCTCATTTGATCTTCATTTATGATATACAAATTTATCGAATATGTACACTTATATTTGTAATTTACTAATTATGAATTTCTTTTGCAATTAAACTATTTTATTTTCAATTAATTTATTTATTTTCTGTTTTTGTTTTTTTTTTTTTTGCTGATTAAGTCAAGTGGCAATTTATTTATCAAAAAATAATGTTAAACGATAAATTAATAATTAAACTAAACTAAACTAAATAAATCAAAAGCAAGAATTTAATTAACTCTAATACGAAGCAATGATTTCATATCTTTGCCTTTTATGTATGCTGACTTTTAATTCATTTTATTTATTTATGAATTATTTTGGTTTTTTTTTACACGCCTAAAACATATATTTGTTATTATGCCTATTTTATTTATATATAAAATCGCAAAAAGCTAAAAAATGACGCTTTAAGCAAATATTACCTTAGTGACACAAATACAATTTTGCTATGACTTTTTTGTTGCTGTTGTTGTTGTATTTGTATTTTCATGCTTTTTGTATTCTTTTTGAATTTTGTTTGCTGCTTTTTTGCTCAATTTTTCAATTTCTCTATGCAATCTGCTGCGCTTTTCTCAGAAATATGTCAATAACTTTTTTTTTATTTATTTACGCTTCTTTTCATAAGCATACATTTATTTAAATTAATTTATTTTGTTTTAATTATTAATTAATATTTTTGTAGTTTTGCTAAATGTTACTTAATGTTACATGTCTTGTGAATTTAGTTATTTTTTTTTAATAAATTTTTCTTCATCTTTTTGAGTGAAGTTTTCTTTTTGTTTCGTTTTTGTTCTTGCTGCAAGTTCTTTGGTGCGTTTAGCCTAGAAGTATGCAATAAAATCTATATACAGTTGAGGTTACGCTGAAATGTGTCTTTCGCACTCGTACTTTGACTCGACTCTGTGTCTTTTTATTTTCGACTATTTAATGGTTTACTAAATCATTTTACGCCTTTACATTGATTGTTTTTTTTTTTTGTTTTTATAATTCTTTTAAGGGAGAGGATGGATCGTGATATAATTTGTTTTTGCTTATATAATTAATATATTTGTGTGTGTGTTTTTTTTTATTTTCTCATTTCAGTTTGTTTTATCTTCTGTTTATTTTTTGAATTCACAAAAGTAAACTATTATTGACATGAAGAACCAAACATATAATTTTCAAAACAAATGCTCACACATTCTGTGACTTGGTTTCCTTGCCATTTGCCTCAATTGTTGCTAAACAGAAAGCAAAACCGAAGTCAAACTAACCTGAGGCCGAGACCATCTGCAACATTTTGGCAAACACCAGAGCAAGGCCGCTCATCATGACGAGGAGGCTCAGCTGCAGTTGGCGTGGCTGCGCGGCGCCATTGCCGCCATAGAAGGTGACGCTTAAATCACGCATTTCATTATCTGAAAGCACAAAAAACAAAATCGCACAAAAGCAAATTTTCAATTATTGTTTTAATTAAACATTATAAAACACGTGAAAAAAAACAGCAAAAATATTTGTTTAACATATGTTAAGCAATTAAAATTCCGACGAGTGTATTTCATACAAATAAATACACATGACAAAATTTCAAATCCTTCGGATATATAAAACATGAATAACAATTCAAATTCAAACAGATTCGAAAAATAACCCCAAGGATTAGACATAGAAAAGATAAAATAAAAGCGTGGAGTAATTAAAACGCATTTGATAAAAAGCAATCATGGCTTATGCACGACCACGCATACGCCCATGCCCGTGCCCACGCCAATATGCACGCTCAGGCTTCTACTCATAAATCGAGCTCAATAGTCAAATGGCCTTCTATGAGCGCCAATAAATTCATTTAAATTTCGACACTTTGCCGCGAATGTTGTGGCATGAAAATTGGTATACGGCGGTTGCATGCAAAGAGCGGCGTGGCGTGGCGCGGCGGGCGTGGCCTGTGGGCAGTTGAGCGTGCATACAAAGCTTTGCGGTTTGCATGGAACATTGAAAAATAACCGCAGGCAAATTTCTGAAATGAGTTTCGCGCGATTTGCTTTTTCGCTTGTCAATAGTTTTTGAATGTTTTTGTTATTTATTTACAGTTTTCCATATTTGTTGTTTTTTGAAAAGAAGAATTGACCATGGCAACGTGCAAAGGGACCACCGAAAGATGGCGTTGCAGCTTATTTATGTCAATTACATTTTTGGGTTTTGTTCGAGTGATTTAATTGTTTCTTTCGCTTTCCATTTTCCCCTTATTTTGGATAACTTAACATGCGTGAAATAAAGTAATGAAATGTAAGAAAAATGCATGCAAAATGTAACAAAAATTGATGAGTCATTTATAATTTTCTTTTGTTTTGTTGTTTATGTTGTTGTATTTGCCAAGCAACTAACCTGACGAACCATGATTTAAAAATGTCGATAGATCTACGAGGCCATCTGCAATTAGTGATTAAATAGTTTTGAGGGAGAGAGAGAGAGAGTGAGACGAAAGAGTTAAATGATGAGTTTTGTTTTGTGTTTGTTGTTAAATGTTTTGAAGAGTTGAAAGTTGGAAAGGAAAAATAGCAATTAATGCATGTGTATTTGTTTAAAGAAACTTATTGTTTGTAGAGAATTATGTATACACAAACGCCGAACCACACACACGACACACACGACCACATACACAAGAACATAGGCATATACACACAAAATTTGCAGTTGTTATTGATATGTGCATTGAGCGCCTTTGGCGTGTTTCCATGCCTTCAGCGAAAATTGCAACAATTTGCGACAAAACAAAAATATTTACTCAAGTTGTCATTCAATATCAAATCCTCGACGTAAATAAATCATTAACGCTTAAAATGAAATCCGCAATCAGGGCCGTTATACATTAATGGCAACAACAACAACAACAACAGCAACAGCAAGAGAAACAACAACAACAACTACAGCAAATGAAATGTAATCGATGTTGCCTGTCCGGCAATGATTGAGATTGTCGGGTGGGTGGCCGAGCGGGTGAGTGTGTGTTTGCGGCGTGAAGGTGTGGTAAAGAAGCGGTCTTTATGTAAATTTAAGTGCAGCGTAGCTTTTCATTTAAGCCGCCAATTAAAATGGCAAACGTGTGGCATCTGTCAATAATGACAAATGAGCATTTTGCAATTTATTCAATACACGTGCACAAACAGTGAGCAACGGCGATGAGAGTGCGAGTGCGAGTGACAAAGAACGAGAGATACAGGCAGATACAAACGCAAACACAAACAGACACACAAAGCACAGACAAACTGAAAGAAGATATACTAAAAGTCGCTTACAAAGTGATATGGGTGAGAAGTTCTAGTAGAGGCAGAAGCAGAAGCAGTAGCGGTGGCATGTATGAAAAATGTCGAGCTGTCAAACGAAAGTAGCACGTCATTATGCAAAATGACCATGACTGAAAGCAGCACGAGCTGAATGGCGCGATTATACGTTTGCGATAAGCGTCAAAGTCGACTCGACTCGACTCGACGCTGCGACGATGATGATGATGATGATGTTGAAATGAGGCACTCATTGAATGGCAGCAGCAACAGTGGCAGCCGAAGATATCAGTTAATGAAAAACTAGCACGGCCATTTCATTACAAAGCATGATCATGATAAGGCGCAAACTTACGGTTGATACGAAACATATCTGCATGTATATCTTGTATATTAAAAGCTGTTAACTTTGGCATTTCATGCTAGCTTGGCCGGGCGGACCAGACAGACCAGACGAGGC
Source organism: Phortica magna (assembly GCA_037044515.1). Taxonomy (NCBI): domain Eukaryota; kingdom Metazoa; phylum Arthropoda; class Insecta; order Diptera; family Drosophilidae; genus Phortica; species Phortica magna. The sequence continues at coordinate 94,445 of JBAMBP010002428.1, forward strand.
AATATGACAGGTGTCTTTCTTTGCATGTATCTATGTGTGTATATTTTCAGCATGTCAGTGGCAGCTGGCAGTATATGAAAAGTGTATGATTGTCGGACATGCTACGTAACTTGTAACAGTTTGCACAGAGAAATCTAGTCGTCGACAAAAGTTCGACACAGTCGTAAGACATGTGTAAGCAAGTGGCTGCTGCTGCTGCTGCTGCCTAATGGGGTCACTCATATAACTAGCATTAGATGAAGGCTTCAGTCCACGAGCGCTGTCAATTTGCCACCCACTGGCAATATTTGTGCTGCCAAGATGGCTTGACAGCATATTGACAGCGCCAGCAGCAGCAGCAGTGATAGAGACGGGGGCGTGCCGCAGCAGTCGCAGCAGCAGGCAATGACATTCTATTTTACATTCTTTCTTCATTGGTTTCGTTTTTCTTTTTTGTTTCTCTTTTATTTATAATTTTTTTTTTTCGTTTTCTTTTCTGCACAATTTTGAGGCACACGCCCACTTTCATTAGCTGTGACATGCATGACGTCTGCTGCATTTATTTAGCTTGCGATTTATTTTTATTCTGACGCAGTCAATTTCATGTAACATGTACAAGTGAGTCTATGTTGCCACTTGGCCAACGACATTGCATGTTGCACATGAGTTACTTTCTTTTATTTCGTCTTGCTTTTAATCGTGCTTGCTTTCTTGCTTGCTTTCTGAGTGCTTTCTTGACGTTACCGACGTGCTTTGTATTGCAACATCTTATCTATTGAGGTATCAGTGTTACTTGTCGCCTTCGTCACCAACGTCAACGCCTTTAAGTTGCGGCAAACATGACTTGCATAAAACTGATTTTTTTCCTCATTTTTAAAATTGATGTTATTACATGATAGCTACATGCGCTTGCCTGCTTGCTTGTTGCATGTGTCGCAAAGTTCATTTGCTTGCACTCTGTGATTTTTGTGTTCAATTTTTTTTGTAGCATACTTTCGTGCTGTGGTCTTTGTTGCGCACAGCTCAATTTAAATAAATCGCCAAACTGTTGCCATAAAATAAAAGCGAATTGACAATTGGCGTTGCACCGATGACGTTGGCGGCCGCTCACTAAAAACAAATGGCAACAATTCATGGTTGGCAACAAAGCAAGAAGGCGAAAAATAGAAAACAGTGTTGTGCGTTCTTGCAACTAAAAATATGCAATCTCAGCTAATGTCGGCTGCCTCATGCCGGCCGCAACAACTGCGAACGAACACGTGGGCTCACCGTCATGTCGATTTGTCGCCATCACCACAATCGGCTTCAATTCACTATCGGCCGACAGTTGGCGCCCGTAAATGCGGCCGCATCGATGTCCACGTCAACGTTGACGTCAACGTCAACGCTTGCCTCACTGTCGTCACTGTCGTCGTTGTCGTTGCGTCTTTTATTGTCTGCGGTTGGCGGCATACAAAACCGAAGCGTCGCTTGTGATTTTTCATTTGTGCAACTAAATGACAGTTGCAATAAACCGCACCGGCACCAACACTAACCCCAGCACCAGCACCAACGCCGGCACCTGCAACGCCCATCTAAGCCGGACTGCGCACCTTTCAGCAGTTAAGCCAACTACACACACACACACATGCATACAAACATTGCTACATATAAGCCCACGAACAGGCCACACATGCCTCTGTGTCCTGCCACTCCTTTCCTTTTTTTAGATTTCTTTTTTTCTTTCTAATTTAGTGTTTTGTTGCTTTTGTTTTGCGGTCGAATCTTGCAACGAAAGCCGCGTTTTAGGCGCTTAGAGGCGCGCGCATGCAGTTAATGCCATTGCGGTTCGATGTTCAGTCTATTTGAGTGTGTAGGAGTGTGCATGAATGCGTGTGTGTGTGTGTCTGGCATTGCGATAGCTTTTGTGACCGTATTTTTTAGTTGTCGTTGTTGTTGTTGTTGTTGCAGTTATTTTTTCTCTTCTCGTTAGGTTAGCGTTTGGATTTGCGAGCAAGTGGCCAACAACGTACGCCGAGATTATTACGCATTCAGCTTTACTTTCAGATTCAAATTCATTTTGTTTTTACAAATTGCGGCCGCCGGCAACGTTATCGACGTCGCCGTCGTCCTCAGCATCATCAGCGTCGTCGACATCCTTTTTCGTACAGAATTTTGATTTTTCAGTTTTGTTGCAAATTTCTGATGCTGATTCTGACTCGTTGGTTGGGCGGTTTGGGCGGTTTGGGCGGCTGTGCGAGTCTGTTATATATTTGTTTTTTTCTTTCTTTATATTCTTGTAAAGCTGTGCGCAAACTGAGGATTTTATGTGTAGTGCACTTTTAGGCGTTGGTTTAACTGCCTTCATTTTTTGTTGTTTCTTTGTTTACGCTTAATTCGAACGGGAAATGTTGTTAAGTTCGGTTTTAGCGCGAAAATAAATAACTTTGGCCGACTCAATGCAAACGAGAAGTTGTTGGTGGTTGATGGTGTTGCAACAAAGTTTTGCGATGCGTGCAACAAAGTGGCAAATAAAGCTGTGCTGTTGAACAAGTTTTAAATGAAAATTAAGGTGCATGTGGCCGCTTCACCCTTTTTTTTAAATGTAAGTGCGAGTAAGCCAGATAGAGAAAGAGATAGCGCGTATAGCAGACTTTCTTGTGACCCTAGTGCATTGCAGGCAGCACACGTTCTCAACGCTTCGTCTGTTCCTCTGTCCGTCTGCTGAATGCAACGCCATTTTTCCAATTTGTCGGTTTGGCCGTACAACATTCAACTTGTTCAAGTTAATAACTTTTTCATGCAGACTAACTGACTGAAGCACTGACAGACGGACAGACAGACCGACGGACGGACGGACGGACGGACTTACTGTTAACTAATAAATAACTACAAAACTTTTGCGCGCTGTAGTGCACTTGCGAACAATTCTGTAGCATACTTGCGGGCGCATTTACTAACACAAATAGTCGTTCAAGTACTGTTTTAAAATACCATACAAAAAACTCATGGCTTTCAGCAGAAATCAGACGGCCGTGCGGAGCGACAAGACAACAAGCCAAGAGTGCCCAAATGTATATGCACTTACATATATATTCAAAGTTGAAGAACTTCATGTCTTGTTGCGTCTACGCAAGTCGTCCGTCTAGTGGGAACTGACATGCACTCGAATATAGTCATGACTTGGCTTTGTGCTTGTTCGCATACATATACATATATATGTACATACATATATATTACCGATTGCTCTTGCTTATTACGATTCGCTCCCCAAATGGTTTGGCGTTGCGTGCCTTAACAACAACAACAACCACAGCTCAAACGCTCCAACTTATTTCGTTCGTTATATGGAAAAGTTTTCAATTTACGAAAAGAATGGGCAAATAGAGCAAAAAAAAAGAAATACAACAACAACAAATATGCAGAAATTTACTAAAGCATTCCCAGCGGCTATACGAAAGACCTCGCTAGGAATTGCACAAGTCGCAAGAAAATAAAACCAAAAAAAAGAATGGCATACAAAATCGCAAAGAAGAAGCATCAATCGTGCCTGCAATAAAAAAAATAAAAATAATAAAAAATAATAATAAAAAATAAAATGAAGCAAGAAGAGCAAATAGCGTTGAGCAAAGGAGACTTTGGCGTTGGCGCAAAGCGTCCACTTTGTCATCGTTTCAAGTGTTATTGTTGTTCTTGTTGTTGTAATTGTTGTTGCTGTTGACGCTGTTATCTTCATTGCCGTTGTTGCTGTTGTTGTTGTCGGTGTTCGTTTTGTTGTACTCACTTGGCAAGTCTCAACGAGTCCTTTGGTTCATATTTTTATTTTCTATATGAATTCGTTAACCACACAAACACACACCCGCACACACACACACACATGCACGCATGTATTTTTTTCTTTGTATTTTTTGCTGCAACTTTAAACTCACTTTTTCATAGATGGCGCTGCAAGCGTATTATTTGCTTAGTGTTTGTTGCTATGCATGTATGCATGCGCATGTGTTTGTGTGAGTGTGTGTGTTTGTGTTGCGCTCTAAAAATATAAAGTAAATAGTTTTGTACCTCAGACGTGTTGTTTAAATGTGCGCTACACGCAAAAGTAACGTCCACCGATGTCGAGAACATAAAAGTAAACTTGCTCCAGCTGTCTGTGTACATGTGTGTGTGTGTGTGTGTGTGTGACCATATGTGCTTGTGTTTGTGTACTGCTACGACACTTTCAACTCAATGAGAAGCCTCATAACAATTGTCGTTAAAGTTCATATGTCTCTAACTGCAACAATTGAGTTCTTTAACCGTTCTTGCCACTCTTGACTTAACTGACTTTGCCACTGCCACTGCCACTGCTGCTGCTGCTGTTGTTGTTGCTATTGTTGTTGGCATTGTCATAGCAGCTGGCTCTTCTTCTACGCTCATGTGTTTGACAGTCAACATGAACTGAAGTCAGGTAAATGAACTAATAATGCCACGTTTTGTTGTTCTGCTTGCATGCTGACTAACTACATGATGATAATGCTGCTGTTGTTGCTGCTGTCTGTCTGTGTGTGTGTGTGTGTGTGTGTGTTATGCTACTTGACTGCTCATTAATTTCACATTCTGACTTGTGCAACTGCTTTTCATTATAGCCTCTCTCTCTCTCCCTCTCTCCTTCTGTCTTCTTCTTTAGTTGCCACTAATTACACAAAATTGTTATTGTCTGGAAAATGTAATGAAGTCGGTGCAGTTCGGTGATTCATTTTGTGGCTAAACAAATTGACAAAGTCGGTTTTCATTTGCTGCACTTTATTAACATTTATTAACAACAATTTATTAGTCAGTTCACTAATTTCGGCTGCCACTTATTTCAAACAGTTGACGCTGAATTGACACTCGGCACGAATAATACATCATAGCAATGTGCGAATCAAGTTGAGTCATCATTTATAGGCAAACATTTCATCAAAAGCGCATATGAAATTCTCAACATGCTCTAACACACTCAAGCAAAAGACTTCTGTAGCAATAAATCAAATAATTATAAGCATTCAACTGCAGTGCATGCCATGGCGTATGCGTAATATGAAATGTTATGAAATATCTTGCGAGTGTGCCATGAATAAGAGGAGCGCAACTCAAGCGTAGCGCAACACGCACAAAGACGTCACGCAGTGCAAGAAGTGACACCGATACATACATTTTTATGAAGCTCGTTTTTTGCCGTTCCGCTGAAAGCATTTTCACTTCGCATGTGTGTGTGTGTGTGAGTGTGTGTGAGTGTGTTTGCCTGCCTGTTTGTGCAGAAATCCTTTTGTGTGAAAGGCACGTTTATCGTTATTAAATTTCGTTGCATTACTTTGTGCTGAGTGACAAACGTGCGTATGCTTGCATGTGTGTGTGTGTGTGTGTGTTTATTGTGCTTTTTCCGTTTGCAAGTTTCAGCATTTATTGTCTTGTTTGTTTGTCGCATACAAAGCGAATTTCAGCGAATTGAACTCGCATTCGTTTTTGCAGTCATGCATGCAACATGGCTGGCGAAATGAGACGCAAGCGCGGTGGGTCGCTTGAGCATGCCGCACGTACGCAATAAAGCAGACAGAGCAGACAGAACGAACGATACAACGACTGTAAAAAATATGCATCATTTGCATGGAAAATCGTTTTCCCAAAAACGCACACACACACTCACACTCACACACACGCGCCTCGCTGCCATCGTCGTTGTTGTTGTCGCGGTTGCAGTCATTTTGCATGCTTGTGCAACAAGAGCTTTGCATACAAATGGTTTTCGTTAGCGCATTTAAATCTAACAACGAATCTGTAAACTCATAACCAATGTCAGCATTTTCCGTCTCTTTTCCGCGCATGCATTCACCCGCTTTGTTCATGTTATGAAAGTTTCTTTCAATTGCTTCTTGCTCATTATTTGTTTCATTCAACGAAACTCATTTTGTCTTCGGCGCACTTATTTATTTCATCATATCGCAATTATTTCGCTTTTCACTAAAGCAGATTGCGTATACGCACGGTTGGCTTTCATATTAAATGAGTCGGAAAAGTTGTATGCAGGAAAAGTGTCGTTATTAATGCGGCATTTGCACTTGGTCGGCCTTAATTTGACTTATTCATGATTGTCGCTGAATTCATGTGACGTCAAAGCGTGACAAATCTCAACAACAAATTCAAGTAAAATTCGTGACACGCAATTAGAAGAAGCGCCAAGAAATCTGCATAAAAAGGCAGTTTTGGTTTTGGTATGCAAATCAGCGTTTACTTTACATCAAAATAATCAAAGGTGCTGCAGCTTCAGAAAGAACACACACACACACACACACACATACACATACACACACACACAATGAGACATTCGTCTTATATAGCAATTCATTAAAACCTTTTCGTAGCTTCATCTTCATGTCTCCATACAAGCATGCGCATGTGTGTGTTAAGCAAAATGCTGTGCATGTGTGTGTGTGTTTGTCTCATTGTGAACTGTATTGTTGTTACTTGACATTGTCGAAAATATATGCAATATTATTCTTCATTTTAATGCATTTAAATTGTGACATTTTCAACAGTTGAAAGTTTTCTTTTACACAGCACGAAAATGCGCAGTCCGGCAGCTTGGATGTGCATGTGTGCGTGTGTGTGTGCTGTTCATGTTGTAAATATTCGCAAAAGTGTGAAAACAAAAAAAAGGAAAAAAGCAAGGAAAAACTGCATTTAATGCCAAATTATTATGCATGCAGAGCAATCAGGCAAATCATTGAAATCCGCGCGTATTTTCGTGGAATTTGCGCGGCTTAAAATGATTTTATGCTTTTGCCATTTTATAAGCGTAAATATATGTGTGTATGTGTTTTAATATGCTTGTATGTGTGTGTGTGTGTGTGTGCAAATGGCATGAAAACAAAAGAGAATACAAAAAATGCGAGTCATGATTTTCTGGTTTAAGTCTCATTTGTGGCCAGCAGAGTTAATTATTTTTGAAAAATCTACCACAAATAAAAATGCTTTCAATTGCACAAATTACGCTTAATTGTTGCATTATATTAAATATTAAATAAACACAACAACAACAACAGTTGAACTTACCATTTGAAGAAGTCGAGAAGACAAAACTGTTTGTTTGGTCGCTCCAGCCATAACGATTTCTAGAAGTGAGAGAGAACGAGAAAGAGAGGTTGCAATTATTAAAAAGAAAAAAAAAACCATTGCATAGCGTAAGGCGCTGCTATGACAACTGAGTTTGTGCATAATCAAATCAATTAGTATGCAAATATAGTTTTAATTATGAGACGACAAACAAATATTAATTACAAAAGACAACAAAACCGGAATGGAATTTACATTGAGTCAATAATTATTGTGCGCCGGCATTTGTGGATGTTGCATGGCCTGCCACAAAGCCTAATGCGACTAGTTATGCGAGTATTTGCATTGTTATTGCACTGTGCATTAAGTCAGAAGGCATTAACAAAGCGCCATTGAATGCTGTGTGACCACAGGAACACACACACACTCACACGCACACGCACACAAGCACGCATGCAAATGCAATCGGCATGAAGAAATTTGATTTATGACGAACCAATGCACTGGCTCGGCTGCTTATTTGCACAAGCAGCAGTCATCATCATCATCAACATCATCATGCCAACGTCAAACAATAACAATAACAACAATATAGCATATAGAAAGATCAATGAAACTCACCTCGCCTGCACGGTTGCCTCGTAGTGTTGATCAGGATCAAGACCGCGCATCATGTAACTCATGCCTTGTGTGTAGTGATGTGGGGCGGGTATGGCGGTCAGCACCACGTCACGCCAATCGTTGCGGCCCCAGTGCATCAGATTGCCGTAGCCGGCATAAGTGCCAATGCCGCCGATGCCGCCACTGTTGCTGCCAGAGGCGATGCGATGATTGTGTAAGCCAATGCCGCTGCCACCGCCGCCGTACATCTGCATCGACGAGGAAGATGGTGAGCCAGAGCCGGAGCCAACGTGTTGCGCTGAGTCGATGGCATTGTCGACGACCTCTTGTCCTTGTGGCAACCTTCGAAATGATAGTTTGTACTCCTCGATTGGTGTGTGAGAGTCGACGGTCCACGAGATGTTATATCTGGCGCATTGCAATGAAAGTGGCGAGTCGAGAAACAAAGAAAGCGAGAGAGAGAGAGAGAGAGAAAGTTGTGTTAGATATTCTTAAAGCGAGCGCATTAAGTGAGGATGTAATGAAGTACGTGGCAATTGTGCGATTGGCTTATAAGCCATTGTGGCAAAAGGGACACTGTGACCGACCGACCGACCGCCCGAGCGACTGACTATCGTTGTGTGTGTGGCATGCTTAGCTGTAAAGCTGCTTTGTGCGACTAATGCGCCACGCAGTCGTTGCACAAACAATTGACTTGCGGCGTCATTTGTTGGCACGCCTCGGTTTTGTTCTGCTCCTCTTTGTGTCATTATTCTTTTACTCAATCACAAAAATTGTAAAGCACAAGACAACGCCCGCAACACACACACACACACACCCACACACACCCACACATACATCAATTGTGTCGCGCTGTGCTTGGGCGTGTACGCAAGCAGATTTCTCCAATGAAGCAAACAACTTTGTTGAACGACCACGCCCACGCAGCTGCAACAGTTGGTCCTTTCAGCCAACTTCACTTCATTCGACAGTCCTTTTTCTACAATTGATATATTTCCGCTGCTGCCAACGTGCCATGCTTTTGTGCATTCAACTTCAGCGCCAAGCTCAGCTGATTTTGTTGCTCTAATGCGCTGTGCTGAATTTCTGCTGCGACAAACAACAAAAGCAACAATGGGCGACACATCAATAATGATGAGCACACTGCGTCGTGCACGACAATGACGACGACAGCAGCAGCAGCAGCACAATAATGCTTTAGCTGAGGTTAAGATTCAGTGAATGAACTCTTGTGCTTGCCATTCGTCCTTTTGTCCTTCGCTCATGTTATTATTGTGCTTGTTTTTGTTGCTGTTACTGTTGCTGTTTGCTTGGCTAAAGATACACAGCGCGCACAATGCGTTCATTCAACCAAAAAGCTAACATTATACACAGTCTTCACCTTCGAGCGCAACTGAAACGCAATCCTCGTCCAGACAAATCAAGTGTGGCCAAGACGCAACGAAACGTGTTACAGCCCTAAGTACCGAGCGCTCGTTTGCCATGCTCGTTTGCCATGCTCGTTGTCGGCGTCGGGCGCCATTAATACGATAATAATAATGCTATCGAGTTCGCTAAATGTGCATTTGCCCGGTCAAAGTCAATGCACTTTCTCTGCTTCTTTAATTGATGCCTCAATTCACATTGTTTCGTTAGCATTTAATTGCTTAATAAATAAACTTTCTTCGGCTTAGCCATAATACACGACTAATTACGCATACGCCAAGTGGCACGAAATTATTATTATTGTTTCTATTATGGCTGCCCATTTTCTACGCCTTAATTTCGCAGCGCGCACAAGAGCACAATTTGAATGCTAATAAGCATGGAAATGCGAAATCGAATAACAATAAGAATGCTAACAAGCACTAAAGCGCTATCGGATGACGATGACGATGATGATCACTGTGAGACGAAGACGAGACAAATGGCTGCGTAAACAATGGCAAAGCATAAAAATACCAATCAAAAAGTTTGTAAAACACAGAAAAAAGTAAACAGCTATAAAAATGATTATTAACAATTGAAGAGGGTGTGCAAGCACAAACAGACCAACACAGAGACACACCAACATACATTGCTGGATGCGCGAATGTAAGCGGCGAGTCTGCGTTAGTTTGCCAAGTGAAGGGTGGCCTGCAAACTATGCGGCGATGAAGCCGAAATAAATGGCTTGCGTCTGGCGCCAGCGCTGGCACTTGAATCGTCGCGGCTTCTGTTGGGCCGGGCCGGGCCGTTGTGCGCTGCCACTCTTTTTATTCCACTCGTAATTGCCAGTGGCGGTTTCCGGCCAAAAGAGCACATGACTTCCGTCGAGCGGAAGCAAATAAAACCAATGAACATACCATTCAAATGAAAAGCGACAACGTCAACGGTTCATCGGTGGTCGCACCGTTCGGCGTTGGCGATGGCGATGATGATGGCGTTGGCATTGGCGATGGCGATGGCAACGATGATGAGCGTGGCGTGAATATTTGTAGTTGACACTTTTGCGTTGTTATTGCAATTCGCGGAGAGCACTCATTATGCCAGAAAGAAAAACCTCAATCAGCCAAAAATTTCCTGTGTGTTTGCATAACTTTTAATGTGCTTGATTTGTGAAAATTTGACGTCATCGTTGTTGCTTGAGTCGCTGTGCCCGACTTCTCTATTCTGCCATTTAGACATGTACTTTAAGCGCATCAAATGTTGGCGGATTGGATTTCATTTAAGTTGAAGCATCATGTCTGTGTGTGTGTGTGTGTATGTGAGCGTTAGTCTGTCATTTGACAAACAAACCCGATTTAAATGTGCACTCGTGTTGGTCTCACTGACTGACTGATTGTCTCTCCCTGCTTTTTGCTCCGTCATTTGTTGTCTGTCAGCTTTTGTGAGTGTCAGCGTGCGCTTCTGATGACAGCTAATCCAATTAAAAGTTTTATTTGTTACGTATACGCATGGGTGTACCCCACAATCCCACACACCGCACACGTGTGCGTCCCTCATTTAAATCATTTTAAGTTGCGGTTGTGTGTGAGTCCCTACAAACATTTGGTCGGCCGTTGTTTTTATAAAGTAATGTTTTTTTTTTTTTAAATTTTCTTCTTCATTCAAACAAAGCAAATGAAATGTGCTAAAAAATGTACTTGATGTTTTCTTCTTCTTGCTTTTCTTGTTGGCCCTTCGTTGTCACTTTTAATCAACAACTGCTAATTTCACCGCAGCGCGGGGCAAAGGGAGCGCAAAAAATAAACACAAATTACGCCGAATCAAGCCTAATTAAGAAACTGTAAGACACACACTTACACACTCACACACACACACACAAGCACATACGAAAAAGCAGCGCCCTTGCGAGCGGCCATAACACGTCGTATACGTGCTGACACGTATACGCCCATTTACACAGCGCTCTGTGTGTGTGTGTGTGAGTGTCCTATTTTCGGTTTAATACATTTTTTGATTTTCTTCGGTCTTGTTGGTGTTCGGTCTTGAATGCGTTTCACTTACTTGTCCTTGTATTGACTGATTGGCGGCGAATTAAAAACGGCAACATTCGGTTTTCCGCTCAACTGCAAAGTTTTCCGTGACTTGCCAAGTTGATTTTCCGCCACACACGAATAGTTGCCAAAGTCCTGCGGATGAACTTTCCGTATGATGAGCGTGTGCCGTGAGCCGCGGTTCTCCATGATGTGCCGTTCGGTTGTGTCCAATTGCATCGTGTCTTTGAACCAAATTACCTGTAAATAATTGAAAAGTTCATCAGTTGGTTAAGTGCAAAAGAGCAAACTCAAAAAAGGAAAACGAAACGACACGAAACTAATAATGATGTCGGGAAAGGGCAAAATTAAGTGCAGCTGTGCTGCCAATCAGTTATGTATGAGTGCCGTGCAGTAATTGAGCAATTCCTTTTTATTGCTGCTTTTCCGATTTCTCAATTAGACTTATAACATGTTTGAAATTACGCAAAGCTCATTTTCGAAGACATGTTGTCTGCAAATCGAAAGATAAAAACTCCTGTCGAATGTTAAAATAATAAAGACAAAAATAAAACAAAGGCAAATAAGCAAATTATCAAACGTTGTTGTTGTTGTTGTTGTTGTGTTCATTGTCATTGATATGAAATAAAATTATGAAAAGTCTCAAGTTGTATAAGCTGAAGACGGCATGGGCGTCGGCGGCGGTTCTGGCTTTGGCTTCGGCAGATCCTTGGCAGGCGGCGACATGTTTTTCATATCTCTTGCTATTTTTATAACTTGCAAATTACAACAGGATATTGTGTGTCAAGTACGTCAACATGTGATGATGTGCAGAGGAAAAAGAATAAATAAAAGTGTAGCAAGAAAATCAGGCCAGCATAAGAGACAACAACAACAACTAGCTCAAGAAAAAACCGGCAGACGGTGAAGCAAGTGGAGAAGAGTTGTATAAATATGTGAAAAAGAAGAACTCATGAGCTCATGACTGACTTGGCAGTTGGGTTGAGCGTCACTGACGAGGTGTATGCGTGTCTCTATGTGTGTGTGTATGTGTGTGCGTGCGTGCTTAGCACACGAAATAGCACATAACTGTGCCGTGCAAGAAACAGTTACAGAAGGGGTATTCTTCTAATGCGCTGAAACAAAAACGAAAAGAGTGAACAGCATAAAATTGAGTAAAAAGAAGTGGAGAACAAAGGAGTGCGTGTCTGTGTGAGTGTGTGTGATTGCCACAAACGTTGCCAGAGGCTGTTATGACCGCTACAGCAACCATGTTGTTTCTGTTTCTGTTTCTGCTTATGTTTTTTTTTTTACTCATTTCGGTTGTTTTCCCAACGAACCATAGACAAAACAAATCTGACACATATGTACGCGATAAGCATGGCAACGACAATGACAACGGCACGGCACGGCAACGGTTGCAAACGGATGCGATGCATGAGCGAATCAGGCAACGAATCAAACCGTTGGGCGCTGCTGGCAATAAAGCAGGTGTGCCACAAGGACTCTGCTGCTAACGGGGGGAGACGAGGGGACGGCCGAAATTATTAAAACAAATAAACGAAATTTGTCTGTTTTGTACAATGAACGAATGAATGCATGAATGTCTGTGTGTGTGTGTGTGAGCATCTATTATAGGCAACGCAATGGTTTGCCAGTTGCCGTTGATGCAAGTTTATTTATTATTTGCTCGAATATATTCATTTTTTGTATTGTTTTTCTTGGTTTTTGGTTGAAAAATTTTTGCACGTCGCTGAATAAGAGTTGCGGCTGTGTGCGTATGCATACGTGTGTGTGTGTGTAGTATTTAGAGGTTAGCTTTGGCGAATTCCATTAAAATGGCTGTCATCATGGCATAGCTCTTGTCATATTTTGCCTTCGTTGTTTTTGTTTCTGTTTCAACACGAATGCACACACACACACACACTGCGACACACACACAAATATCGTAAATGTTTGTGATTATTTGTCCAAAATGTTGACGTTTGCGTTTTTCGCTTTTTGTTGCCATCATTTTGCCATTTCCATTTCCCTTTTTGGACTCTTTTTCTTTTGCCATATTCATTGCGTTATGTTTGTATTTGTTTTTGTGTTTGTGCTTGTGTGTGTGCTTGTTGTTCTTTTTCTTTTGCGCTCATTGCCAGCACCGGCAGCAGCTTGCGTCGCCATTGTTGTTGCCCTGCGCAGCCGTGTGCAGCCGAGCGGAAGTGTTGACGTGGCAGAAAAATGCTGAAATTATTTAATTTCATATTTTCGTTCGGCGTCGCTGACGACATTGTCGCAACAGCTACAGCAACAGCAGCGCCAGCAACAACAACAGCAACAGCATTATTGTTTTTTTTTGGCTTGTGTTGCTAATGAAGTTGCAAATGACATAAGCGCATAAATGACTCCGCTGTGGGACACAGACTAGTCCCCGCAAATGAAGTCAATGAGCGGCGAAATTTCTCAAGTTGCGCGTGTCACTCACAGTTGCCACACGCGAAAGGGCCACGGCAGAGGCGGAGGCAGAGGCGGCAATATTTCAGCAAGTCACAATCACCTGCAAAGCATTTTGCTATAATTTAGATAAAATCTTTCGTTCGTCGCATTCAAGTGAAGCAAAACGTTTTTCAAGAATTTCATATCTCTGGGATTTGTTAAAATTTTTCAAGAGGTTTTTATCCAACAGAAGCACAGAGACAGAGAGAGAGAGAGAAATAGCGCGTTAGTCAACGCTCTTCTGTTTCAACTTTCGTTACACATTATCCTTTCGTTAGTTTGGCTTCTTGCTTTCATCGAGCTGCTTTCACTTGCACGACGCATACACAACAACAACAAGAGCAACAACAACAACAACTACAACAAGAACAATATAATATAATCAATGTGGAAGCAAGCATAGAAACTTTGCACAAAAGTTACACTTTTTTTCGAAGGGTAGAAGAAGGCTTAAGGAAGCGAAAGAATCTTGCTTACAGAAAGAAAGAAAGAAAGAAAGTTGGCGCATTGATGAGCAGCAAAGCATAAAATACCAATCAACACTAATCAGCAAAGGAAGAAATGCTTTAACGTCGCTTTGTTGTTGTTGCTGTTGTTGTTGTTGTCGTGCTTCTTCTTGCCCTTCCAGTTATTGGTATTTGCAAATGCTGCCGCACTGGCATGAGCATACTTAATAATGACGTTGATGAAACGTGTCTCTGTGTCCGTGCATGAGGCACGTAAAGTGAAGGGTGCACGAGGCGGAAATTGTTAGCGGAAAAGTGTTGTTCGAATTTTTCCATGCAACACCAAAAGAGGCGTTGTTGTTGTTGGCTTTTGTGAGTGCTTTGATAAGACGTTTGTGTATGTGAGCGAAGTTTGTTGCTTTGGCAACATATAATTGAAATTATTGCGAAAGTCAAATGGGAATTATAAACGTGCGTGTGTGTGTGTGTGTGTGTGTGTGATAGTGTGGCGGCGGCGGTGGCATGGTTTTGAACGATTTGCTCTCAACACGTAGTCAACATTGAATACTCAAGTGTATCTCCGACTGACTTCAACATTTAACTTATATCATTGTTGACTTTTAGTTGCGTTGCCAAGCAATCTGAATGAATGCTCATTTGTCTGATTGTTATTTGTTACTAAATGGCACGCAAAATGACTTGGCCTTGTGCGTGTGCGTGTGGAGTGTCGACAAGTCTATCAAATGTTACCGTTTGGCGTTCGAGAATTGTTTATGAAAATGTCGTGGCAAATAAGTTGTTTGTGGTTGACATTTGAAGAAATTCAATTAATTTATTTCTCAATGGCTGAAAAGTGCCTTAAATAGCATGACAATCATTTGAATGTTGACGCGTTTTCAGGTGAGTCTCTTTAAAGTGTCATTGGGCCTCATTGTCATCATCATCATCATCATAGTAATAATGTTAAACATAATCGTTATTATAACGCAACACCGATTGTGTAAGTGTGAGCACTGTGAGGCATTGCCAGTTGTATTGAAATGGAGTTGAGGGGTTAGACCTAGTTGGAACACGAAAAAAAAGTTTTTTCCTGGCCACACAACAAAATAATTAATACCAAATGTTTCTCTATACGAAAGATATGTATTTAAGGAAGATCCGAAAAAAATTGTATTTCAGAATAGTTAAAAATGAGTGTGCTACAGCAATTCTCGTAGGGAATTAAATGAAAAAGTACTTTGCGTTGATCACTCTAGTTTATGATAGGATCATCAGAATTCAATAAATAAATAAAGTAAAATAAGAAGATGCCATTAATTTTCTAATATCTCGAAATGTGTTCGTCGGACCAACTTCAAGTTTTAAGAGAATGTTAAAATCTTTCTATACCCTCAATAAATGCAAAAATAAAAAAAAAAAATATTTTTCAAAAACTCTAACTAGGTCTAACCCATTAAGTAAAACTGCAAGAAAATGACAGTAAAGGCGAGCGGGGGGAAAGTGGCGTTGGGGTTTATGTCTTTGGCGAAAATTGTGCTGCATGAGAATTCAGTGATTCTTCAGCATTGTATAATACATTCAATGCTTGTTGGTTGGCGCTCAGTGGCATAGGCGAAAGTAGAAATTATTAAAAGAGTGTAGCATTAAATTTTAATATTAGAATGCTGCATGTGTTGACCGACTCCTCATAACATAAGCGTATATTTTTGATTGTTTCCCAGCAAATGTGAAAACTTTTGTGTAATTTGGCATACCCTATATTACCAACGCTGACTACGCTGCTTTATGCTGCATCAACAACAACAACAACTCAATGGTATTCACATATTTGAAGCGTGTTGAGCGTGGCTCAAGTGCAATTCAAGTGCCCATTAATTAAAGAGCGTTGAAAAGTGTTTTTTTATTTATGAAAAAAAGAAACGCTCATGTTGGATTATTAACAATTTGAAAATTAATTTGTAAAATAATTAACATGCAAACGATGCGATAGACTCAACACAAGCAATTACAATAATAATTATGATGGCTTTGTTATTGTCAACATGACTGTGAATTTGTGTTGGTATAGCTGCTGCTGCTGCTGTTGTTGTTGTTGTTGTTGTTGCTGTTGTCATTATAATAACACTGGCGTTGATGAATACGTTGGACGCTAATGCATGCTTAATGATCACGACATGAATGACCATGTTGATTTTGTGACTACAACAACAACAACAACAGCAACAATGATGATAACGCTGACGATGGTGTCGACGCTGACAATGACGTTGGCAACCATTCACATCAACAGCAGCAGCAGCAGCAACACCAACATTGCTGATGTTAATGCCAATGATACTGCTGATGATACTAATGATGCTAATGTTGATTGTCGTCAACGCAACAATAATGTGCATAGTAATGATTTTGTGGCTGCAATGCATTATAGACAAGCAACCGATAAGCGTCAATGTGCGCTCTATATGATAATGTGTATGCATATGCATATGTGTGTTTGTGTTGAAAATTATGGCATTCATATAAAAAAGTAATACGAATACTTTGCGGTTGCATTGTCTGCGCAAAACACTCAGACACTTGATTAAAAACTCATCAACATTTTGCATTCGTTCGCATCATTCAATCGTTTTGCGATTCCAATAAATCATTTTGAAATCTTTTCACATTTGACTTTACATTTTAATTAGTGTTTGTCATTTGCATATTTAACAACGCAGCCCCAAAGTATGCTATGTGTTTTTTGTCTTTGTTGATTTTATGTTGCGGCGTCGCCGACAATAATATTATTAACATAATGGCGTCTGGCATTTGTATTGTGCATGCGAAATTGAACGCATTGAATGTTGATTTGTCTGCAGCAGCATACAAAAATAATCAATAGAAATGATTTCGTGTACTAATTGACAGACTTGTTGCAAGAGGAATTAAAACACGAATAAATCAACAACAACGCGCAAATATTTATACCAGAAGTGTTTCATTTTATTTCGTAGACTATTATTTTTTGTTTCATTGTAAGAAGGAAGAATCACAACGAAGCGAACGTGGGCAACTTTTAACATTTACAACAAGCGCAAATTAGCTGCGAATTTTTACACTTTTACACGCTAATTAAACTGACCTTTGCGGCGAGCATCAATTTACATACGAATAAATTCTTTAATTAACACGTACAAACTTTATGAAAAGTGAGCTTAAATGAATGAGAAGTGAAAAAAGCGAAAAAAAAAGAGAAAGCAAATGAATGCGCGTGTTGAACGAAAACGAAAAAGAAGAAGCATAACAACAATTTTAAAACAATTAAGCACTCAGCACACAACACGGCATGACGAGCAGTGAGGCGAAATGTCTGCGCTACAGTGAGGCCTCAAATGACCGGAAGTGCATGAGCCAAAGCTGTGTGAGTGAGTGTGTGTTTTAGCGCAATAAAGCAATAATAATAATGGCGAAGTAAAAAGAGCGTAAAGCGTTAAATTTTATGCACAATGACAAATGGTTGGAGTTGGCGTAGAGGAACGTCAATGCATGACTTATTGAATAAAGACACAAAGAAGCTCAAATCTCATGGCTAATTGATGAGCCAAGCGACCTTTGCAAGCACACAAACAACAAAAATGAGCGTTGCATGAAATCAATGAAACATGTTAATTGAAATATTTTCACTTTGCATTCGCAAATGATTATTCGTGTAATGCAAGTTGAGTGAGCGTGTGTGTAGGGTGACAAACAGAATGTTGCGCGCAGAAAATGTATAAATTGCATGCGGAAATGCCATTTGCAGTAGAAAGTAAACGACCGACGACCGACGACAACGTTGCCCAACGCCCCTTTTGCAACAAATGCATGTAATGCAAATAACAACGGAAGAGCAGCATAATGAAATTCTGGACAGCGCAAACAACAAACACAAAAAAAGTAAGGCAAAAACTCTTAAAAAAAAAAGAGAAAACAAACAAAAAAAGAAATGCCAGCAAGAAAACAACCACAAACGTAAATAGTTGCGTTCTTTCTTAGCAGAAGTGTAAATGCAAACAAAAAGGGGCGGCGAGCAGTGAAGAGCGGAGCGGAAAAAAATAATAATAAGAGAGATGGAAAAGTTTTTGGGTTGAAATTAAATAGCATGAAAACTAAATGCGCTGCAATTCGTGGAATTGTGCGCAGCAGCAAAACTGACGCTGGCAACGCTCCGCCAGCGGCCAACCCATGTGTGTGTGTGTGTGTGTGGCAGTCGTTGTATCGCAGCCATATAATTTTAAGCATTGACATTTGTGGTCGCCCGTCATTATTTCTGCCAAAAGCGAAGCGCTCATGTTGCGGCAGCGCCCTCTGCCCGCGGCCCATGGCACACCCGGCAATTTCTTTTTATACTATTTACGAATATTTTGTTTGCTCGTGCTTTTTTTAATACACATTTTTTCGTGTTTCGTTTCGGTTTCTTTTTTCGGACTATTTTTATTTATTTATTTGTTTTTTTGCCGTTTATTTTTTTCTTGTTCTGATTCTTCACTGCGATGGTTCTCACTTCCGCTTTGGCAACTTCCGCAATTTTCTTTGAAGTACAACGAAACGTATTAATTTAAATGTCGACAGAAGCAAAAACGCAAAAGAATGAAAACAAGAACAAAAAAAGGAATCGTTTTTCTTCCTCGCTCCAAAAAATGCATTTTTTGTGCTAAGTTGTTTGATTAAAAAATGCTGCATTTGCTTATGCTGCTCTTTCGTTTGCTGCTGCCATTTTTTTGCCATAGATTTAAGTTCGCGCTTGTGTGTGTGAGTATGTGAGTGTGAGTGTGTGAAATATAATCATTTCGCTTTGTATTTCGTTACAGATTTTAATTAATGCGAAAAGTAATAATTTTAGTAAAGCAACAAGAAATATTGTAAGAGTTTCTATAGCTGTATGTACGTGTGTGTGTGTGTGTGTGTGTGCGTTTGTTTGGCGGCATCAGTAAGAAATTCATAGCAGTAAATGCTTGCTCAATAAAAGCAACAACAAGCACGACAAGATATATTTCAATACATATGTTTTTGTAGATGTTTGTGTGTGTGTGTGTGCGTGTGTGTGGGTAGCTTCTTCTTACATATTATCTAATGAAACCTTGTAATGAAAATTTATGTACAAAATTTAATTAAAACATACCTCAGGCTGTGTTTCGCCATGCACAATGCAGACCAACATTGCCTCATGTCCTTCACCCGAGAAGACAACGGGACGTTCAACAGAGATTTCTGGTGGATCTGCAAACGGTAAAATAAGTTAAACGAAAATGTTCTTAAATTGAATTCATTGCGAAAATATTAATTGGCCACAAGCAATCCACTGCCACAATATCGACAAAAAACTTAAAGCCGAAAAGTATGCAATACAAACTTTAATGCACTTTCAACAAAATTACATAAATTTTAAATAAATGTCAGAATTTCTGAACATGAGCGAAAAACCACTTCGATAATTGTATGTGAACGTACGAATGAACGTATGAACCTTCACCGTTCGATGCGATGCGATACGACACACGTTATACACTTTCACAATTCGTTGTGGTTTCATTTCATTTCATTTTGGTTTGCTTTCGTTTTATTTGGTTTTGGCTCAGTTTGGTTTGGCGCTTGGCTTGGTTAATAACAATAAATGTCAGTAATGTAATAAAACTGATGTGAGGGCGTAAAATTGGAGCACACAAAAGTCAATATCAAGTGAAATTGAAAGAACAAAAAACGTACAACAGAAAAAACAACTGTAAACAGAAAACGAAACGAAAGAATAACAACAACAACGAGTTGTGAATGTAACTGAAATCTGTATTGACAAGCATTAAAACGCGTTTTCGTTGACTGCAAGCAATATTGAATAAATGTTTTCGTATGAGTATCTATGCGTATGTGTGCGTGTGTGTGTGTGTGTGTTGGAATGTGTGTGTTAAGTAGCTGGCAATAAATGTTATGTGTATGATTTTATTCTGTGTGCCAGACAACGAAATGCCGTATTTTTAAAGTGTCTGAGCAGCGCTCTTTAAAGCTTCAAGTGTGCTAATTTGACTGACTTTTTATGCTGCTTTTGTCTACCAACTTAACGTTAATCTTGAAAAAGGTGTCCCAAAATGAACGAAAGATTTGAATTATGCTTCACTTTTGTTAGTGGTAAATATCTGTTAGCCATAAAGTCCTATGTCACACAGTGCCATAAGGCACATGCGGCATTTTAGTGTTCAATTTCAATAGTAAATATTTATCAGAATTTTTATGCTCTAAGTTACAAAGAACTACAGCGCACATGTTGCAATCTCGTATTTAATTTTTTTCGAGCTGTATATTTTTGTTTTATTTCAATCTTTAAGTGTACTTTTTTTTCATTGGCAGACTTTAAGATGTAGAACGGATAACTTGCCTGCTCTTTGGGCCACCCTTAACGAAATATTGTAAATTACATTACACTCTATGGTCATACTTACATAGTACGTGCAGCACAACCTGACTGGATGCCGGCTGGCCGACGCCATTGTTGGCTGTACAAATATAAACGCCGCCCTTGTGACGATCGACATTTTCAATTGAGAGCACATGGGAGTGTAACTTCTCCTCGCCTGAAATAAGAAGCAGAAACAAAAAACAGTCATGAAAAATGCATGTCAATTAAAGTAAAAAGTTCGAATATGAGCACGCAGACGAAGTAAAGTATTGGTTGGGCATGTTTCAAGTCGAATTCGAAGTCGTTGCCAATGCGAAGTCAATTACAATAAATGTGTCGAGCACGCTCCAACAGACCAGACCAGTCCAGTCCAGTTGGTGCCAATAAAAGTCGTAGTCTACTTTTGTGCGCATTTCATTTAATATTTCGAAGCATCAATGAAAGCACAAAGAATCAACCATCGAACAAACGAACAAAACGCCTCGAAATAATGACATTGAAATCATTTTCGTTGCTTTTTGGACTTTGTTTTTATGTTTGTGCTTTATGAAAATGTAAATTGTTTTAAAGTTTTTTCTTTCATTTATTTCTTTTCGCTATTCATAGAGTTATATTTTCTTGTTTGTTGTTTCGTTTGACGTAAGCAAAAACCAAAAACTCCTTCAGCTTTGGCGTTGTTATCGTCGGCGACATCAACATCGTCATCGGCATCGCCACCGTCGACGGCTTTGTCTTTATGCAAAACACTAAGGAAAAAAAAAGAATCTTACCATTGGGCAAAATATTATTTTTGCGGCTCCAAGTCACATTAGGCGTTGGATTACCAGAGGCCGAGCACTCAATGCGCACTGATGAACCTTTTTTGACTTGCAAATGTCCGCCGGTGCTAATGTGATGAATCCTTGGTGGCACTGCAAATGTCAGAAAGCACAAAGTAGAAAGTAGAAAGAAAGAAAAAAAAAAACACATTAGAAAAGTAGACAAAAACGGCGACGAAAGTACAAAACTAAATGAATGCAAAATTGTTTGGGCGCGAGCAAAGTCAGCCCGAGGCCGGCAGCATGTACAAGGCGTGCGCGTGGGCCACAAATGCGGCTCAAGGACAACGCCACAAGTGCGACGCAAAGCGGTAAATTTGAATAAATATGCGCACGAATATCGTCATTCACATTCACACTCGCACTTGCACACTCATTCTCATCAACATCGTCAACATCATCGTTGTCATCGTCGTCGAGTACTACACTACTGCTGCTGCTGCTGCTGCTTCTTAACAAAGTGTGTGTGTGTGTGTGTGGACGACTGTCGGTCGTCGGTCTGTTCGGCTTATTAATGTTCTTCTGCGGCAGCATTATTTTACAGCTGTTAAAAATTATGTGCGCTGTTTGTTAGCGCATTTTCTATTATACTTTTTGCCAAGCCGCCCGTCCGCTTTCTTAGTCGCTTTATTTGCATGTTGAAGCCGAAAATCAAGGACAAGCAATGCCATTTTATTTTATTTAAATTTCTTATGCGTTATTAGGGACAAACTCAATGCGCACATTTTTATTTATTTAATTTTTTTGTTGTTTTTTGTTTGTGTTGTGTGTGTGTGTGTGAAATGTTGCTTTTGATTGTATTTTGTTTATTTAATTTTTTCTACGTTTTTTTTTATTTTTTTGTTTTTCTCTGTTTTATTTTTAAGCTTTGGGGATTTTTGATTTTTTATTTGACTGGGAGGACTCGTATTCGAAAGCTTAGATAAGTGGCTTGCCATGGACACATTGGCCTGGCAAGACTCTACGGGTGAGAGCGAGACAGAGAAAGCGAGCATAAAAAATGTATAGTTGTGTGTGTGTGTTTGCGGCCAAGTTTGCTGTTTAAATATAAGACTTGTTTAAATTTCTTACTGTAAGTTTTGTAAATTGAACTGCAAAGTTGCTCATGCCGAAATGTTATATGCGTAATAGAAATTTTCGATTGAAGTTCGTTCGGTGTTGAACAATTTCTGTTTATATTATTCGACTACAAAGCAACGCACATGACGATTCCATTCGCATTTGCATATGAAAGTCAAAGATATTGCACACCCAGGGCACAAATAAGGACATTCGAACCTAATATGCGCAACTGTTTTCGCAACGTTCGTCTTTATCTGTGTGTGTGTGTGTGTGTCTGTGTGTGTTGGCATGTATTTTTATCGAAATATGCATTAGACTGTAATAAATCATCTGCTGGCGGGCAGCACACACTCACACACACACACACACTCATACAAAGTTCTAACTCTATTCAGGCGGCAGCAGATGAACGAATATCAAGTTGCCTGCAAATGACGCAGTCAAAAGAAACTACAAAAGGAAGTCGCAAGGAAGCTGTGCACAACCAACGGAAGTGCATCATGAACATTGCGGCTTCGATGGGTTTCGGCATGCCCACGTCACTTCGCCGCCCTTCTCCTTGCCCTCGCCCGACATGTGCGTTTACTTTATGTGAAAATGTCTCAATGCGGCAACTTGCTTGGCGAAAGTTGCTCCCGCCTGGCAGTCATTGCCGTCGTTGTCGTTGTCGTCGTCGTTCTCGTTCGAATCGAAGGCTGCCAAAGCAATCGATTATAGATATTTTCAATAGTTTCGTGCTTTATTACGAATTTTTATTATTACAAATATAAATGTGTATGTATTTTAGTTTGCTGTAAGGCTAACAGAAGCATATGAAGTATTTTTTAATATGAATTCTTCATGTTTATTCTTCGCAGACATTTTGCATTTGCACAAAGTGTTGCACTGTTGTTGTTCTTGTTGTTTATTTTATGCACGGTACGGCATGTACGGCTTGTCTTATAAATATATGTGTGCGGTTTATGCGGCTTATGTGACATGATGATGATGACGATGATGATGATGATGATAGTGGCGAAAAGTTCATAAGAGCGCCAACCGTCAGCATTGATGAACATTTTGTCGGTTTTGGCTTTGGTTTTGGCCTATGCCGTGGAAGTCGCCGCCGTCGCCACCGTCGCTGTCTACGCTTCTGTTATAGTTGACTTAAGTTCGGTTGGATTTGGTTAAGTTGTGTGCGGGCTGTGTGTTGGTCGTTGGTCCAGCGGTCGTTGGTCGTTGGTCATGGGCGTTGGTGTCGTTGATGCAATGCCATTTTACTCAATATGGCTTATTGATTATACGGTCATTTCGGCATCTGCATAACTCTCGGTTTTGCGGCTATGCAGCTTTATGCGAATTTCAGGCGAAAACTTTAAGCAGCAACAACAGCAACAACAACAAGTCGTAATACATGTTCTTGTGCTGAAGTGCAACTAAATGGCATTTTGCAGTAATGCGCAGTAAAACTAAGTAAATAATTTTAAATTTAAATTATTGCATGAGCAAAAAGCTTCATGCTCTGTAACTTTCCGTTCAGTTCCCCCTCTGCTGCTGCCTTGTGCTTTGAGTCCTGAGTTGTTTTGTTTTGCTTTGCTTTGCGTTGCGTTGCTTCCTGGCCTGTTGTCTTTAACGGAATTGTCGGTATTGTCGACTAACTGAAACTACAATTTGCTCAAGTGTGTGTCGGTAATTTGTCTCAAGTATCCTTCGAGTTGAGCTGGCCAGTTGTTGCCATTATTTCTATATTGTTGTTATTCACACAACACACACACACACACACACACAAATGCACACAGACACGAGCATTGATGCATGCATGCAGTTGATCGTGTGTTTGTTTTTGCTGTTGTTGAATATGCGCACTTGTTTAGAAGGTATTTAATTATAGTCACTATTTCTCGACTGTTGCTCTTGCTGCTGCTGCTGTTGCTGCTGCTGAGCCTGCATGGTTTCTTAAGCTATTGTTCAGTCCTTCTTGGGTTGCTCGCATTACTTTACACCGATGCCGGACGAACGTTCAGTCTTGTTGCAATTAAATGCTTTGCTCAAGTAACAGCACACACACACACACACACACACTGCGTTCACTTTGAGGGCAACATAGATTACATTCATAAATCAGAGCACTCAGTATCGTTTTCAGAGCAGCATTCAACTATAATTTTGGTTTCTGCTTCGATAAATAAACGAGTAAATTTGCTCGAAGCACTCATGGACGATATTTGGGTCGTCGTTGCTATTAACACTAACAAGTAATACTCCATGTGCTTGTTGCGCAATCAATGCATTTTTATAATAAAAATAAACGAATTATTTAAAGAATTAAAGTTGAAAATTTGCATTTTAATTTACATTTATTTTTGTGTCTTTTTTTTTTTTTTTTGTTAGTTAATCATGTGCATTGAAATTGTGTTGATAACAAAAACATTTATTAAATATTTTAATAATGAAAACAAAAACAAAAACAATATTCATGCATGCATAATGTCGTTGTTAATGAATGCTTATCGCATTTTGATTTAATTTAACGCACACAGACAACAAATGCACAAAGCAAAAGACACAAAAGCGACAAATTCGTGCATTGCGCGAAAAACATGAGCAAAGTCGAAAAATTGAAAATGCATTGAAATAAAAATGACAATTGACCGCAATGTCACCACAAGGACCACATGACTTAATGCGTTGCGGTTAATTTTTGGCGCACCGCGTTGCATTGACCAACACTGGCGTCGACAGACTCACTGACGAACCGACGGACGGACGGACGGACTGGCTTAGTGACAACTGCAATTGTCGCCTATCGTGATTGTGGAAAGGCCAAAATCGCTGACCGCTCGTTAAATCAATTGCAGCAAATACGGTTTTGATGCGCTGATTGCGTTGAATGCGCAATCAAATGCAACAAAAAACTTAATTTAAAAAAATAAATAAATAAATTTAAATTCCCTATAAATGTTAATAAGTTTGAGTGCTAGATTAGCTGTAAGCTGCTTGTGATACAAGGCAACATAGATCATATCATAAATGCATTTTTTAAATTGAAGCTGAAACACTTTTTATTTAGTAACCTTTTAAACTGAATGAAATCGTGCAGATTTATAGACATATAGACAACACAAGGATACACACTATAGGCCACCATGAATGCATCAAAACGGCAAATGAATCATTCACTCCGAAAACGAACATTTGTTTGGCTGTAGTTTTCTGAGTGAATGTGAATGAATGTTATATTCGTGGCTGTATTTTCCAGAATAGTACACTATTCACACTATTCATTTACATAAAAATGTGAAGCAAAAATTGAAAACAACTTCTGAGAGTCTGAGAGCAATGAAACATAACTAAGACAATGCCGCAGGCTTGAGTGAGATAGCATTATTATTGTCTTATTCTTCTCTACTTTGACAATCTATAATTTTGCCATGCTTACTGTTTCTACGATTTGTACAGTAATAAACTCATACAGTGTACAGTGGAGTACATAGTTTATTATGGCATTAGCATTCACTGAGCGTGAGTACACTTGTAATTTGTACTTCCTTTTTTAAGTCTGTATGTGTGTACTGCACAACGATAGAAAAGTAGACTAAATTTGAACTCCTAACAGTACTTTATGAAAGTTTGGAATTCGAAATAAATATATTCATGTAGACCTCTAATACCCAACCAAGCTGAACTTACAACACACCTTTATTGCCTTCAGGCGTTACATAGTAAATCTACAAATATTTTCCTGTTATAGCAATCAGAGGGCTTAAAAATTAAAGAGCTTTGCGTCTTTGAAACGTTTTTAGTGTTCATTTTCTAATTTCCCTTTTTTGGCCACTTTCATTTGCTCGTTTTACAAATCTAACTGAATTTATAAAAAAAAACATTCAACTTCATATTATTTAAACACGTTGCGGCCTTGACACACTTTAACCCTCACAATTTTCCAGCAGTCAACTGTCAATAAAAGTCAGAAATGTCAGCTGTATTAAATACACATGCGAGTGAAAGAGTTGTATGACATTTCGGACAGCGGAAAAGAGGGGAAACCGAAAAAATGAAAAAATTGCTTCGAATAAAGATTACTTTGAACAGCTCAAAATTAAATATTAACATATTTTTCGCTCACAGTGTCACACACACTCATGCCCACTGAAGGTCGAAACGACGTTGAACATGTGCAAGTGCCTCTGACTGAGAGGGAAGGGGCGGAGGCACATGAGGAAGCGTGGGCAAAGTCATTGAATTTTGATTGAATTTTTTCGTGTTTATTTTTATAAAATATTTTTTTATTTTCTGATGATTATATTTGAAAATGATTTGCCCATCTAAATGCAAATATTACGCATACGCCATGCTTGGCACATAAATCATACGCAATGTGAGCCCGGCATCCATAAATGAAAAATGAACGCCGCCAAAATGTCGTTAATGTTGTTTATTATAATTATGCACTTAAAGAAATTAATGCGCACATATAAAAGCCGAAGCCAAAACCAAAGCCAAAACCAAACAAGTATGAAGTGTTTGTTGTTGTTGTGCTTTTGTGTCACAAAAGATGTTCGCCACAAAGCGAAGGAAGCAAACAAACGCGCGAAAGGAAAACTTTTCGTTTGCTGCTCAACTTTCAACTTTGAGCGGCGGCAAATATGTGCCAACGGCGCTCGTCCGCTCGTCTGCTCGTCCATTTTTTGACCATCAGCATAATGTCTTTGAAATGATGTTGATGATGAAGGCACCAACACCGAAAAAAAAGAGAAAAATGGCAGGGCGAAAAAAACGAGATGTTCTAAATTTTCTTTATTCTTTTGGCGAAAACGTAAAACTTTTGTTCGTACATTATTTTTTCATCATCAGTGAACAAACTGAAAGTAATTTACGCTCGTAAAAAAAGAGCCAACGGAACGCAACGCAAACTTTATGAAATTTATATACCAACACATGTACTTCAGACCCTTGCGCACACACACCACCAACTGACAGCCTCTGTGTGCCAGTGCCAGTGCTTCTGCCCCTGCCGTCGCTCGGGATCTTCTTGGCCAGCTCGCCAGCCAGTCAGTCATTTGCTGCTTGCCTCGATTGACGCCAATTGGGGTTTTCGGCTATGGGTGTGCGCTCTTGGGCCTATAAAAAGTTTTCAACTTCTGCTTCTGCTGCCTTTTTTTCATCTCTTCTGTGTATTTGCCAAAAGCGAAATGTTTGCGCGCACATACACATGCGTGTGTGTCTGTGTGTGTTTATGTGTGTGTGCTTTAAGCAAAATTTACGTTTGCGCAAAAGTTCAATAAACGAAATATTTCTGGCCATGATCATTATTTGGCAAGCGGAGCGCATAATAAACACATAAAATAAACAAAACTTTTCAATAATCGACTTTTTTTCCAGTTGGCGTTGTCGTTTTATGTGCCTTGCTGCTGTTGTTGTTGCTGTTGTTGTTGTTGCCACACTGAGATATTTACAGTGTGATAAGCAAAGCCACAACGCAATGCTC
This sequence comes from Phortica magna, assembly GCA_037044515.1. Lineage (NCBI taxonomy): Eukaryota > Metazoa > Arthropoda > Insecta > Diptera > Drosophilidae > Phortica > Phortica magna. The sequence continues at coordinate 122,215 of JBAMBP010002428.1, forward strand.
AAGTCACAGCTGAAGCTGAAGTTGAAGCCGAAGCTAAAGCCAAAGCCAAAGCCGATGAGGCGCATGACAAAGTTTCAATGACAAAGGCGCAAAGTACAACAGTAAGCAAACAACACCAACAACAGCAGCAACAAAATGCGCATAAAAAGAGTCGCAACGCATGTTTGAATCGTAAAATTCTTTGCTTTCTTGTGATAATAAATATTGTTACTTTATTGAGCGACTTCATTGAATTAAATGATTTCGAAAAAATAAACAAAACAAAATTTGCTGTTTGCCATACAAAAGAATAAATATCAAATTTACAGCGCGCACGTGAAGGACACAAAGACGTTTGGCACTTCAATTTTTCATTTGTTGTATGAAATTTCAGACAAAGCACAACTTAAATGGCCGATAAAGCGCTCAAATCAGGCACCGAAAATTGAAGTTGTAAAAATGAATAGTGGCGGCAAAAAATATGCGAAGAAGGAGCTCGAAAAAACAAAGAACCTTCGCTGCACATTACTCAACAATTTGGCGCAAATGCCGTAGCAGCACAGACTTCGGAGATTTTGGGAATTTCGATGCTATTTGCATGCGCCGAGCAAAAGTAAAAGCAAAAGGACAGAAAAAAGAAAGCATAGTTTAGTAGCAGAAGCGCAGAAGCGGTTAGGGTGAGGGGTAAGAGGAGAGGGGCAACAGCAGCAGTTGGAGTAAAAAACAAATTCCCACAAGATGTTGAGCGCACAGTGCATTTGCTTGCAGCGGTAGAGCAGCAGTAGAGCAGCGGTAGAGCAGCAGTAGAGCTGCAACGGTTTGAGTTTGAATGGAGTTGAGTTGAGTTGAGTTGAGTCGGGCTTGATTCACAAATGCAGACGCTTACTCATATTTGACTACTCAAATACTCAAATAAAAGGAAAAGGAAACGACGCCATTGGGGAAATATATGCAAATTATTCATCAATTCTGATTAGAAGTTTTATAGCAGAGTCATCGTCATCGTCGTCAGCGTCGTCATCGTCGTCAGTAACGAAGCAGCAGCAGAGGCAAGAGACAAAGCAAAAACAGCAACAAAAAGCACAAGGACGATTCGACCGACCGACAATCGGACGGACCAACCAACAAGTCAGGACAGCGAGAGGAGTGAGCAGACAAAATTGAAAACATGCTCGTTAGCGAACAACAAAATAAACTAACAAGTATTTGTTTTATTATTTTTAGCAGAAGAAAGGACTTTGGAGGTGTTTGCCAAATGCTCCTGTGCCTTTTGTTGTAGCTGTTGTTGTTATTGTTGTCGTTTTGCTGTGCTGAGTTGAAAGTAAAGAGCATTTTGTTTGAAAATTAGTTTGGCGTTTGGCAGAAGTGCGCGGTTCATTGATTTGACTCGAATGAAGTGTGTGTGAGTGTGCGTGTGGCATTGATATACACACATTGGCATAGCTTTAAGCAGCATAGAAGGCGTTACAAATAGTTACTTTGCATATTTATGTGGCTACATTGTCGGCTGGGTGGCTGGCTGGTTATGTTAATATCGACGCTCATTCATGCTCATCGCAGTCATCGTAAAAATGGCAAAGCGCACAACAACCCAACTTAATGTGCAAATCCCCAAACAGTGTTCCGAGTGAAGCAGCAGCAGCAGCAGCAGAAGATGATGTTGTGCTGCCCAGGCACAGGCGCATGCAGAGGCCCACGCAGAGATACCCAATTGATTTCGTTGGAGGAGCAGCAAGTCCTGCATATATTTTCACTATAAGCATGAGCAATAAATAATAAGCGCACCATTGTGAGCGATTCCATTCGCCTCGACTCGATTCGATTCATTTGTGTGCTGCGTGCGGCGTGCGGCTTTGCTACTTGATTTTCATACACATACTCAAGTATCGGTTACATTTTTCTTTGGTTTTCCGTTTCTTGTTTTTTGTTTTTGGGTCTCTTACGCTTTGTTGATTTTATGGTTTGATTGGAATTTGATTTGCATTTGAATGAGGTTCGTGCTTTTGGTTGTCGCTCGAAGAGCTCGTGTATTAAATTCTTGGCCATCGGATTGGCGCTTTTAGTGCATGCTGTATTAGCTGTAGGCTGAACTCACCCAGTATCTCAACGGTGTGCGTGATCTCGCGCGGCTCCATTGTTGCAATTTGGCAAATATAATCGCCGGCGTCCTGCGGCACCGCGTCACGTATCTGCAGATTAAAACCGTTGACCAGACGAACACGCGGATCGGGCGTCACTTTGACGGAGCCGGCGGTGAGTATGGCAATGCCGCGTTTCCAGGCGACGACATATGGATCTGTAAAGAAGATAAGATGAGTTTATAATGTGTAAAACGGCAATGCGCAAATTAGTTCAAACAGGCTGTGTGTGTGTGTTTGACACTAAGGGCTTGCAAAAAACCCACTTAATTGTCGTCGGTAAATAAAGATGCGCAGCAAAAATCAAAAAGAAGCAAAATATCAAATCAAATGTTTGATTGAATCATTGTAATTGAAAGAGCAGCAAGTGAACTCAATTTCTAAATGACTTTTAAAAGCCGCAGGCGAAAGTACATGCATACAAAGCACACGCACGCACACACGCACGCACGCATACACAGACATTCACACATAGTAAAACACTCGTCGACACACACTTGAAATCCGCTAATGTGCGGCGTAGCTAAACATATGGCATGCAAGCCACCCACCCTATTGATGATGAAAGCGAATCAGTCGTGTTGAAAGCATGTCAGGCAGGCATAAGTATATGCAGACAGACGGACAGACGGACAGCCAGACTGCTGGGGCGCTCAATGACAGTCGAGCTCATATTCAACGAAGTCATTAATAGCGATTCCTCTTTCAATATTCAATTGATGTGTGTGCGTGTGCGTGTGTGTGTGCCTTGATGTACTTGTCTGAGTCAATGCGCACATGTCAGGGGTGGGGGTGAGTACATATTGAATGAATCTCAGCGGTGCACTCATTATAAATTTAATAAAAACATTATTGACGTTGCCTTCAATATTTTCGTTATAATTGCCGACTTTCGATGAACAGAAAATCGAATGAAAAAAAAAATAATAATAATAAAGTGGAATTAATAATCGAGTGCAAATGATACGAGTGCGATACAAGACGCACCTTGAAAGCCACTTTTCAACACGATGTAAATTATGAATGGCATCGAGGAAGAGGAGGCGCCCCAATGAAAGCCATGTGGCGACGCTTATTTGCATACACAAACTTCTCCTGCTGCCGTTGACGGTGTGTGTGTGTGTGTGTGTGTGTGTGTGCATTGCATAAGGCTTTGTGCACGTATGTTCATGTCGTCTGCAGTAATAAAATGCTTATGAAGTCATTTACATGCGCATTCAGAAAGCGTATTTATTTGCAACGAGTTCAACAACATCAGCTGCACTAACAGTAACAGCAACAACAACAGCAACAACTTCACCAACTGCAATATCAGCAAGCACAGCAACAACAATGGCAACGACAGCATTGAACTGCACATGTGACATCAGCCAGCGTTTGCAAACATTTCCTGTCTTCCTGGCTTCGGCTCGTTTGAGGTTGTTGCTGCTGTTGTTGTTGCTGTTGTTGTTGCTGTTGTTGCTGGTGAAAGCCGCAGCACAACTAATCCGTTCCATAGACAAAAATAATTGCCGAGGCAAGCGAAGGAGGCAAAAGTCGCGCATAATTTCGCAAACAAGCAAACTGATGAGTGCAATGAGGAAAGTCGACGTCGCCTTCTTCTCGAAAGGTGCGCGCTTTTGTCTGCTTACCGAACGAACACATGAGTCTACGGAACGCCGTCGCTCGCCCCTAAGTTACAACCCGATGCACGTTCTCAACATATTCATGCCAATTTGAATATGTTTGTGCCGTCGACAGCATTGGTGCGTCTTTCTTCTGATTAAGTTCGCAATTTGCAATTTAAAATTTTACGCGCATTTCCTTCCTTTCTTCCTGACATTTTTTTTCCTCACTGTAATTGAGTCTGCTCCCTTACAATCACACACTTTATCAATCAATAGAATATTTTTTCAATGGCTTCTTGTTATTGGCGCATATGCTATCATTGCCACGCGTGTTGAAAATGTTTTCTTTGTTAAATTTCAACTCACTCAAATATTAATTATAGAAATCGTTGGCTTGTTGTCATAAAGACCGAGCGGTTGAAGGGTCTACAAAGTTGTCAAAGAACGTGTCTACTTGTGTGTGCTAAGGAACTGCCAATGGAGTTACAATATTGGGGTTTTTAAAAAAAGAAAATATTAATAGAAATCGACATAATTTACTCCTATGTTAGGTAGGTTACCACCGCCCATACGGCAGTCCAACATTCGAACTTCTTATTAATGTTTTTGTGAAAATTACATAAAGTTCAAATTTATTTTTGTTATCCAACGAAAAACATATAATAACCAATTAATTTTTTAACAAAGCATTACATAATGCATGCTTGGAAAAACCTAAAAATATTAGATTATTATACAAAAATATTATTTTACGAAAATAATGTTAAATCCCAAAAAATTTCACAGAATTGCGTAATTGAAACCAAATTCATTGCATTGAAAAAATATAAAAATAAATAAATAAACATGTACAGTAAAAAAGTGGAGTTCATTGTTGAATAAAGCGCCATTATGAATTGTTTCCTATTTTTAGAAAATATTCAAATAAATACAATAAGCACAAAAAACCAAGTACAAAAGCATATTGAATGTGTACAATGCAACAACAAAGGGCTTGGAATAAAATATGATACTTATATTTATGTACATGTGTATGTCACATGTATGTGTGAATGTGTGCATGTGTTTGTGTAAAGGTTGTTAGATATTTTTGTCTCTAATAAAAGATGAAAAATAATTGCAACAAAATGGCTTAGAAAATTCAATACATTCAATACAAAACAACAAAGGCGCTCAGGCCGCACAATGCAGCAAACAATGAAGCTCCGGTGGGCGTGGCTGTGTGAACTGCCACGTTGCGATGAGCCAAGACAGGAAATTAATATAAGTAAAACATTAAAAGAGGATTTTTTAGGTTGTTAGCATGTAAATTCGGTGAGCGTTTGAAGGCGCCGCCGGTTGCGGCCAACATGGCGTATGAGTAGTTTATCAGCAGGCAATTTTAAACGAAGACAACGCTTGGCCAGCCTCATGTGTTTGTCTTGTCTTGTCTTGACTTGGTTACGGTTTACGGTTTTGTGGTGAGCAGGGAATTGTTTATGTTGGTACTTTAGTGCAACAACGACGACGATGAAAAAGGAGAAACAGAAGCACAAAAGCATTGCAGCAGACCATTCAATACATACAATATCTGTGTGTGTGTGTGTGTGTGGACAACTAAATAAATTGTTAACTAAAGTAACAAGAAACTACGTGAAACAAGGCGAAGGCAAAACGCTTCAATTTCCGGTTAAGCATTCTAAACTAATCGAAAGAAACAAACAAACACACACATACACAGTTATAGGTGTGTGTGTGTGTGTGTGTGTGTGTGTGTATATATATATGTACAAACAAGCATTAAAACCAGCACGAGCATTCGCGTTAAGGCGGAAACTATGTAAAAGCCTGGCAAAGCAGCAAAGAAAACACAAGCCGACACACACACACACTCACTCACACACACACAGAGAATACGACATGTGCATGTGCAGAGGCACGAACAAGCGGACTTATTCTCAATTGTTTGGCTTTTGTTGAGCTTAAACCAACTTTTAGTTTTCATACAAACACACACACACATAGACAGACAGACAGACAGACACATGGCAACACAAAGACATATGCAAACGAACATAGTCAAATACAGAGGACTCATTTGGTCAGTTTGTTGTTAAACGTTTTCTGTTTGCTCGGCACACGTTACGTATACGCAACATCGCTTAAGCTTCTTATTAGTGCTACTCATTGTGCACAATAATTTCTCACTGTGTAAACGTGCAACTGCATCTGCATCGAATTTGAAGACAAGTCAGGCATGTTGTTTGTCAGAGCGCAATTTATTGCATGTCGGAAAAGCCAATATTATACATACAAGTCTTAGGCAAGCAGATGAAAATGATAGAAATAGTAAAGCCAACGGGCCTCGCTGCTCATGGCGATGATGATGCTGATGGTGGTGGTGATAGCGGTGGCGGTGGTGTTGGCGATGCTGATGATGATGATGACCTACGAAGATAAACGATGTTGCGGCTAAGCGTTTTATCTGCTCAACTTCTTCTGCTGGCTGCGCAAAAGCCGACCTGCGGCCAACAACACATACCGAGCTACTCAGCCACTCAGCCGCACAGCCGCACGGCCGAACTGAGATCAACTTCACTTTACACAACGCGCTCTTTGTTGTGCAGCGAAGTATTCGAGAAAAAAGTTAAATATATCGCATGGCAAAATGGCTTTTGAATCGGAAACTTTGTTGCGGCACATGCTTGCAGCAACTGAAGTGTTCGGGCAGCTACGTGAAGTTTAAAGCTTTGTTTCATTTCCGGTTTCAAGCAAAAGCTACAAACGGTTCAACAAACTGTAATAAAGTCTCATATACATATATATATGTGTGACCACATGCTAAATTTTTATGTGCCTGCCTGATGTTCATTGCATTTAAGTGCTGCCAACCGCAAGCAATAAAACGCTGTAAAATGTTTAATGCGAAATTGTGCCAAGGAGAAGTTGATTTTGTTGCGGTTGCAAGAATTTAGGCCCTTGCGATAAGAAAACTAATTAAAAGACAAAAAAACCAAACTCAAATAACCAAAACCGATGCATGTAAATACATGTTAAATAAACAATAATCCAGAGTTCACACAAGTTTATTTTTCATAATTTTGCACAACTTCGTAAAAGCAAAGCAGTTAAGTCAATGAAATTGTATGAGATCAGCAGCAATATAAATATTATGTTATGAAAAATGCAGCACATGAAATGATAAAAGCCACAAAAAGCAAATAAATATATTAACATGCTCAAATAGATGCATAAATACGCACACACACACATGTGAAGATACACACAGTCATTGGCATTCGTAGAGTCAAAGAGTAAATAAAAAGTGAAAAGTTACGTACGGAAAAGCAAAGAAAAACATGTCGCATAATAAATTATTTAATAACATTTACTCAAAGTACTTCAAGGATTACATTTAACTTTTGTGACGTCCTGACAGGACTCTGTCAAAGTTGAAGCACAAGTTCAGGCAACGAAGTAGAGAAAAAAAATAAAAACGAGTAGAAAAAGGAGAAGTCATTTTATTGACATACGGCAAAAATAAAGCAAATATTTTAGCAGACATGCCACAAACACACACACACACACACACACACACATACACAGTTCACACTCACACAAGTTAAAGTCATTCGTTTGACTTACATAAATGAAAGATACGTTTGAACATTTAAATACGGTTTTCTTTTTGGCCATTTTCAAGTTTTAAGGAAAAGCAGAAAAAAGAAACATTCGCAAGAAAAATTCTTAACACATGAACCTAAAGCGTTTGCAGCGAATGTGTTTGTGCATGCGTATGTGTGTGTGTTCGAATGTTATACAAACAAATAAAGAAAGAAACAAACAAACACGCGCACATTAAATTACTTTTAATATGCGAAGTTTGTTTTGCTTTCTTTAAACAAAACAAATCAACAAAAAAAAAGGAAAAGAAGCAAACAGACAAGCGCCCAAACATGAGCTTACACACACACACACACACACACACACATGCGAGGAAGGGCAAAAAATAACGCTTACATATATAAAGACAAAGCGACCCAAGAAGTTTTCTCATATAATATGCAAATATGTAGACTTCTCAGCCTCAGCCTCCGCCATGCGCAGGCACACGCCCACACGCACGCCCATTTCCGCTCATGTCGTTGGCGGCTCTGCTTGGCTTTGCTCATTTTCAAGTGATTTTCTTTCGATTTTATGAGCCTGCCTAATAACAATAAAAGCCAAAATGAAAATGCGCATAAATTTGAATTGATGCTGTGTAAGGCGCACTTCCTGCATTTCGGCGCTCGTCTAACATCCGGTAGCCATCTTTTGTTTCAGTGCGGCTTTCAAAAATTCTATCAATTATATTTCTTTCTGTCTCTTTCTTCACACACACAAACACACTCACACACAGGCAAGCACACACTTTATGATGCTTCGTCGAGACATAAAAACCAAAATACAAAATCAGAAGAGGAATTATTGTTAACGCTTTGCCACTCAAGTCGTTCTCGCGCTTACCATCACTCAATCACGCGCTCGCTGGCTTCAGCTAACGCATTTACCTGCAGCAAAGCTGCGGCAGCATGTATCTTTCGGCGCATAAATTGCAGATTAAGCAAACAAAGGCGTACATAAAAATGAAAACGCTTACGTCACAACACATTACATGCTTAATCATAATTTTCATATTCACATTGTGGTTATTGTTGTTGGTGGTGTTGCTGGTGTTGTTGCTGGTGTTGTTGTTGGCTTTTACAACGCGCACATATTTATGAATGAGTTTTTATTTTAATGGTTTTTCGCTTTGGCAAATGAAACAACAACGGAACATTTTTCCGCAAATATTCATAATCGTAAAAATTTGAATAACGTGCACGCATTTTAATGAACTGACACAGAAGGGCGTGGTCGAATTTCGTTACGTTATTGGTTTCATTTTATTTTACGATATATATTACTTTTTTTTTTGTTTTTGAAGTTTATTAATATTCTAATTTGGTTTTGTGCGCGTTTATGAAGTCATTGTGCGCTGCCAAGCCGAGCGTTGCTCAAATATATTCCCATATCATGGTTTGTCTATCTAGGAATTCGTAGGCGAAGGCAAAACAGTTAACAACCGTTTCCAGCCATCGTATTAGACCCAACATTGTAGCTTGTTTAAAAGATGAGCTTCATCACTTTCATTGTTTTTTTTTTACAGGATGTATTTTGCTTTATGTTTGTTGCCGCTGTACTGTGACATAGAGTACTTTGTAATTATCCGTCTCCTTTTATTGAACGCGCTCTTTGAATGAGTTCAATGATTGTTTTTGTGCTGAGAGAGCTTGATTACAAACAAGGGAGAGCAAGAGAAAGAAATGTTCTTAACAGTATTTCCACCATTGGTAAAGGGTCGGAGGCATCGATCACTGTTTATCAAAACCGCTTCAACAAAATGGTCTCTTCCTTTTCTCGAGTCTACTTTGTGGTAACCTCACGGCCAGCAGGAACTTCTTAATTGAAAGCATCGTGCTCAAACAAGACTTGAATTTTGTATTTTCCAGTGTCTTAAAATAAAATAAAATTGTCCCTTTATTTGATCGTTTGAATTTCTATAAATGAAATTAAGTTTAAAAACCTTGTTTCTTATCACTTCTCATGGCATAGAACGAGCAATATTCTGAGCTTTAAAGACGCGTCACACAAAAAATAAAGCGAACGTTTGTCCTTCAGCAGAAGTGGCATTTGTATAAAAATGTACAAAATATGTACGCCGTTGTTTCTTATAAAACTTCCTGTATGGGCAGCCACCGTCTTCATTTGCCACTTCCACTCGCTGGCTCGCTCAATCGCACTTCTGCCACAACTTGCTCACTCGTTTGCTATCTCGTTGTTATGTGCATATAATCCTGTACACATGACCGCATTAAAATTGAAATGTGTATGATAAAAATACAAAAAAAAACAAACAGCAACAAAAAAGAAAGAAAACAAACTTATTTTAGCATACTTTTGCTGCCACTACACATCTTCCTCTGCCGCATTCCTTACGCCGTTAACCGCAACGCACTGCCCGCACTCGTACAGTCAACATTGTCCTTCAAGCTCATGACCATTCATGCCTTTTTTGCGGTTTTGTAATTTCATTTGATATTTAGGACTGTTTTCTTTTTTCGCCCATTTATGTTTTCTTCACTACTCTGGTCTGCTTTGCTTTGAAGAGTCTGAGTTGACCGTTCTGGATTATGATGAAACGTCACATAAATATTTTCCTTTTTTTTTCTTTTCCTTTCAATTTATGTGGTCAGTTTTAACAACAGCAACAACAGCCACAGCAACAACAGCAACAACAATGCCAACAAACAGTGGTCAAAAAATATGCAATGCGAAAATGCCACAAAATAAAATGGTTTTATGTTGAAGTATTTATGCGGAAAATAAGCAAATGTCATGACGTCTCTTAGACAACAAACATTTTTAAATTCAATGTATGATATGATGTATTTTTTGTTGCTTTTTACGTTAGTATCTTCTTGTGCGCTTAATGCTAGAGAATGCTTACCGGTGTTGGCGACTTCGCATGGCAGCACTATTGTCTCGCCGGCGACGAACTTAAAGGTCTCTGAGCGTGATATAAACATGGGCTCATGTTTGCTCAAAAGTCCATTGGCCGATGCTGTAATGAGAAATAGAAATTGAGTGAAAACATGTTATAATAATATTTGTATGGTTTTGCAATAACTTTGGTTTGGTTTGGTTTAATGAAATTCTGCACAAATTGATTTGCTACAAAATCAATTAGTTTTATTTTATAATATTCGCAAAATGTTTGCTTATCTACGAAACTTTGATTGTCGCAATATTTCAAAATAAATGTTTTCTTTATTCAATTCTGTTAGAAAATCTATTGTGTCTTTTAGCATGTGTCTGTGCGTGAGTGCGTGTGTGTGTGTGTGTGTGTTTGGCTAATTGGTTTACTGCATTTAAGAAAATTTTGCAATTGACATAAAATTCATTTAGTTTATTACGTTATTTAGAACTAATGAAATTTGTCAAATGCACATTTGTCTAAGAGACGGCAGCCTTCGAGTCAACAAATTTATTGCATTTCCTTTTGAATTTCCTCTTGTGTGCCTGCGTGTGTGTGTGTGTGTGTGTGTGTGTGTTGTTTGTATTTGTAAATTGAACAAATATATTGAAAAGTTGCCAATAAATACGAAAACTTCAATCTTCTGGTTTACAAAGTGTTAAAATGTACTAAAATATTAAAGCATACTTTTAGGTGCTTGTATATGTTCGATGCCTAATACATATTCATTGTTTCTGCGCATATATGTGAAGTATATATGTGTGTGTGCATGCATTTAATTCGTGACATTTGTGGTCGGAATTAATTCAATCCGATTTCAGTGCTCCCCAGTGTCTTTGCGTGTGTGTGTGAGTCTGTTGTCGGCTTGTATTGCTCATGCATAATGCATGTGCCACAAAAGGAAGCTTGTAAGACAAAACCATTTAAATATTTATCGTATTGACGTAATTAGAAAATAATAATTATACATTTGCGTAAAACTTATTTGGCCACAAGCACGTGTGTGCATGCATGTGTGCGTGTGTGTGAGTGTGTGTGCTAAGTAAACCGACAATTGACGTTTAAGTATAAATACTTATTTGTCAGTGACGTTTAATTCACACAAAGTTTCAATACCGAACGGAAATCAACATTTCCGGCAATAGGAAACTCAACGAGCGCCGACACTTGTGCAAAATTAGTAAAAAGAAGAAGCAAAAGAACAAAGCAGTGCGAAGGAAAAAACACGAATTCGTTAATAAAAGAAGTGCCAAAGGAAAAAAGCACACGCAGCAAGGCCAACAAGGCCAACAAGCGTAGGCAAACAATTTAATGTGCTTAAGCAAATGTGTCAACAGGCCAAACCTTCGTCGCCTCGCCGTGTCTTGTGCTGCTTTCGTGCTCACTTTGGCCTCAGTCATGTCCTGTCGACTTTTGACACAAGCGCCAATGACAACACGTCGCAAATCGACAGACAGACGGAGGGATGGATGGACGGGCAGAGGGCAGCAGCAGCAGGCCTTGAAATTGAATTGATTCGATTATGTTGCCGCCGCTGCCCACGTCGCTGCTGCTGCCGCTGTGGGCACATAATGAAGTGTCAAATGTTGTCTAGATCTCGCTCAGCGACATGCAGGCGGGCATTAAGGCCGGCGCAGCGCCAAGCGTTCGCATCGGCTGTCGCTGCAAGGAGAGCGCGATTTGTATCTACGCCACGACGTGTCCCGAGTGTTGCCCCACGCTGCCAGTGACCCCGCAAATGCGACATTTCCGGTATTTGTTGTGTCTTTTTTATTTATTTGATTTCTTTCATTGCTTTTCTTTTGCGTTTGTCTTGCTTTATTGTCGTTTAGTTTACTTAACTTCACTTCACTTTACTTCACTTCACTTCGCACAAGTCTATCAGAATTTTTTCCCTGCGCTTTGTTTTCGACAATGTCACATTTTTTGTGACTTCATGCCTTCGCTTGGTCAAAGTCATCGTCCTTGTTGTTGTTGCTTTGCTGTTCTTGAGTTGTTGCTGAGCAAATACAACTCATTTTGTCATTGTCCTTGCTGTCGATTTTTTCTGGCTTTATGTCTGTGTGTGCGTGTGTGTGTGTGTGTGGGCGTTTTTTGGGCACTTATTGCTTTTGGTCGCTTTTTGTGCGTGTCCGTGTTCATGTGCTTGTTTGTGACAATGTTATCACAAGGATCAAGACGCTGTCAACACGTGCCTGCATTGCTGTCAATCGAATCCTTGATGCGGATAATAACGAAATAATGTCAAGCTCAGCAGCGAAGGTATTTTCGCTTGATTTATTCGCACTTCTTTCTTTTTTATTGCCTTGGCAAAGGTTTAAGTTGCTTTGCTTGGTGTGTTTTCACAGCACAAGTTTGCTGAAACTTTCATTGGCTGCTGATCAATTTCCAAACTATTTACGATGTGCAAGACTTTTGCTAATGAATCTCAGCATAACTCATTTGCTCTGCCGTGTGCTCTGAAATGCAAAGTTTTTCCATTAATGTTGGCCAACGAAAGAGGAAAGTTTCGCTTTCATATTTGCAAAAACATATGCCACAACTGTTGAACCACAAAGTAATCGAAAGCATTTGTTTTTGCATTGCTGACCTTCAGGAAATTTCTATAAATGCTTTCCTCGCTTCTTTCTTTGGGCAAACACAATAATAAAACACGGCAAAATGTTCAACGTGCAAATCGAGCGAGCAATTTGGTGTTTTTTACGAAAGTGTTGCATACTTTTGAGCGCACAATTGCTTATGAGTTTGCCATGCAAACAGAAGATTTGCAAACGAGCGCAACTTGTGGCGAAAGGTCAACTTTTTGATTTGGAAATGCTTATTTTACCTGCTTTAACATGCGAGGAAACAATTGAGGAATGAATCGACATCAAATTTTATTGCAATGAAAATTCCACGTGCACAAGAAATGTTTGGTCAATTCAAAAACGCTGAATTTTAAAGCCAACAAAGCGACCAAGCTGAGTTGAAAGATGTCGAGGAATAATATGAAAGTAGATGAAAAATGTGCAACTTTGAAAATGCGTTGTGAGTTCACCGCACGCCTTTCGCCAACTGCAATTGCATCATGTTGCAGTAATGCTTCTTCTTCAGACGCTTCTGCTGCTGCCGCCTCATCTAAGTGCACACTAAGCTGCAAGTGCACGTAATAATTTCTTTGCTGTTGGCATTTCTCTTTGCCTTGCATTAGTTTGCCGAGCACGTTAAGGCACGCTGGTCTGCGCTGTAACACGTAAACGCAGCAGGACTCACCAAATGCTGCGCAACCTTTTTATGTTTTCTTGCCGCTTTTATTAACTTCATTTTTTTTCATTTGCTTGTGCAAAATTCATGTTGGTTTCATAATGTAGTTGCTTTTTTGCCAACAGTTAAGTTGGCGCGTGTTGACTTTGCACAGTTGCACGGCATTAAAAAATTACGCATACGCCACGTAAGCTTTGCAACACCATTTGCGTTAAACAAAATCAACAAGCCAAGCTCAACTGAGTTGTGTGTAATTGAATTGACAGCCTGAGTTGTGCCTAAGTAAACCGCAATAACAATTGTCAAACTTAACTGTGACAATGCGGCCGAGCGGCAGAAGATTGCGCAAGTCGGGCTGAATGGCTTATGAAACTTACATGAGGCTTCAAATTATGCTAAACTAACGTAACGAAGTACAAATAGCGTGAAACTAAGCAAACTTAACTAAACTAAACTCAACTAAACTATTGAAGAAGAAGCAGCAGAAGCAGTAGAAGAAGAAGATGCGCAACCAAGAAAATGCGGCACAAATATAACGAAATTAAATCAAGGATTACTTTTGCATACTTCAACACACAAATACACAAACTCGGGCCAAATGAGGAGCGGAAAAGCAAAGTTTGCTGCTGCCAATATAAGTTTTCTCGTAGAGTTGCACACACACAAACACACACACATGCACACATATGCACATACATGCAAGAAGGCGAGACTTAGACATGGCGTATATACAATGTTAAAACAATCTTAGAAGTTGGCGAAAAACAATGTGATTGCATGTGAAATATTCATGAAGTGCACTTTTGACATGACAACAGCAACACCAACAACAACAACACTAACAACAACAACCACAACAGCAACAACTTTGTTGCAACATCGCCGCTTCATGAGCTCCGTTATCGTTTCCGTTTGCCGTTTGCTTTGCAGCACTTTTTGCATGACTTCTTCTGCCGCCCGCCGCAGACTTCTTCTGCGAGTCGACAGCCACGGAGCAAACCGCTAATTTGTAAGATCGAGAAATATGTCGCTGCCCCCGCGCTTGCCAACAGATGCGGTGCATTGTTCATAGCAACACCTTATCAACAGATAGTAAAAGCAGACAGACGGACGGACAGAGAGACGGCGGGCGCGGCAGTGGCAAAAAGTGTTTTTCTCATGTTGTGGTGATGAGCGCAGCATGTATGTGTGTGTGTGTGTGTGTGTGTGTGTGCGGTTGCTTGCAGTCACGCCAACGCGCATATGTGCGCCATAAACTGCAACGTTATGCCACAAATTTGCACCTCAACTCCACGCAGCAACCGTCGGTTCGCCCTGCCCCTCCGCCCATCATCCTCAACGCCGCTGCAAAATCTGTTTGCTACAAGCAAAGTTGCGGTCGCAAGTTCTCCTTTTGTGCGCGTCTGCCGCACTTCATGCACTAAAAATATCTTGTGGCATGAAAATCAATAGCACTTTGCTCACTTTTTATTGAGTCGCGCATAACTTTTATGTTTTATGCAACTTTTACATTTCTTTAATCAATATTTTATCTGTTTTGCCATCAGTAAACTTTGCATCACTTCAATTACTCACTTTGCGCGTTGCACGTGGCGCGCTTGCATGCAGAAAGACGCATTTGCCGCGTGTGTTGCATTTCACCGCTTTTGCGTTGCTTTAAGCAGACTTTTTTGCAGAGCTCATGAGGCACGCTTCTCAAAGATTGGCGGCATTAATTGACTTCTGACTTGTGAGGCCTTTCGACATGATATTCGTTATCGACGCGATGCTTTATTTGCTTATTAAATTTCATGCGTTTACTAAGGCATGCCTGAAAGTCTTTAAAGGACTCAGCAACTTGAGACGCTGCGCAGCGACTCATGTGCGCGCCAAGCGTCTAATTTAATTATGCGACAGAATCACTTGGGATGCGCGTCATTTAAATAAGACAAAGCGAAGAATATGTTGAAGCAACGCTAATCGTTGTCGACCGACTTGCTTTTGCGCGCTTGTTGCATATTAAATATTAAGCAACAACTTAATAAACTTTACGCCCGACTAAGAACTTTACACTGCACGAATTTAAGAGCTCACACACACACACACACACACACACACACTTAGAGGCACATGGACTGGCGTGAGTTCACGTCAAGACAATAAAATACACATGCCGACTATAAAAAGAGAGAAGGGACACGATTGTAAGCTAAGCAAAGGGCAAGGGTGTTGTGCGAGGCGGGGGGGCAACCAACAACGAAAACAACTTATAGTAGCTAATAATTCAAAATAAATTTCAGGCAAGCAAAGCGTAACAAGCAAAATAAGGACGTTGTGGCAGAAGTTTGGCAATCGAAAATGCGAAACGCAGGAAGAGGGGCAAGTGCGGCGAGGAGGGAAAATACAGAAAACGCATGAATATATAATAATAAAGTTACAGGTTACGTAGATTTCACGATGATGAACGGCAATAAAACACACACACACAAGCACAAGCACAAGTGTGGAAAGTGGCTACGGTTTGATGAGGTGAGGTGGAGTGAAGTGTGGCAAGATGAGGTCAAGGGGGATGCGTAAGAGCGACGAACCTGAACTCGCTGCAATGTAACACCTTTTATGGCGAGCCAGAAATGAAATCACGTTGCCACACACGTGACAAATGTAATGATAGATGTCGCCAGCGGCAGTGGTGGCGGAAGGGGCTGGGGGAGTGGCTCAGGCAGAAGTTGAAGCGGTAACGGAAGCAACGGCAATGACGGCAATAATGGCGGTGCGTCGCGAATCATGTACGCTTCAAGTTCGTTTAGCACACACACACACACACACACACACACACAGACACAGCTCTGCCTGACAGCGAATTGAGTGCGTTGGAACACGTTTCGAAATGCGCATTAAATTGTGAAAAATGGAATTTCGGCAAATCAAAAGCATATTACAAGCCGACTTACAAACAAACAAAGTGTCGGCTGACGCGATGGGAACGCTGAGAACGATGGGAACGATGGCTGGTGATGATGGCGAGGCTGTTGAGCACGTTGAGGGCGCGCGATTTGATCATTCGACCGAGTGGCATGCGACAAAAACAAATCAGTTGTTGAGTTACGCTTGTTGTTCGTTGTTTTTCCTGCTCGTTCATTGTTGTTTTTGTTGTTTTTGTTGTGAGCGCTCATTGTGTCTTGTTGCCAATGGCGAAGTTCGCACTTGTGCGCCGTTTGGGTGAAAAGGGCATTTATTGAGGGTCGCGCTACACATGTGTGTTGAGTCAGGCATTGCGCTGACATTTGTCAGGCACACACACACACTCATACGCACACGTAGAGACATCAAAAGTTAGCGAGCCACGTGGCACGTCATGGTCTGTATTCCAGGCCAACATTGAGTTGAGTTGCCAAAGCGGCTTACACACAACATTTCGGGTTCATAATACAATAAGAGCAACGTGAGCAACGACAGCAAAGGTGAAGGCAATGATGACAGTGCGCGAATGTGACATATCATCATCGACCGGAAATCAACATGTCACAGGCTCGCGAGTTGTTTCAATGGGCGCCTTTGACGTTGCCATTTTCCTGCATACATTCACACACGCATTGACTCAGTTGACGATGCGTCCCACACCCGTGCGCTGGTGTGTGTATAAAGCATACACAGAGACACGCACACCTTTGCATAATCACTTAGTTGTGTGTCAGGCCTTAACATCTTTTCAGCCTCGTTTTAGCTTTGGGCCCGCAGAGCGCCAACGAGCGCGGCACCGACATAAGTCACGCCTGAGCGTGTTCAGTGCGGTGCGTCTTTGCGCCAACTTCGCGATTTTTCACACTCAATTGCTCGGCAACCTTTTTCACACGCTCGCGCGCTCGCTTTCGTTTGAGCGTTCCTTACTTCACTTCACTTCACTTCGTCGCCGTGCTTCTGCTTCGCCGCCTTACCGCAAACCTTTGCGTGTTATGCTGCTTAACATTTATGTTGCATACTTTGCGGCGCGCGTTCCATTTACTAACTCTGACTCAGACTCACAGAAACAGACACAGACACAGACACAGACACAAAGCACTCTTTCACATTTATCGCACTGACGTTCTTCGACTGAAATAAACTCAGAAAATAAATAAAAGAAATTGTATTCAAATGATTTTTTTAGCAACGATTTCACGTTTTCCTGCCCTCCCTTTCCCCCTCACACTTCCAGCATTTGCCTTTGGCATTGTTGCCATTATGTATCGTGTTCCGTTCCCCTTTCCCCCGGCCACTTGAGTGTTGTTGTTGGCACTTTCGGTTGACAGTTTTATTTTGGCATACAGGGTGCATATCAGATTAGCGCATATATCATACCTAATGGCTGCCAAATGATTTTCGCAATGATTTCCATTTGGCGATAGCAAAGCGCAATAAAATGTCTTAAAGCACAAAGACGAGAAATAAAAAATTTAACACAAATTGTTTAAGATTTTTTATATTTATTTTTAAGTTGATGAAAAAGTCGCAAGAAAGTATAAATAAAGGCAAATGGCAATGAAATGTTAGAACAAAATAATAATAATAAATAAATAAATAAAAGTTAAGACGCGCAATAAACTCAAACAAAGTGAAATGAAATGAATATTTCATAAAAAAAAATACCAAAAAAAATGGCGAAGCAGAAAAGTTATTGTTTTACATTAGGCAAGTGAAACAAAGTGAAGGAAGGCGTGGACGAAATATGCTACACTTATCTGCTTTTTGTGTTGCCCATGCAGTCTCTGCGCGCAAATGACAGTTTGACTGACTTATTTACGCCTGCCACTTTGGCTGACTTGACCGACGGCCAAACGACATGATAAATGCACGGGGCGTATGAGCAATCTGCGCAGACTATTTCAGCAAGTCAGCAGAAAGACAAACAAGGCGACATGAGCGACGACTTGGACACTCCAAGGCTGTTTTTCTGTTTGTTTTTATTCTTTTTTTCGTTGGTGTTTTGTTTTGTTTTCGACGTGATTGACGATAATTGACTGTCGCAAGCGTTTGGCGTCAATCATCAACATGACATGAAAGTGAAGTGAAAGTAATGCAAGTCTAATGTTTTCATAAGACAACACAACAAAATGTTGATAAAACGCAAATGAAAAAAGAAGATATGACAACAAGAAGTTGCGTTATAACTTATGCAACATTATTTGGCACGCATTTGTCTGCACACGTCTCTCAATGCTTTGCTGTACATTCACACACGCTCATATGCATATATATAACTACAAGCTGCTGCAGCACAGCTGAGCTTAGCATGAGCAGCGTCGCAAATATTAAATTTCATTCGGCGCACGTCAAATTAAATTCTCCTAATTTCCGACACTGGCATCAAATGAGATTTACACAGTGCTCACAGTGCTGACTGCCACTGGCGACTGACACATGCTCGGAGTTTCTACACAAATCCACTTAAACTTTTATTTAATTCACGAGTGAGTGCAAAAGCATGAAAAAACGACTGAGTGACTAAACAAGTATGCGTCTGTTTGTGTGTCTGTGTGTGTGTGTGTGAGCCAAAATAAAAAACAATCCGGCACGTTCGTACATGAATAAAAAATGGCAGCATGTGAAAATGCAACGAATTACTCAGCGTAAGTAAGAGAGAGAGAGAGAGGAAACAGTGAGTGAGTAGGACAAAAGATGTTAAGGCAGAAGAACAAGACGACTTTAAGGCTTTAAGGCTGACCACATTTGAATTTCAAAAAATTCGAAAACAATTTCATTTCCCTAAATAATCTTTGAGGGGAAAAAATTACATATTATTTATTTCATAGTTGGCGAAAAGTTTTTTATATATTATCATAAAACTTTAAACGCGTTTTTTTGGATCGAAATTTTTGAAACTAACGTTTGAGATTAACGTTTTAATCGGATTGTCCTGAGAGTTTAATGAGATCAACTTCAGGATGCAGTTTAAAGCTGAAAGTATGGATTTAAATATCTGTCTATTTTTTGCGATTTTTTTATTATTATTTATTTGCTTTTTTTAAGCATTTTTTAAGCAATAAGGCTATTTGATTTGAAAAAATATATATTCTTAAGTCTCAAAAAAAACCCGAAAAAAATTTAAGTACAAACTAAATTAAACTGTCCTCAAAATAACCTCATTTGTGGCTTAGAGCTAACTGTCATGTGCTGCCCTTGATTGAACAGGCCAACTAACGTTCTATGCCAATTTGTCTAAACTTAAGCGCCACCTATCGGTAACTGTTTTGATTATAAAATTGTAGATTAAAGACTATCAATTAATAAATGACTTTACATCACTTTTTGTACTAAAATAA
The DNA here is from genome assembly GCA_037044515.1 of Phortica magna. Classification (NCBI taxonomy): domain Eukaryota; kingdom Metazoa; phylum Arthropoda; class Insecta; order Diptera; family Drosophilidae; genus Phortica; species Phortica magna. The sequence goes on from JBAMBP010002428.1 coordinate 141,995, forward strand.
AACGCCAAAAAATCATATTTAAAGGTGGTTTACCCCCCTAAGTTACTCGTTGCCTTTTGCACAAGCTAACTTTTCCACATGGCAAAGCCGTGCATCATTTTGTGTACGGTAAACACACACAAATGCACGCTCTTTCAGACACATGCACACGCTTGTCAACAGTGTGCGTGTGTGTGTGTGTGTGTGTGTGTGAGTGTGTGAACGTGTGTTTTAGTTTTTCTCTATAATTTTACGTTATGCTTTTTGAAACTTCCGCTTTCTCGTTCACTTTGAGCGTACGCCATTTTTGTTTTTCTTGTTTTTTTGTTTTTATTTTATTTTTTAGTTAAAAATAGAAGGTAAAAGTATTTTTGGTAGAAAAAGTTAGTGCATAAATGCCGGACATGTTCAGAAATTTTGTTTTAGTTTGCCTGTGCGTCCAACAGTGGCAAAATTTCAAACTTGAGTGCAGATTTTTATTTGCTATTTTCGTGCTCGCCATTTTATTTTTTATTTACAAGCTACATGAGCGAATAAAAAAGTTGCTTGTTCAAGTAAGTCTTGAAGCAATAAAGTTCGGCAGATGTGTATTGCTTTTGCACACACACACACACACACACACAGCAATGCAGTAATACAGCTCATTAACAGCATTTGTGCACGCACACAGAGGCAGACGCAGACAGACAAGGAGCAACAACGAATAACAACAACGGCTCATTCGATTTCAATGAGTGCTGCTCATGCAACTAACATACAAATGGGCACATTTGTTGCTGTTGTTGTTGTTTATGGTTTGGCACCTGCAGCAGAGCAGTCGACGCCAGCAAGCAATCGACCGAAGGAAAGGCCAAAAGTAAAGAAGCACAAAAATCTCAAACGCAAATGCATTTGGCTGAGCTTAATTAGTTGGTTTGTGGGCAATTCAAAGGCGAATTCGTCTGTGGCGAACGAAGTTCAGTTGGCCAACGGCAAAGTGAATAAGCGAGCTGAGACGAGACGAGATGAGACGAGTCGGTCAGTTTGGCGCTGAGGCTTGGATATACTTGGATGTCTGCACACACTTCTGGTTTGTCTTTAACTAAGCTCATTGCATCTATTGTTGCCTTTGTTGCATTTGTTGTTGTTGTTGTCAAACTCGACACGCTGTGATACATTTATATATGTATGTGTGTGTGTGTGTGTGTGTAAATGCTCATAGTGCTTGAGCAAAAAACTAAGCTCACTGAGAGCGCCGTGCCTTTCTATGCTTGCATGCCTGCAAAGCAAAGGAAGCTGCAAGCACAACAACAACAGCGACAACAACAACAACGAAATCGGATTACGGAAACGGAATTGCAGAGAAAATGTGTTACGTGCATCAATTCGGTTGCACATGGACACGCACGGACAGCCAATGTTGCACAGTCGCCTTCAGCCTGCCGCGCCTCAACCTCACTGCGCTAACTGCGGTTGCATGCAGCAAACGTGTGTATTTGATTCCAAGTGTGTGTGTGTGCTTTTGGTAATGATGCTGTGTGTGTGTGTTTTGTGTGCGGTTAGTTGGTGTCAATTACGATTTGTTGTGCAAATATGCATTAAACGCATTTGCACGTCGCCATCAATTGAGCATGAGGCGCTGAGAACAGATGCGTTTATGAGGTGTTGAAACGCGCGCAATAACACTTTGTTTAAACTTTGTTTACCAACACATTTTACACTGTGGCTTTTTTGGTGTTGTTGCAGGCACACACACACACACACACATTGTTGCAACTCAAGTTGACGCGACTCGAGGCTGCACAAAAATCGCATAATTAAATCAGTTTAGCAGACGTCAACAGTGCTGAGCTTAGTTGGCAACTTGGCCGCACATAACTCAATTATAAACTTTAATGGCACATTGCGCCTGAAAGCAGGCACTTCATTTATTTTGTTGACGATGATGATGACGCTGTGCTTGTCAAAAGACTCGCATTTTTGTGTGCACAATGTACTTTCTCATACATATACATACATGCGCATATATATAATGCGGGCTACCGTTTGCGCATTTGTTCACATGTCTCGTTAGGCAGCAACTCAAAACTATAAAAAGGCAACAACAACAACAACAACAACGTTAAATAGAACAAAAAAGCAAAAAATGTTAGACATTGTAAAAGGAAAGAGTGAAAGCATGAAAGAAAGAAAGGCCAACATTTAACAGAGCAGCTTTAAATGTCTGCGTTTTTGTGCGTTTCCGAGCATGAGCATGAGCTTGAGCTTGAGCACGTGTGCAATGTGCAGGCACGTTGCCACATGCTGATGATGGCGTTGGCAAAAGGACGACGACAACAACGACGACGACGACAGCGATGATGATGTTGCTGCTGAGCAAAACAAAGAGATGTTTTTAAAAGTTGCACTGGCGCTGATGTGCTTCTGTATGCATGCTCAGCGCAGGTTGAGTGAGCTGAGCTGAGTGCCATTTTGCACTGCAGGCAAGCGTACAAAGTGCACGAACAATGAAAGCGCTTGGCCATTAGTGTGTGCCTGTCTGTGTGTGTGTGTGTGCCAAGGTATTGCCATGTGTGTGCGTGTGACAGTTTGCTTAATGTCTCTGTTTGCCTTTAAAAACAATGCAACGCTTACATATGCAAGCCAGCTAAGCTAAGTTGAACTCAACGAACAATTAAACGCTTGTAAGTCTGATAAAAGGCAACAAGAAGAAGACGCATCCAACATGCCGTATGAGTAATGCGCATTTATGCATAGTTAAGCTCACAAAAGTTTTCACTCATTATTAAATATGTGCGTGTGTGTGTGTGAGCGAAAGTCTGCTTAATTAAATTATTTTGAACTTGTGCTTAGACTGTAATTTGAAGCATCTGTCAGCATTGTCGTCTGCCATGTTGATGACAATAACATGCTTAGCTCATTAACTCATCAATGTCGCAGCCGTCATAAATTAGCACACACACACACACACACACGTATGACAAATGCAAAGATTTTCAATTATTTGCCTGCCACATTCATCAAAATTACATATCCTTTAAGTGCGCAACAAAACTTAATGTTTGAAAATTTCGCTGACATAAAAGAGACATTAACCTTGTTGTCGAAAGCGCGTCAAATGCGTGAATCACTGATATGTGAATGAGAGTGCATCAGTGTGTGAGTAATTGAACGAGTATGTGTGTGTGTGTGCGTGTGTGTTTGGCAATTTTGCAAACTAACTACTTAACTATTCAATTAAAAGCAAAACTTTGAACAACTTCAACAGCGACAATAAAAACTGATGACAAAATCAAACCGAAGGAAAAAAACAACCAAACAAACCTTCAAGTAGCACATGAGTGTTGCCCAAACTTGCACAAGTTTGGCGTATAAATTACCAAACACGAATGTGTGTGTGTGTGTGTGTATCTGAAAATCTGTAAGTTTCTTCATGTGTTTGTTTTTTGAATTCTGTGAGAAATCGCGTTGGATACACAAACACTCACACACACACACACACACAAATACTTAAACAATCAAGTGCATAATCTGAGAATCACGCAAAAACACACAAACACTCGTACACTGACACACACACACACATGCACACACACACACACACACCGATAGTGCTGAGTGAAATGAATAAACAACCTTGGTGTTAAATTTTAAGTGTTACAAGGACAACAAGCAAGCGTCAAGTGTATTGTAACCCAATGAAGAGAAGACGACAGACGACAGACGCAGCACGCAGAACGCTGACGACAATGCTGCCTGCGGCGGTTGCAGCGGCAGCATCGGCAGCAGAGCAGTGGCAGCGACGGCCGTAGAGTTATTCAAGCCGTGGAGAGGCATGAGTTGTGTCGAACATGCACACAAATACATGTACAAGTTGCGACAAGTGTAAGCTTGTATTTGTGCCTGTGTTTGTCGCTGCTGGATGATGCCACAGAAAGCTGCTTGCGGATTGTTCAAGCGCATATTACATACTCGCTTCTGGCATACACACTGTTCATCTGCTCATCTGTGCATGCGTGTGTGTGTGTGTGTGTGTGTGTGTGCTTCTCGCAGTTGAGTGCGTATTTATAGTTGTTGGCATGCAAAATAATTGTTTGCTGTTAAATAACAACAACAGCAGCAATTCCTTTCATACTCATACTCATACTCATACTCGAACTCACACAAATACAAATTATCTTCAAGCCTTTTGTGAACGTCGCAGCTTATTTCGCTTGATTGCCGATGTCGTCGACAAAACCGATAATGACGACGATGCCGCTGGCGGTGGTTTCTTGCCTGTTTGCCAGCGGTTGCTTTTGACACTTATGCCGCATACAAACCAGTGTTGTGCACACGGATTTTTTAAATACTTTTTTTTTTTAATTTTGTAAGCTATCACGCACGAAATTAATTAAATAAAAGAAGAAAAAAACTTCAAATACTCCTATGTTACACAGACGTGCAGCGCACATGCGTTACTCCAGCATTTAAAGACCTTACAATACATAATTCTTATCGCTTTGGCAGTCTAGCGTATTTTCTAACACCCTAAGAGCAGCCAGAACCAAGAGAGTTACCTCTTAACTGTGTATTCTCCTCATTGAAACACTTTAAACTTATAAGCAGTTGAATTCTCATTGAATCACGACTGTCACGCACATCACGTGTACATCTCTAGCCAGCACAAGCACTCACACACCTGTCAGTGCGTCGATAAGCAGACTGGCTGGCTGGCTCATTAATGCATTGCACGCTTCTTTTGTCATGGCAATGGTTGCCAACTTAACATTTATAGAGATACTCAACAAGAGATACGCAGATACTCAGATACGACGAGTATCGACGGCACAATCGATGCTGGCAACTTTGCTTTGCCTCGTTGCTCATATGTATACACAGGTGTGCGTGTGTGTGTGTGTGTGTGTGAGGTAAGGCGCTGACAATCAAAGTGTTTTATTATAATTACGTTGATATGTGTAACGTTATACTTAATGTAAAGTAATTACGTAAGCGGATTATATTGCAAAATTAAATTGTTGTCATTTGGCGTTGCCAACTACTTACAATGCGACACACTCCTGTATCTCTGTGTGTGTGTCATATGATGCTATAAATTTAAGTTTTAAAGTTTTATTTGTTCGTGCACAATAAAATATCACGCATACGCCGCCTGTGCCGCTCGTTCTTTATGTCTGTCTGCCTGTCTGTCTGTTTGTGTGTGTGTTTGACTGTGTTTGTGTAACGCATACATTAACATAAAGGCAAGGCAACGTTTTGCTCATTTCAAGTCGCTTCATTTCGTCGCTCATTTTCGATTTTACTTTATATTCGTTTGGCAGCTCACGAAACATCTTCGTCGTTGCTATAAACAACTTGTAGGGTCAGCAAACAACTGTTTGCATATTTAATTTAGCGCAACGCACACACACACACGCACATACACAGCGTTGGTTTGAGGCACAGACATCAATAACCCTGCAAAAAAGGGTCACCTTCGTCCTGGGCAGACTCGTTGGCAAAGGCGACGCTGAGACGTTCGTTTGGTTGTCGTCTCCCCAGGAATGCCTAACTTGACACTGATTTCTATTCTATTAAAATTTTAAGAGTCAACGTTATGAAAGGGCAAAGTTGCCATTCGTTGCCGTCCACTGCCGCTGCCAGTGCCCCGCCGTCGCTGCGTGCTGGCCAATGGCGCTGATAAAAATGTCAACACACACAATTGATTCTTGTAGTTATGCTCGGCATTGCTTTGCTTTGCTTTACTCTACTCTACTTTGCCGTGCTGCGTGGCACGTTTGTTCTTTGATTTTATTGAGATACATTTTCGCCCCCTTTTTCTTTACGCCTTTTCGCCTTTTCCTTTGCTTGTCTCTTACTCTGCTATGCCATACTTTGGTCCAGCCTATTGTGAACTGCGTGTTGTACGATTTACATTTCTGTTCGCAATTGTTTGCACTCCTCCGCCGTTGCTCGGTTTTTTAGGGTTTTCTTGGCATGCTCACACATTTGCGACATGTTTTGCATAAAATCACGACAGTGCCATCAAGTTGACATTATGTTCTGGGATTAAAGTATCGAAATGGCACTTTGAATTTATCACTTCGAGCGTTGAGCGTGATTTTTATAGATACATATGCATATGAAGCGCTCTGATGCCACATTGATAGCTGCGTATGTAGCTGTGTGCGTGTGTGTGTATGTGTGTGTGGCAATACAATAAGCAATTTGAAGACACTTTCGTTTGAGTTTCATTTGATTTCCTGTCCTTTTGGGAGTGTTTCATCATTGCCATTATGTCGAGCGCGCTGAGCCGTTCGGTAATAAAATAAAGTCGCATAAATCAGCGCTCCTTTGCGTGACTTCATGTCTAAAACGCATTTGAATGCGAAAGTTTTCGCTCGTTTTTTTGCTGTTTTCAAGTGTCCTTTTCGGTAGTTTTGTGCAGCGCACTTTAAGCGGTCTAATTTAAATGAATGAAGCCAGGTGAGTTAAGCGCTCAAGCGCAGCCTTTTAGCCAAACTTTCACAATTGACCGTATCTGTGTTGCACTTAAAATTATGCTGGAAAAGTAAACTTCAAACTTGCACAATCTATCTGCGCCAGCAGCACTAACAACAACAGCCACAACAACAACAACAGCCACAACAGCAACATTCGGCCAGTGTCCTTGTGCAGCAGAGACATGGCACTTCATGAAAACTTTATTTGCATAATCCTTGAAATATTTATAAAATATTTTGCATTTGATTATCGCAAATAAGCGTCGACTGCCCTCTGCTCGCCTCTTGCCGGCCTGCCTCAGCCGTCTCGCCATGCACTCAAAATGTTTCAATTTAACCCAAAAACTATAAAGTGCGCGCAGAAGAAGTTCTCAGAGAGAAAAAAAACTAAGCTTTTCACTTAAATAGTAAAAGTTTTTCGGTCGTTCTGAAGTTGGCGTGTTCATTTGAATGACAGGACACTCAATACGGCGTCGCCTTGGCCGCTGCACTGTGGGCATGGCTGCGTGTCTCAACAAGCTCTCTTCTCTCTCTCTCCCGCTCTCTCTCTCTGTCTCTCAGTTTGTTACTGTTTGTCTAGTCATTTCATTTAACTTTCGGTCTGTCTGTCTTTTAGTCGCTCTGTTTGTCTGCCATTTGTATCTCATTGTCTGCCGTCAAGTTGTCGGCATCTGTTCACAATGGCAGCGACAAACGTGCGTAAGTTTTGTATCTAAGCTACAACAGTTTTGTTTTTTATGTCAATTAAGTTTCAACTTGTAGATATTTTCGTTTGTCGCTCTGTCTGTCTGTCTGTCTGTCTGTCCGGCTGTCGTTGCCTCAACTTTTGCCAGAGCGGCTTCCGTTACCGTTACCGTTGCCGCGTTTGTTGCTCCTTTTGGCGCATCTTCTGTGTCATTTTTTGCCAGTCTTTGTCTGTTTATTGCTGTTATTACTCGTGTTGTTGTTGTTGTTATTGTTGCACAAGTTTTAAAGCAGATTCTCATTACGCGATTGTAAAAGTTTTAATGCATTTTTTTTGCCATTTTGTGTGCCAATTTTTTGCCTTAGTTGCGCTCTTAGTTTGTCTTTTAGCTGTTGTTGTTGTTGTTGTTGGCCTTGCATTGTGCGTCGTCGTCGTCGTTGTTGTTGTCATGTTGCTCGTCATCAACGTTGTTGTGATTTATGTGTTAATTTCAGCTTAAAGCAAATATATGTGCCGATGTTCGTCCTTCGTGCTGCTCATATGTTTCGCTTCAGGATGTGCGCAGGATATGGAAAACTTTTACTGTTTTAGTTCCTATATTTTGCTGTTTTTCTGCATTTTTGTTTGTATTTTATATGCGTGCGTATGCGTGTGCATGTGTGTGTGTGTGTGTGTGTGTTCGCATACGCCTTCCACAGCAGCAGGAAGTAATCATGTTGATGCCTGTTAAAATTTATGGCGTATATTCTATAGTTCTTTCACTGTGGCTGCGTGCATGTGTGTGTGTGTGTGTGTGTGTGTGAGCTGCTGTAACTTTTTATGTTTCCTTTAGCAAACTACATGATTTTGACATTAATATTTTACACTTACTAACTGTTTCTCATATTGCATGCATGCATGTGCATTTGTTTGCTTGTGTGTGTGTGCTTCTCCTGCTCGCTCTGTCTCTCTTGTGGCAGTTGCAAGTTATGCCTTCGTCGCCACAAGTTGCTTAAAGTTTCTGTTTACTTGTGCACTTTTCGCAATAAGAAAACAAAAAGAACTTTTTAATTAACCGAAATTTGCTCATGTCTTTTGAGCTGTTGCGAAAAACATTTGATTCAATCAAGTAAACCAGTGAGCCTCAAATTGCGCGCACGCATTAACCTGTCTGACATTACAAGTCACACACACACACACACACATATGCAAAGCATGTGAGTTGTATTTGGTTTTGTATTTTCCAAGTGCGTTTCTTTTGCCTTCTTTGTTTCTGCTAAGCAATTTGCCGAGGCTTATCTCATGTGTGCGCAATATGTGCGAATGTGCGCGAATCTGTGTCTGCAGCGAAGAGCTTAACATGGCTGAATACCGTTAAACACGACTGTCGCTTATGCTTTTAACCTCAGGTTAAATTTTCAATTTGTTGAGTTACGCTTTCTTTTTTCGTGGCTTCGCTTTTTTTCCTTTGCCTGGCACGCAACGGTGTGCGGTGAGGAGAGGAGCGGCATAGGCGAGCGCACGATACACCTACGACGCCGGAATGTGTCCTTGTGGGCTTTTGTTGTTGTTGTTGTTGGCGCATGCTTTGCAAATTTGTGTGACTCTGCGTTATAAGTATTACATTATCATATATGAGTGTGTGTGTGTGTGTGTGTGCGTTGGCTTGTGTATTGAAATTCGCTTGAAGGCTTTTGTTTGCACGCGATGTTTCTTCTTTATTTTCATTGCTCCGCTCTTATTTATTTTCATTGTTGTTGTTGTTGTTGTTTTTTGTCGTCGTGAACGCTTTGAAAACGTAATTTTCACTTGAAATCGCTACAAGCGTACAATTAAAATGGTTTTGCGGCATTTAAGCTGCGCAGCACTGAGGTCGCTCAGATGAGTGGGAGCGCCATCTATTGCCCTTTTAGGCACGTACGCGTCATCAGCGAACACCTTCATAAGCCAGTCAATGTAACCATGTCAACAGCGGTGCCTGATCAGCCTGACTGACTAACTCACTCACTCCTATTACTCTCGTCTCATCCCGCTCACTCACGCTCCATCGCCCTTTGTCTTGTAACATCAACTTGAAATGAAATTATTTTCATTGAATTTTGTCAACATTTTTTGGTTTTAGTGATAAAAGTTCGTTTTAGCTGAAATTCATGCAAAGCATGCCATAAATAATGGAATTAATGAAAATTCCATTTTATAATATTTCCAGATTGTATTTAATTTCGTAGTTTCAATTCAATTATATTTTGGGCATTTTGTTTGTGTAATTTCTGTTGCGAAAGTCTTGTTTGCCCATTTGAAATCACAAGTTTGGCACTTTTGGTCATTTGCAGCAATTAATTTTATCTCTTATTGCAACTTGCAAATGCAAAAGCAAAACAGATTGAAATGCAGCAAAATTGCAATAATAATTAAAATAATAAAAACAACAATGTGAAGCAGCAAAAGTGTGCGAATGAGTGCAATTGCAGTGTAAAAGTAGCAATGAGAAAAATAACAAAACAAATAACAAAGTGAAGCGAAGTGAAGTGAAGAACGAACTGAATTGGCAAACATTTTACATAGCATACTTTTGTGCGTTGCATAGCGTATGCGTGATTTTCGGCAAACTTTTACTTTATATATGTATAAATGTATATGTGTTTATTGCAGTGCAGCCAAGATACAAAATGGCGCGCAGGCTGTGTGGAAGCGTCGTTGCAAAACCAACAATCAAAGAAAAACGAAAAATTAAATAAAACAGAAACACTTGACCCAATTTCAATGGCGTGCCTGCAAACGCCCCAGGGCCATGCCAAGCAACGCTTGGCAGCTCAGCTCAGTTCGGCTTGTACGAAAAATGCAAATTGCAATTTAACAAACTTTACTTGAAAAAAAATGTTGAAAAATCAAAGAAAATCAAAGTGAAAACCAAAAAATAAACAAACTCACTAAAGAACAAATTATTTTTAGTTGAAAATTAGTTTTACATTTAAAAATGTTTTCCATTGGTTTTCTTAAGAGTTGCCAAATCAGAGAGCAGTTTGGAGACTTCGAAACTTTGACAGTTGTTTTTCTGGTGGTTGTTGTTGTTGCTTCCGGGCAATGAAGCTACCAAAATAATCAAAGTTGTCTTTTGTGCCTTTTGTAATTCTTTTCTATAACATTGAGACATGCAATTGAAGTGAAAGCCAAAGCATTAACAATTACAAGTGATAATTTTGCAGGACGTGCGCCAAACGCACAGCAACATCATCAGCAGCAAACAGCAAAGATGAAAGGCGACACATGAAGCGGGCTAACTTTGTCATAATCATTAATGTAATTATCGACAGCAACGCATCATTATCGGCGGCAATCGCATCATCATCATCATCAGCAGCATCAACATCAACATCGGGCTGAAGCTCAGTCTGCGGCTGAGTGTGCGTGTGTGTGTGACATGTGCCACTTGCCATGCTTTCAGCTTCAACAACACCTTTTTGCAATTGTGTGCCTCATTTGAGGCTTGCTTTCCTTTGCTCACTCACTCACACACTCACCCAACTGACTGCCTGACTGACTGAGTGACTTACAGAGGACGCTTAAGTTGCCGAGCGAGCAAAAGCTTAATGAGACTTTGCTGTTCTTGCCAACCACTCAGTCACACACACACACACGCACACACACACAAGCGCGCACAGTGTGAGTCAACAAGCGCCGGAGCAAATGACTTTCGCAAAAGTTGCGCCTTGTTCAACAGCCTTTGTACGTAAGTGTGTGTGTTTGTGTGTGTGTGTGTGTGTGTGTGTGTGCAGGCTGTAATATGCGGTAATTTCATTAATTACATTTGTTGCAATATTATTCTTTTGCATTTCGCTCTCATACATTTTTCTACGCCAACTCCTATGCCACTTGAACACCTCCTTCAGCCAACGCGCGCACCAACATGAAAGTGGCAAACTAAAAAAGGCATGGCAAGCTTTCGCAACACGTTTGCGGTCTCAATTGGCTTTGTTAAGCTTGTTGACGACATGGGCGTCGGCGTCTGCGTCTGCTACTGGCACGGCACGTGCTCGCAATCGACACCCAAGCCACAAGGCAGTTAGTCTCTCTATGGCAGCACAAATACAAAGAACTTTGCGAATTTCGTTGCCCAAAAGTCACTTTGCGCAAATGTACAATTAAGAAGTTTCTCAAATACAAAAAAGAAAAACTTAACAATTTTCCGCTTACTTTTTGTTGTTGTTGGCTTGTTTGATTTACTCATTTCGGCTATTTTTATAACATCTCAAATCGCATGTGTGTGAGTTGGTGTGTGTGTGAGGTAAGAGAACTCAAAATCGATTGGCGTGAAATGCTTTTTTAGGGTTTTCTTAGCTTTCATGATTGCCTATAATACAACTTATATATAATTTTGTGTTATTCGTTGCGCTTTAATGTCGTTCGGGCACTTCAATAAGGTCTGAAAGTGTTTGGTGAAGCTCAGCTTGAATTCAACTTAAGGCGAAAATATTCGTTGTCATTGCCATAATAATGCGTGTTAAGTACAACTCAGAAGAACACGTGACTTCGTGTCATTTTCAGCATTAAGAACGGCAATGTGCGTATGTGTGTGTGTCTGTGTGTGTGTGTGTATGGCAGTATTATTTAGCACGGTTCAGGTTGCTGCATACCACAGGGTCTTGTTGTCTTTCGTAACGCAAACTTTGACAATGGCGGCATCATCATCAGCGACAAGTAAGATGCTTTTCTCAACCTTTCTCTCTTCTTCTTTTTCTCACTCTTTCTCTACCAAAGACATACTTGTTTTTAATATTATTAAATGAAAAACAGGAGACGAATTGAAATATTATATATGTAAGACACATCATTATTTGTTATGTCAATTTGAAAGAAGTCGGTACATATTTATGTCAGTTTCAGATATTTGTTTAAGCAAAGTGAATGATGAAATTTGTTTAAATTAACCCCCGCCTGGACAAGATATTGCCGTGTGAGATAATGCTCAAGCCTGTATGGGCTTATGCCATGCAGCTGTGGGAAACTTTTCGCAACTCAAGCATTGAAATACTCCAATCAAAATACGCCTGTCAAAATAAGGTTCTTAGAAGTATTACCGACGCTCCCGTTACAAACTACACAATTCACAGCGACCTCAAAGTCCCTTGTGTTAAGCATGAAATTGTTATATACTCAAGAAAAAACTTAGCGAGTCTCATCTATTAAACTAATTAGCAAGTCACTAAGCTTCAAGATGATGTTAAGACGATTATAAGGCTAACAAGCTTTTACGTTTTGAATATTTTTTTTAATTTTTAACCTAATTTAACTTAATTTTTGGATAGTAAATGCTTGTCATTTAGTAATATAAATTGATAATAATATAAAGTAATAACTTTAATATTGTATAAAATATTTAAAAATTATGTAATTTAATTAAATAATATTTTAAAGGAATAAATATAATACAAAAAAAAAATAATATGAAAAAAATACAAAATAATTTAATTGAAAAAAAAAACCTCATTGATATAGAAAAATGTTAAATAAATATTAATATGTCTCTAACCCAATGTGGGAAATTTCCTTGCACCAATTATGCAGCCTACTCACAGCTTTGTGTGGTAGAGACTTAAATTGCCACCATTCGACCCAGAAAATGATACAACAATTTCTTTCCAGAGTCGTTGGTAGCATAGTATGGTAGAGTTTAGAGTATTAAGAGATTTTAGGTGAGAAAACGTACTATACATTATTATAATTCATACATAGTCCGCGAAATGGGTCATGATATAATATAATATATATATAATATACCTAATAGATTTTAATCTAAGAATGTAAATAGATATTTATCAAAATATAACTGTCCTGAATAAATTTATAATCAAATTAGCATATTGTCACAGGAGAGACTTAGACATAGGACATCAAATTTAATTAATTTGACAAAATAAATATATATTAAAAACTTAAGGTTCTTTATTTTTTATGGAAAATTCGAAACCATGTCCAAGTTCAAACTAGACCGCCGTATGTAAGCATGTGCCGCTACATAACATAAGACTTATAAATACAATAATAGAGATTACAAAGCGACATATGTATATAACTTTTAACGACCCTTTTTTTACGTCGAAAGTTAAAAACAACAACAATAACAACAACTACACAACGATAATTTAACTCAATCGGACAACAAACATTTATCGCAATAAATTCATCAGTTTTTCACTCCCATTTTGTTTTTATCAAAGAGTTACCTAATAAAATTCATTGAATTCCTACCAATAAATATAAATTTGTAGAATATAGAAAAAAATTAGATCAAAATGCATTCAATAAACATTTTTGTGCCACAAAAAAAATACCAATGAAAATTTGAAAAAACAAAATGTTGAAAATATCAATTGAGTGCACGAATTCAAATGTTTGTGAGCGAACTTCATGTGATAATAAATTCAAAAAGGCTGCAAAAAAAATATGCCATTTACCCATCAATTTTCAGTGACGAAAGGCACACACACACATTCACACACATGCACACACATGCAGTTTCAAGCAAACGTATCTGCATATAAATACAATAAATTTCAATAAAAAGTGCTGCTAAATATTCATAAATTACAATCGAGCTGTTGAAGTGCAACGAGCAAATTTTTACACATTTGATTTGACTTTTTTCTCAGTTATTTTTTGTGTATTTTCGATTTATTACATTTGACTTTTGATTTGAATGCATGCATTTTTGTTTATTTAATTTCATTGAATTTATTAAATTTACTTATATTTATTTTTTGCATAAGCAAATAAAATACTTGTAATAAAATCCGCTGATGTTGAAATTTGTGGTTGAAATACACGGAAGAAAAAAACACAAATTCGACGCTCAAATGATTTTTACACATGTTTTAGATATTTTCATGGATCTCAACTTACGTACATTTGCAATTCGATTTGCAAATTCGCTCAACGTATTTGTATTTGAATTGAGCTTCTCAATGACATGCTCTGCGCCCAACCACGCCCTTTGGCACAGCATTTGTCTCATTAGCATATTGTCTGTGCGTGTGCGTGTGCGTGTGTGTGTGTGTTGCACGTTGAGGACGTGGGTTGCGGAGGCGTCTATTGAAAATATCGATAAAATTCGTAAGAGAGATTGAAATGCGCGATTTGAAACGATTTTACGTGCGTTTTAGTGTGTGTAAAAGTTGATGAAAGGCACGGCAGAGCGACAAATCGACAGGGTGACGGAATGACAGTGGCACGCAATCATAAAGAAAGCAAACTGCCAACTTCGACTTGATGCCATTTTGACACTTGTCCTCGTTAAGTGAGCAGCGACAAAACAACACAATGTTCGAAAAACAATCGAGGGCAGCACACACACAAACACACACACACACAGACAGACAGACGCAGGCAACCGCGTCAAAGTTGGCTTTATTTGTTTGAACATAAGCCACTTTAAGATTGCAACAGATTTCGCGCGTGTTCGCTTGCCTGCCTCTCTGTCTGCCTGCCTGCCTGTCTGTCCGTCCGACCGACTGCGAAAGTGGCATAGAGTCGCATTATGCCACAGCGGCCAACTGCTTTGTACTGCTTAAAGCAGCTCCTACTTGCCCCTTCAGCTGATTGGGTGCTGGGGTGGGGTTGACAGTTGTTTTGCCTTTCACTTTCGCATTTGCGTTTGTTTCGCTTTGCTGGATTATGGTTTCCAAGCCAATGTTTCGCTGCAAATACTTTTAGAGTCAATTTTTTACTTTGTTTTGTGCTTATTGTAACAGACTTGTTCACTTTCTCTCACTCTCTGTCTCCCTCTGTGTCTCCCGCTCTGGCCGTTATACTTTGTCTCCTATACCAATCGCTCTTTCTCGCCTTAACACACACGGTCTCTGCAAATCTCCTCCGTTGGTGTTTTGTTATTTTACAAAATTTTATGCCGCATATAAATAAATCTGTTAGTTGTGCATATTTACGACATTTTAAGTCAGCACGTGTGTTTGTATTGTGCTCACACTTGTGCATAACACATAAGCGCACGGCTCCGTTGCCTACTTTTCAGCGCTATTCCACACACACACACATGCGTCTATTGGCTGGCTTAATAGCATCAGCTTTGCTTTATATGCGCTGCGATTTTATGCTCACTTCACTGTGTAAACAGCATGAAATTTAGTTTTTTCACACAGTTTTTTCACTCTCGCTGTAAGCGTTGAGCGCCATGGCGACGAACAAAAGACATGACAGTGTGTATGAAAAGCGCCTAAAAATATTTAAAAATCTGCTGCTTTCTGAGCGTGTAAATGTGTGTGTGTGCGTGCGTGTGTGTGTGATAAAGCTTATTATGCTAATTTTGTAGGCCTTAAACACTCGTTTATTGTGTGTAAGCGTGTGTGTGTGTGTGTGAGTGTGTGAGTGACTGCATGTGGCAGTTGTAGCTTGACAACGTGTCAAAAAAAAGCCTGGAAAAAGCGAAGCACAGCAAAAAAGAAGCAACGCCCTTCAGCCATTATTATTTTTTATCTCATGTGAATTTTTTTAGCATATGAATGGTTTATGCGGAAACTAATTCGCACGTTCTTATTGAAGGAAATTAATTTGCATAATCGAACTTGAAGCGTCAACAAGCGGAAACAGGCAAAAAATGAAAAGCCAACAATTTGCACAGCTTAAAGGAACTTTGTGAACTTCGACCGACAATGACTTTAAATAAGACTTATAAAAATTCGGAAAAATATCGAAATAGAAGAATATTATTATAATTTGTGACAGCATTAACATAGGTCATTTCAACATTGCCCAAATTTGTTACAATGCAATACAAAACGGGATTTCTCACGCGCCCCCCTTAATCTATCGGCCATAAGACAGTTTTGCTCAGCTACGTTCACTTCATGAGTGTATTTTATGCGTTGCACTTGAGTGCTTAATTTTACGAGGCCTTTTCACTTTTATTGGCAGCGCAGACAATAAACTGTTTATGTTTATTATTTGCTGATGACCTACGTGCCCTTTGAAGATCGCCAAAGACGAAATGAGCCAAACGAACAAATGCCAAAGAGGCGTAATAGTGAGGCAGCAAAATACGGTAAATGTGTAAAACAGTAAAATAAAGTCTATGGCGGAACCTCAACTTGAGTTCGACTTTAGTAGCACGCGCTTCGTCACTATGACTACGTAAATTACAAATTAGCAATCACACTCAAATTGGTTATAAATCCCAAAACAAGCTAACAAACAACGCACACACACACACACACACACACACACAGGCGTAGACAGGAACACAATTTGGCCGAACAAAGTCTTGGCAACAAAGCAGAGCATCCGTCAGCTCATTAAAGTCGTAATAAAACACAACAAAAAAAAGTAGAAGACCGAAAACAAATCAAAGCAAACGAAAAACTAAAGAAATAATAAAAAAAAATGCGAAGCGAAAAGAATGGCAAATGGTAAAAGTTCTTAAGCGGAAACGGATGCTGTATGCGTTCCGCAATTTGATGCCGGAAATCAAAAATCGAACATTAGCAGCACACGGGCGCAGGAGGGGCGAGCGGGGCGCAGCATGTGAAAGTGAGAAAGTGAATGGACTAACATTAAATCGACACCTTTGCAAGCCAATACAAAGACGATGCAAAACGTACATGAGTAACGCGCTCCAGCTATTGAAACGTTACAAAAAAGTATATATCAATGAGCGCTGCAAACGGATGAACGAATGAAAGGACGATAAACGAATGAATGAATGAACGACTGGCTGAGTGATGGTAATGAATGCCAATGAACATTTGTTGCAGGCGCAAAAGGGAACGTATGAATGAACGGTCGGTTGGCTGAATGGATGGATGGATGGCGTATAGCGTATACTAACTGCACGTAAATGAAATGAGGTATAAAAGTAGCAAAATAATAAAAATTTATTGAGAAATAAAAAACAATTTAATTTATTAGTATTTAGTGCAAAAGGAAATAATCGATGTTGTAAATTTTTTATGCCGCAACGCTTTACACACATTACATTATGCCATATATATCTGTATATATATATATATATATGTTATTGCCAATGCTGTTTCACACACACACATGTAGAGTCATTTGCTCGCTCATTTTAGGCATGCTTGACTGCAAGTAAACGTTTTCAAAATGCCAAAGAAAAGAAAGCAAAAAACAACAGAGCAACAGAAGAAAGAAAGAAAATGAACAAAATAGAAAACAAATGAATTGGAAATGTTTGAGTTGTAAGGCCACTTAAGCATGGTTGTTGTACTGCCACCCACCCACCAGGCCCAACGACTAACAACATGCCGCACACACAACAGGAAACGTATGCGGAAATGTATAGCTTGGGCATTACTTCAAACGTTTATTCATTCGTTCGGTCGCTCGGTCGTTCGTTCAGAGGTTTTTCCCCATGCCCGATATTTATCTTTGCCGAATTTCGAATTTCGTATAAATTTGGCAAAGTGGAAATTACACTGTTTGAGCGCATTTGAGTTCAAATGCTTATCATATGAGTTAAATCTTCTTTATTTGTGTGTATTTCTTTTCACACTTGGGCCACATTCTAAACAGTATTAAACTTAGTGTTGAGCACTGTAAATGCCAACTTTATTATCGAATCCAACACTCCACAAAACACTTCACCACCTGCCATGTGTGTGTCTATGTGTATGTGTGTGTGTGTGTGTATGCTTTAAGCGGCACAAGTGGCACAATTACCAAGAACAAGTACAAGTACGTCGCTACTTTAGTAAATCTAAGCCAAGTGGTAAAACGCAATTTGTTGCTTAGCTTCCGTAAGCCATTTCATTGGCTCTTGTTGTTGTTGTTGTTGCTGCTTACCTTCTTCTTTTTGTTCTACTATGGCAAAGGCTCTGGCTTAAAACCAACAATGCTGCTTTGTGCCACACAAAAAGGAGGCGGCGTGAAGCTTTTTGTGTTACTGCTTTTATTTCTAATTTAATTTATTGTTTTTTATGTTAAATGATGCTCAAGAGTATAATTCGCATAAGAAAACGCTAATGTGCGCACAAATTGCGCACAAAGCGATTGAGGCTTTGAACGTTTCTTCAAACGTTTCTGCAAATGTGTTTCTATGTCTTTATGTGCGTGTGTGTGTGTGTGTATCTATGCATCGAACAATCGATTGGCAATTGTGAATTTGTGCGAGTTGTTTTTTGGCAATTCAACTTTTGACTTTGGAAAATTACACTTGAAAAGTATCTTTTCATAGCAAGAAAAAAAGGAAATGGGAGCATTTGCTTGCCAGGCAAGTGCAAAATTCAAAAGAGACAAAAGTATATGAGAAAAAAAACAGAATATCTTAGAAGCTTTCAGCTGAGCAAATTTCAAATTCTTAGCTTATTTTGACGTGCAAAAAATGAAAGCAACTTGAAGCATTTTCTGGCTTGGCATGCCAACGTTGCAATTTGCTTGCACTTCACCTTCGCATTGCTGTGCGGCGGGTGGCGCGAGGATGGGCGTCAACAGTTGCCTTTTGGATACGAAGATACTCACTCAACTGCTGTTTTATGGTGTTGAGTATTTTATCACTTTCAGCTACAGATATACAGATACAAATACATAAGTATAAAATGCACGAGTAAAGTGAAATCGCTACCGGCGAAAGATTTTCAAGTCAAACCTTCAACGGCAACAGCAAAAATGAAGGCAATAACAACAACAACAGCAACAACAATAAAGCAATGTGTGAAGAGCTTTCGCGTGGCGTGTAAATTTGCGCTTCATGTCAGCAGCAATGACAACAACAACAACAACAACAATAGCACAGCAACAGCATCTGCAACAATTGCATTTCGTCTGCAGCGGAAATGCGCATGAAGCACCCGCGAAGTTGCTGGTGTCTAAACGTCTTTCAACTTTATTTCACTTTATTTATTTATGCAACATTCTACAAAAGCGCATTTTCTCACTTTCTTTTTGCCTCCAACCCCCCTTTAGTGCCATGTGCTTGCGATTTTTGTGTTTGTTAGTGTAGAAGCCTTAAGAAAAATTGTTTAAAACTTGTAAAACGGAACTGAAATTTATATATTACACACGCACACACACACACACACACACGCACACGCACACAGTTGCAGCGCACATGCTTACATGCATAACAGTGTTAGATATATGAGTTGGACGATTTGAAAATGCGGGTTACAATAGAGTCGACTAGAGTCGAGTTGAGTTACGTTGGTTTGTTGAGCACGTTAGATATGCAGGTGCAGATACGCTTGTCTAGTTGTATCTGCAGTCAGACAACCATTTGTATCTGTTCCTTTGCGAGTCTGACTTTAATCTACGCGTGTACGTTTTTCACTTTTCTGCACTCTTTTGCATATATGTATGTACATATGTATGTATGTATGTAGACAGATGAATGGCTTGAAGTATGTATGCATGTCAGACGCGTATCTTGAACTGTAAATCTTTAACAGATTTTCGTTTGGCTTTGCAGCAATTTTCCTTTTGGCATTGTGAAATAATAAGAAAATAAAGTCGAATGCCGTTTTGCCTTGCTAAGCATGGCAGCAGCGAAAAAAACGTATATCAAAATCGCAGGCAACAACAACGACAAAAGAAGCTACACAGGCAACACATGCAAACTAAATCAGCGTTCATGCGCCTGTAAATATGCACAGTACTTTTTGTATTTGCTTACTTGCACACGCTGTGCATGCGCCAATAATAAATGAAAATGAAAAGGAAAAAAAAGACTTTGGCACACAAAAAAGTTGGCGACGCAAATGTAACACTTACTGCAGAACGCCAAAAATTAGGTAAATAAAGTTTTCGACTCAACTTTTTGTTTGTCGGCTTCTTTACTCTTTTTCCCTTTTTGTAGTGCAGGCAGCACTGGCAAAGCAACAGCAGCAGCAACAACAAACGTAATAAGAACAACTCAACTCTCAGCGGCAGCACAGCGCACTTAACTGTCGTTTCTTTTTTAATGCTTTTTGTTTTTGGTTTCTTTTTTGCAGTTGGTTTGCCACAGCCTAAGAGTGCGAGTGAGACAAAAAACGACGGGAAAATACAAATCAGCGCGCATGAAAATGCCATTAAAATGCAGCGGCGGCAACATGTGAAACATTTTAAAGTTGAAAATTAGGTTAAAGTCTGTCGCAGACTAATTTGCTCACGCTTTTTACTCACTCACTCATTTGCTTCTTCTTCTATGTGCTTTCAGTGTGCATCTATCTTGCTATACTCATTGCCGAAGCATATCATGGCACAAGTGATAATTAAACTTAATTCACTTTAATTAGCATAGCAGTAAACTAAAGGCAGAATGCAGAATGAAAATGTTGGCACGAATATAAATTTTTGCGCATTTCATAAATTTTCAAGTGTCGTCGGCAGTCACCGTTTGTGCCTCAGCGCTGAACTTCCATGCATTCTCGAAGTATTTTTCTTGTTTTTTCGTTTAAAATGTTCATGCTCAACCACAGAAAGCGCTCATAAATAACAGCGACTGAGCATTTTTTTGTTGATTTGATTAAAGTTATATTCAAGTTCATAGAATAAGCCACCGTCGCACAGTGGGGCCATCTGAGTTTTTCCGTGGCAAAAATCAAAGTTTCTGAACGAATAAACATAATATTAATTTTATTTAAAAGAGAAATCCTTAAGCTTTGAAATAAATCATTGTTCGATTCCGAGGCGTAACCAATGGTTCGGGGTCGGACCGAGCCCCTCCCGACAACACAACTTTGGTACTTCCAATACTTGAAATGGTCTGATTTATGCTAAAAGGCGCTTTGTGATAAGCTAACTTTATTCAATTTGCAAGAATATCTTTAAAGTTATAGAAATTTATTGATCAGCATGACAGGACGAGTTGTTATAGACATGTCCTTTCGTCCTTCTTTTCGTCTGTCTGACTGTTTGTATATACAATTCCCTCTTACAGCTTTGAAGTAATCGAAATTTTGCACTCATTTGTCGAAACGGGCATGATCGGACCACTAGAACTGATAGCCTCTATACGAGAAGAATTGTATGGTCTTATTTGCGCCGATATTCCAACTCAAAGACATCGTATTTGCAAAAATTCAGTGTATTATTGAAAGTTAACAAGTTCAACTCTTCCAAAAGCATTCACGAAAAAATTGTTCGTCGTCTCTTCGAATAACTCTGAGGTCTATCAGAAATTTGACAATGTTTATTGCAATGTCCATTAGTTTTATGTTATACAATTTCTTAGCTTTCTTCTTAATTCTTTATTTCCCCAGACGTCTCCATTATATTCAACTTTTCGGGTAACGCAATTCTTCTCTTTATAAAAAACCTCAAATAATATTCATGACTTGTTTTTTTGTTCTTGTATACATGTATGTTTTTCAGCTACAGCTTCAAACGTTAGATGGCGCTTTAGTTGATATCCAGAGTACTAGTTTTAAATTTTTCAATTTATTTACTATTTTTACTATTTACCTTAAATTCAAATAACAATAAATACGAACGTTACTGCCGTTTATTTGTATTTCAATAGTTATTAAAAATATATTAAAAAGCATGATTGTTACAATCGTCATGTATAATATGATATGTATAAACATGCTGTGCTTTATCAGACTATCCCATTATATTTTTGTTTGTAGCATACTCGCCTACGAAAAAGCAACAATAATTGTCGCAATTGCAACAATTTCATTAACGAAGCAACTCATTTCAATTAAGCAGAATAACACAATTAATGAACATGACTCGTCGTCTTCTGCACTTTGACACGGATTCGGCTAATGAAGAAAATGCGAAAAGCTTGTAGCACTGCACGACAAGTTATTTAGGCCAACATCTTCACTTATGCAGCGTCATGCTGAGTCGTGTATAATTTTTAGCGCCGAACGTGTTTGCAAACATGTTCAAGGCGAAAGGAATTTCAACGCATAATGCAATTTGCCATGCGACTGTGACTGATTTTAATTGAAGAGTTATTTCGCCGATCAATAAAACGCAAAAAACCAAATAAAAAATATTAAAACAATTCATAAATGTTGACAGAAAATACGAAAACAAAAAACGCAACTGTTGACAGTCAGTCAATAAATGTCATGTTCGCGGCCTTCGCGGCTACTCAACTTTTTGCTCACTTGATTTTATTTCACACTCCCTGAGCGCGCCTCTGAGCGCAACAAACAGAATCGTGAATCGAGTCGAGTAGAGTCGAGTCGAGTTTATGGCGAACATGCGCACGCATTTTAATTAAGGAATTAAATTGAATACAAACTGATGCGTAACAGATTCCTCTTTACTAATTAAAATTCAATTTCTTGCAATTAAAATGAACACGAGCAACACGAACAACACGAACAACACGAAACAACAACGGCAACAGACGGCGCAACAACAATTACAAGCTGTGAAACAAGTTTTGCCGCCAAGTCAAGTCAAATTCAACCCCTCTCTTAATGCCAATGCCAACACTTGAATCGCCATGGCTGAGCTTCAGCTCAAGGATAGCCGCCAACCGGAAGCAGACGAGGCGAGTCGCGGCGTTCATTACATTACACTGAGTTGGCAAATTAAGCACGAAAATTAATACGCAATAAAATACGAAAAAAAAAAACAACAACAAAATAATAATAATAAAAATCAAGCAAAATAACTGAAAATTACAACGGCAACAACAAGTTCGGTAGATTTTTCCTTTGTTGCGCTCATATCTTTTGCAACTCGGCAGAGAATTGAAAACAATTTCTTTGCTTTTATAAATTACAACATTTTTTTTCCACAAATTTAATATAAATATAAAAAGCATTGCTGTATTTGTTAGTGGATGATTTGCAAGGCGGCAAGGCGGCAAAGTAGCAAAAACATTTTCAATAGAACATTTTCTAATTAAAATTTTATATTAAAACCGACAATTGATTGATTCGGTTAAGGCGAGCAGCGTGTTAGACGCTGGCCAGCACATGGGCAGTGGCGCAGGCAGGGGGTGTGAGGTGAGTGAAATGAAGGCTGCTTGGTTGCCATTGCCAACATTTGGCAGCTTAAAATCATTTAGTTTTTGCGCTATGAAGTGTTGCGTAAAAAGGTGTGGTGGTGTTGGTGGTGGCATGCCTTGTGATGAGTTAAGATGGAGTAAACGAAATGTTCGCTGAAAAAAGGCACAAACAAAAATAATACAGAGGAGAGTAAATAAATAAAACGAACGAACGCACACACACACACACACACACACAAACACATAGAGCCAAACAAAAGCCTAAATGCAGGAACAATAACAGGAAAATACTTGACGCAACTATTCGCCATGAGCTTCACTTAGGAAAATTGCTTTTCATTTAACAATTGCCTTGAAAATATGACCAAAGTGGGCGGCATTGTTCGCATTGTTGTACTTGTTGTTCTGTTGTTGTTGTCGGCCTTTAGTCTTTAGTTCGACACAGCCGAGAAGATGAAAAAGCTTCGCTTCATGGAAGGATTTGGTTTCGGTTTCGGTTTCGGCGATGCTTTTATGCTTGTTTTAGTTGTACTTGTTCCTGTTGCCATAACTGTTGTTATCGTTGTTGGGTGTGTGTTTTTTTGTTGCTGCTTTTTTTGTGTTTTAAAGCAACAAATTACTTGGGAAAACTGCTGCCTTATTAGATTAAATACGCACGACCTTTTAACGAACAATTACCAGCGGCTGTTTTACAATTTCCACGCCGGCAACCAACATTAAAACCGAATTCAGTATGCTTGGCAACAACTAAACCTCAACAACGCAACGACAACAACAACAACGTCGACCCACTAAGCCAAATCGAGTAAGAGTCAGCGTCATAGCTTAGCTTAGCTGCTTTCGCATTGAGCGCACGTTTAAAGTCAATGAAAGAATTTCTTCGTTGTTAAACTTTGTTTAAACTTTTTTCTTATTTCGGTTTCATTTTCTATTCTGTATATTTTCATTTTTGCGCAAGTACAAAAGGAATGAGCGCTGTGAGCTGCGAGCTGTGAGCGTTGGCGGCCGGGAAACCTGAACGTTTGCTTTGCTATTTGTTTTGCAAGACAAACGCGTCGAAAAATGTTGGCAAGTTATGACCGTTTTGTACATTTGTTGCCGACATGGCTTTGGCTTTGGTTTTGGTTGTGTTTTATATGCTTGTCTTCTGTCGTCTGTCGTCTGTCGACGGTCGTCTGGCGTTTGTCGGTTGTTTTCTGGCCCCTGAGGCACAGTTTGGCATATTGTTACACAATTTCGTTTGAAATTTATTTACAGAGTTTATAACGCTCAGAATAAACATTGAACTTGGCGCGCTCGTAAGCGTTAAAACCTCATACAAATCCAATGTTGGCAAACACACACACACACACACACACACAAACGAAACTTTCCTTTCAAATGACATGAACAGAAACACAACGGAAAACAAAACCAAATCGAAGTCAGAAAGAAATCTCAACAAACAGAAACATATCTTTGTGGTGTGAAGTTGTGGCGGCGGTAATGGCATGATATCCATTCCAGCCCAGAAGACAAGACATGCAAAGAACAAACTGAGTTATGCTTCAAGTTGTGCTCTCCTGTGCATTTCCAGCGCTTGAATTCGTGTTCTGCATACTTAAAAAAGTACACTAAGTAACATGGCGCAGGACATGGCAGTATTATACGAGTGTACTGTGTGTTCATGGCGACGGCGGAAGAAGTCAAGAGCGTACGAGATTGTGTTCGAACGTAAACAAGATAATAAGTTCATAAGTATTTTTGTATATTCCATAATCTTTTACAATTTGATTTAAAATATTACAAAGTCTATAAATGACAAGACACTTGACAGAGTCTGGGGTTTGCGTAACTTCACAAGTTTGCCAAATTTGTATTTATGCAGATAAGCCGAATTTGCCACTTTGAGTTGGGTATTACTTTTAGTTCAAAGACAATCAGTTATTAATCCAACAGCAAAGGCGGTCCAATGAAACGCCCTCCATGCATACAAAGTGTCAAATAGTCATAGTTAACAATAATGAAAACTAACTAACTTTTGAACTTTGAGCATGATTATTAAAAAAAGCAAATTGCCCCCAAGGGCATGTTTTGTGAAGTTGTTTATGACTTGCGATTTTTTTTAGTTTCCTTAGATGAAATATTTTTTTTTTTAGTTTCCTTAAATGAAATATTATACTTAAGTAGCACAACTGCCTAAAGTGTCATGTGGGCTTAGTTTGCTTGAAAGATGCCTTAATCGAGCCCAAATGAAGCAGCTCAATAATGAGTCGATGTATGTTACGTAAGGCTACGTGTGACATAATGCAGTTGAGACTTGAAACTTGCGCTGAGTGTCTTTTTTTGGCGAATACTACATTGCTGTTTGTGCTGTAGGGCGCCTTGTAACATAAGAGTATTTAACATTTTTTTTGGATGTGAGTTTGCATTCGTCCAATCAACTTTTATGTTTTGATTATTGAAAAAGAAAATTCTGTCTTGGAGGTTCTTTTATTTTAGATTTATGTTTCAAACAATTGTTAGTTTGCTTAAACCGTCGCTTGACTCCTAATTAGAGTGAAAGAAGTTGCAACAAACTTCTATGTTTCTATAGCACGCCAACTTGTTGGTGTCTTCTTAAAACATGAAACCAAAGCGCAAATTAATACGAATTATGCAACAATGTTGCATTTGGCAACAAGTCTGATTTTGAAAACGAAAGCCATAAAAGTTTTCGAATGAAAATTTACACCTTTGCCACTTGTTTGGCCGTGCGCTTATTATTCGTGTTGTTGTTTGGTTTGTTTCTTTTATTTGCTTTGAAAAGTTTTATATTTAAACACTTTCATAAGCCAAAATATAAAAGGAAGAAGAAGACACGGACAAGTGACTGGAAGTTTCACTGTGTTGCTTGTGGACACAGCGGGGGCGGCGGCGACAGTTGACAGAGTTTTTCAAAGGCCAAGCAAAAGTTAATGCAATTTGTGGCATTTGCTCGTGGCCGACGCCACCGTTGCTGTTGTTGTTGTTGTGCCAAACTGGGTGAAATTATTTGGTCAACAGGCAATTGTGTCTATTAAATGTGACCTTATTCGCAAAGGTTTCAATTTATAGTCATGCGTAGAATAAAAAACGACATGTGATTTGCTTTAATTTTGCGCATTTTTTGCTTGAAATCACAGCTGCTCAAATTTCAACCATTTGCCATTTACATCAAACCTTAACTGTCAGTCAGACGGACGGACGGACAGCGTTAAGTCCAAAAACACACAAAACAAATGCACAATTAGATTTAATAGAAAATAAATCCAAGCCAATCCGAAAGACAAACCCAAAGCGAAAGCGGACAGAGCGGAATGAAAAAAGTATCTTTTTGATTTGTTTCGAATCCGAGCAATGCATTGTATTAGTTTACAAATGTCAAGCCGTTGAGCTTAACACTAATACGCGCCAACAACAGCAACAACAACAACAACAACAAGACAAGCAGACATACAGCAAACTGCATTGTCAATGGGTGTGTCCGTGTGTGTGTGTAAATCATTGTTGAATCAATGTCTCACTAATACATGCCATAAGGTACTTTATCAATCATTGCCGAAGAAGATTTAGCGACATTTTGCACATGTCGTGTATGTTGGTGAATTGGCAAAGCAGTAAGGGTTGGGTTGGGGGCAAAAAGCCGGGGTGAGTAAACGCGCAAATGGCGATAATACGTATGAGTAGCGCAAAGTGTGCTAGAGCGGTGGTTAGCTGGCGGGGAGTAAGGGACAGAGCAAAGCAAAAGACTAAATAATGCAGTAAATCAAATCCTAATGCCACAGACACTTCTAGCTGAGGATAAACAAACAGACAGACAGACACACAGATACACACCAACACAGCAACACACATCAGCAAACACAGACTGAAGCATACAGACACAGACGAATGAGCCTCGTGCATTGAAGCAATCAAATTAAATCCCAATTGTACACTTAAATACCCTACACAATAGACGTTCGACATTTCGATGACAAAGCGTTATGGTTCATTAAACACAAGCAAGGGAATGAGTGACGACGGCAATTGAGAGGAAGAGACGTGAAGAACGATCGTTAGGGGTATGAAGCGTCGGGCACGAAGACAAAGGAGCAGTGTGACACCTACAAGTGTCGCCTGAGTAATGAGTGAGTGAAAGAGTGAGTGAATGAGTGAGTGAGTGAGTAAGTGACAGAAAAAATATATAAAGTGAGTAATTGTGTGACTGAGTAAGTGAGATAAGCGCATAGTGGCACTATTATAGGGGTAGCACTTTGCAACATTATTGTCGGCAATTTTCCAAGAACAACAACAACAATAACAACTGCAATAAAGCGCGCAAGGGTGTAGTAAAAATGCAACAATATGCAATGGAAATCCAAAGAACAATCAAAGATACTTTTTTGCGCGCCAGCAATGCTTAATGTCAATATCATTAACTGTGCACAGCATATGGCTCTCAACCCTCCACCCCGCCGCCTTTGTTGAGCTGAATGCGCGTTGCCAATGGCATTGCTGACGTTGTCACCGCAACGGAGTAATTGTCACACAATTGCTGACAATGCGTACAATTGTAAATCCATGGCCGACGCTCTGTGTCATTGTCGATGACAGTCCTGTTGCCTGCGTCCTGAACGTCCTGCGTAAATATTTGTTGCACCAAATTAGCAAACAAAACACGCAACATGAATAAAAGGACAACATGACAACGGCAACAACAACAACAATTGCCGGCAACACTCTAATGCCTTAAATATGAAGTTGCTGTTGTTGCTGTTGTTGCTGATGCTGACGTGCATGTTAAAGGTGTTGATGGTGGTGTTGTTGTTGTTGTTGTTGCTGTTGTTGTTGCTGTTGTTGTTGTTATCCTTAACTAAAGTAATACGAGTCGCTGCTGTTCAAATGCCAAGTGCATAGCTAAATAAATAAAACATAATTGTCAAATCTGTTTCAATTGTGTGCGTTGACGCATGTTGGCCAACTAGTTGCTGTTGTTGTTGTTAGGATAACAGTCGTTCGCAGCATGTCAATGGTAATGGCATGCCACTTCAGTGTCAAAGTGTTCGTTTGTGTTTGGCACCATCAACTCAAAGTTCAACTCCATCTGTCTGTCTGTCTGTCTGTCTGTGTGTGTGTGTGTGTCTAAACGTGCGTTTAGTGCTCAATTTAGTATACCAATTGTTGTTGTTGGTGTTTATTCATGACATGTGCGTGCAGCTTTCATCTATTTGTAAGCGTGTGTGTGTGTGTGTGTGTGGTGCGTCAGGTAAATAATGAGTGCACGGCACACACACATGCACACCCACGCAGATTGTTTAATCCAAACTATTTAGTTTAGTTGACATGAAGTGCGTGCATGTGCGTCGCCGTGTGTGTGTGTGTGTGTGTGCGCTTGTTGGCGTGTTTGCACGTGTGTGGCCAGAACCTGTGCGTGCACTCTATTCTATCATTTGACTGTCCACTAAATTTGACACCTCCACGGTGTGCGAAATCAATGAAAATTAATTAGAGTAAATTACGCACAAAACTCGTTGTATTTTTTTTATTCTTTGTGGCACTTTTGTTAGCAAACTAAATTGTTTGGCCAGTCAGGTGAGCATAAAGCAAACAAAAGATATAAAAAAGGCACAAAACTGTTTGCCTTTAATAGCCGAAATGTTAGAATTGCGAAATTTTACGCAAAGCTGCCGAAAAGGGCTTTTCAGCCAAAATGAACATACAAAAGCGCTAAAACTTTCTATGTTGGTTGACAAAGTGTGTGAGAAGGAGCGAGGGGGAGAGACAAAAGAGAAACAGTAACTTTAATAAAGGCGAAATTATGAGTTTTCAATGCTAATATTAACAAAATAATGAAGCCGACAAAGTCGACTCGACTCGGAAAAAATGAGACTCGCTGCTCGAGACACAATCCCTTAATAATTTCATTTTTTCGAGCTCAAATAATGTAAAAAGTTTTGCAACTGCAAAGGCAGCCTTCCATTTTTTTTATTCGCCACTCCGACTATGAACGAACGTAAAAAAAAAAGGGAAAAAATTATAAATAATATAATAATTTTTTCTTTCTTTTGTATAATAAGAGGAGCGCGTTGCTTTTTTGACGAAAGTATGAAATTTTAGACAGCAGTCGAGTACAATGCTGACGACGACGTGGACGACGTTGGCGACACACTGTTGATAATGACATGCTGAGGCTGCTGTCGGCACTGATAATGATGATAATCATAATGACATTTGATGAATACACTAATGAAGATGTTGATGATCATGATCATGATGACGCATGACAGTTCGCGTCTCAACTTTTACACTTTTGTGCTTTACAAAAGCGAAAATATAATGTTATCAAAAAAGGAAGAAAAAACAAGCAAATTGGAAATGGAAACATCGAAAGGACTTTGTCATTGCATTGAGCGCGTGTTTAAAATATAATGAAAAGTTAACGGAAAGTACGAAAAAAGAAAACAAAAGAAAGGCAGGAAAAAACACAAGTTTGCGCACTTATGTGATTTCTTACTTTCATTTCGTGCCATCACTTTGGCTGCGCTGCGCATATAATGATGGAAAAAGTGCCTCTTGAATATGAAATGAAGCAGCTGGACAAATGTTGCGCCTCCAACCAACCGACCGACCAACCGAGAGACCGACCGACAGACAGACCGCACTGCACACGGCGCGCCCCAAATGCCCAGCACTTTGGCTAAGCACATTATAATAAAGTCGCTTATGTTAGCAGGCAGCAACAGCTGCGCTCTCGACCACAGACGCACAAGGCGCACTTGAGCCGCGCTCGTTGCCCACTCAACGCAACTTTTATTAGCTTCAACAATCTTACTTCTCCACTTCTTCTTCTTGCTTTTCTTTTGTTTTGTTGCTATTGTTGTTGTTGTTGTTGCTTGGCAAAGTTCTTATCCGCGTATTTATCTTTCATATGGCCAACTGAGAACGTGAAAGTTTGTTGCGCGTCTCACGAGGGTTCTTTCGGTCTGTCCCCTTGCATTATAAGTGTGTAAGTATGTGTGTTTGCCTGTGTGTGTGCGTGTGTAAGGCTTACTTTGCATTTGAAATTTATTGCAACCACCAAAGCGTTGGCCATCACATCCGCCACAGCGCAAACTGTTGCCTAAGTGTTTTGATATTGTCAACAATATAAACAGTTTTATCATAAAGAGATTAGTTCGAATTGCATTTTGGCACAAGCCGACGCGGCTTTGAAAGGGAGCGCAAAATCGTATTTATTATTACTTAAATTGCTTTGAAAATTTTATTTATTTCACGCATATTTCCATAAATCAGCATAGTAATTTGCTTTGACGCTGATTTGCCGTGAAATTAAAATCTTAAGGCGTCTCGGCAAGTACTTTAAACTTCTTCTAGTTTTGGTCAAGTTTTGGCATGAATAAAAATCTTAGCACAAAATTCGTTACGCCACTCACATTGTGTGTGCGAAGAGTACAAGACGTGGTTTTAAAATGCTTGGCGCCTTGATTTATGCAAGCTTTTATTTTTCTGCTTACAAAAACTATAACGAATTTGAAGTCAGCTCAGCCGTAGCTCAGATGAAGACAAAGGCGAAACCGACAGCAACAAAGGCGCAGTTAATCGGCTTGAATGCAAAGCCCAAGCAAGCGGCGATGCACTTGTAGAATGCAGATGTATAATATGTGTGTATGTTAATACAGTAACTTTTGCATTGCGTGTGTTATTTTATGGCTTTAACTTATTTCTAAGCTCGACTCATGCCCTTCTCGACGACTGTCGAAAGATAAGCCGCATAATATTTGAGCATATTCTGTTTTACTACATTGCAATGCAACGTTTTTGCAGCATACTTTCGGGCAGCATAAAACAAAGATATGCAGAAAGTGGCCGTGCGAAAAAAGGCTTCAAATATGCTGTGGCAAGGTAAGCAGTTGTAGAGCGTCCTGCTAAGCTGAACTTAATGTGGCATTTTCATATATTACATTTGGGCAAAAGAAATAAACCACAAGCCAGAAAAATTCAGCTGCATACACTGAGGCGGCGTGCAAGAGATGCAATTGCATATTTTCAAAATTTTTGAGCAGCATGGTTTTCGGGCTTCAAGAACAGTTTGCCATTATTTTCGCAACAAAGCGACAAACATTTTTCAATTAAATACTTGAAATAACAAACCGAAAATCCAAAATTTATCGAAATGTTAGCCAATTTCTCGAATTTCCTAAATATGATTGCACCACAAACGAACACACGAAAATAACACTTGAGACAGTTTTTTTGGCAAAAACTTTGCAGACGACAGACGAAAAATCCACAAAAAAAAAAGCATATGTGAAATACAAAATACAAAAAATATCAGTTAACAAATAATAGAATTTCAACAAGCCACAAAACACAATTTCGTAATTTTAGGCGCTCGGAAAATATGCAATCAACTCGGCACTCAATGTCAAAAGTGTCTGAAACCAAAGGAACCAAAAAATTCCAAAAAAAATCCAACCGACGAATCAACGAGAAAACAAGTTATATGTTGGAAAAGTGTTCAAAAGCAAGAAAACTCGATTAAGGCAAAAAGTACAAGACAAAATGACATGTGTGCCGACGTTGGGAAAAGTTAAAGAAACATCATGTCAAAGACACACAGATACAAACACACACGCACACACACACACACACACACACACACACACACACACAAGCACAACTTTTGCAGTCAGTCGACTAAGTTTAAACTACATTTGAGGTGAGGCATAAGCATGTTGTGGTCAGACAGAAGATTTTCTGTGTGTGGCCGAAGTGGTGAAACTTTTGAAATTAACAACAACAACCAATGATATAAAACAAAACAAAGCACCAAAAAAGAAGAGAATAAACATAAAGTTGATATAAAAATCTTAGTTCTGCACTTGACTGATGGAAAAGTATGCGGTTGTTTCACTCTAAAGGTTCGTTGCTGAATTGTGTCTTGAAATTTAAGGCATTTACGTGTTGGTTTAGTGTCGTCCTGTGCGTGTGCGCATGTGTGTGTGTGTGTGTGTGTAACACTGTCGAAAACTTGAATCACTGTGCACACAACTAATGTCAACTTTTGACATTCATGGCAATAAATTTCTGCTTTTTATAAGCTTTGACTTTCTATAAACCAAAAAAAAAAAAAACACATTCGGACAAGTGTCTGTATTTCAGTGTGTATCTCTGTTGGAGTGTGTATCTGTTTCAGACACTTAAACGAATTATGAGAAATACTTGGAAACTAAAAAAAAAACGTTATTTGATGAAGACGATTTACGTTAATTAAATAAAACATTCGTTTCAAGGAAAAAGTGTCTGATCAAATGTCACGAAGCGTTAGCAATATAAGCTTCATTTATCTATAAATACATATTGCGCTCTATTCACACACACACACACAAGTGTCCTTGGGATGAAGCTAAATTGACCCAAACGTTGCTGAGCTCGAAACTTAATTGAATGTCGTGCAATATCTGTAAACTGAGCTCAATGTGCGGCAAAGGCAGAAGCGCTAAGTGAAGTGTACTTTTTTTCTTTTCTGTTTTTTTGTTGGAGGTTATGTGACTTGACGGAAATTTCGTCTAATGATTTTGCCGTGTAGCATGCAGTAACATGATGATGTCGCTGCTGTCGCTAGTTCATTACGCGACAGGCCAAGGCAAACAAACAGAGTCAGCAGCAACAAGACAAACAAGTGCCAAGCGCCGAGCTGAGGGCAACTGAGCGTCCTCAGTTTGGTAAGTCACCGAATCAGTCAGCTTGAACGCGTGCAAAGTAGAAGCCAAGCAATTAACTTTCAAAGTCAATTTATGGAATACTGTCGCTGTTTGCGCTCGCTCGTCCTGCTTAATTGAGAGCGAAAACTGTCTAAAGGACCTCAGCGAAAAAAGAACAAGAGAAAAGAACAGAAGTAAACTAAAAAGCAAACGAAGACAGGAAAAAAATGCAAGTAAATTTCAAAGGTTTTAGTTACCAATTAGACCAAATAATAAATATTCTATTTAAAGAATGTTATTGTATACTTTTTGGCGTATGGTGAGTAAATTCTTTAACAGGTGAAAAATGTGATCAATAAAAGATTGACGTAAAGTTTATAAAAAACAAACTGTATGACAACGACAGCAACAGTGTTAAAAGTTGTTTTTGCTCCACATTTTACTATGTGTCTGTGTGTGTGTGTCGAAGTTGATGATGACAACAGTGACAACGTTGCGTTACACACAACGAAAAGTGTTTGTTTGTCGGCAATCATCAATGACACAAACAGATGTGCATGTGAGATGATTGTCTGTCGATTTGTCGAACTGACTGTCTGTCCGTCTGTCTGTCTGTCCGTCTGTCAGTCAGTCTCTCTTACTGTCAATCGAACGAAACGAAGCGAATGTGGCGCTGTCATTGCCATTTCAGTTGCTGCTGACATCAACACATACGCAGGCAAGCACGCACGCACGAATCTCGCAACACATACACTCATAGATACATTTACTGACGTAAGTAGTGCTGACGGCATTCTCAAGTTTGTGTGCGGAAACTCTTCTGGTTCGCACAACAACCACAACAACAACAACAACAACTACATCTCAACCGCAATGGCAAAGCAATGGCAAAGGAATTCTTGTAAAAACCAATAAAATGCAAAACGAAGGCATACTTTCAGGCGAAATACTCAACTTGCCACAAAGCAAATCCATTTGCACAGTTAGTAAATCCACCCACATGTCTCCCCCTCTCTCTCCCTCTCTCACGCTATCTCACTCGCTCACGCTCACAGTCAACTTTTACAAACAAATACGCGAAATTTGCTTGCCTTGCACATTTCAGTGAGTATCGTACAAGTACTTGACTAACACGCTTTGCCCACTTCGCGCATCTTCACTCTCTGCTTCAGCATCAGCCTCAGCGTCAGCGTCTGATGTTGCCTTTGCTGTTGCTGTTGCTGTTCTGCCATTCGACCACTTGTGTGTAGCATGCTTGTGGGCGCGCTTAAACCTCAAGTGCTATGCAACGATATCCTTTTGGCGGTTTGAGCTCAACAATACTTTAGGCCTACAAGTTTTTTCATCTTCGGTTCTCTTTGTCTTCTAAGTGCGACGCTGTCGCTGCTTAATTCTGCTCACGCTCAGCGTATCAAATGGCCCGCTGTTCGGTGCATTGAGCTGCTCAGACAGACGCGTCTAAAATATTCACACTTTATTGCTTTGTATTTTTCTTATTTCATTCTAATGAAATCTTTTTTATTTCGTTCTTGTGTTTGCGCTTGCGTTCTTATGAGTTTCCTGGCGATTCGCATTTGCATAGTATAGTTAATAAATTTAAGATACTTTTGGCATTGTCTTTCAATATCTTAAAGTCAAACTTGCCAACGAAGTTTGCAAAAGAGATAATAACAACTGTGTTAGTTTTTGACTGCCGCAAGTTTGGTCATGTGGCTTAGCGTGTCAGAGAAACTTTTCCAGTCAGTGAGTTACCTTTGTCAAACTGATTGGTTCTGTGGCATGCATCGACGATATCGAATTCGAGTTTTTAAGTTCGTGCTTGCCGTATGCTGTATGCCGTATGCCACAGGCTGCAGGCTTCGATAAGCAAAAAGGCAAATGCGAAAACTCACACACTTTACGATTATACAACTTGTATTTGTTACATCAAAAGGTTACACTTTTTTATCAAGGGTCAGTGATCATTCGATTGAGGGTCTCGAAAAAAATGTGAAAAGTTTTGTTTGAAGTTATTTTGTTGGCAAACAAATAAACGAAAAAGCGAAAACATTTAAAGCTTTGAATGGGAAAAATGGAAAAGCCTTTAACATTTGCACAGCAATTAAATATTTGTAAATTCCGAAAGCAAAGCAATCAAATAAAATTAGAAAATCCACAAACTCACGCAATCACCAAATGCGAAATAACAACGGCAACGAAAATAAATACGAAAAAAAAGAAAAGAGGGTTAGGGGGAGGGGGAAAAGCTGCCGCCGTCGATTACGAAAACAATTTCCGTTTTTCACGAGAATTTATTTTGCTATTTAATGCAACAATATTTGCAGCAACAACAACAACAACAGCAAGAACAACAACAACAACAATCGTTACAACAATAGAAAGAAACTAAAACCGAAATGTTGCCTGAAGTCAGTGAACATTTTCACTTCATCATTACTAAGCAGCTTTGGCAGCGCGCACGGTAAGCGGAGTAGCAGCAGCAGCAGCAGTACTGCGGACTAAAGGAGCGCAGGAAGCACGAAAGCCGCAAATGCAAATATTTTAAGACTCTTAAAAAACGCAAACAAATAAAAAGAAAATAAAACAGCATTTCGACAAACCATTGCAACAACAACAACAAGAGTGTCTACTACAGCAAAGAGTTTGAGTTCGAAAAAGTACGAAAATTCAAATAATTGATACTGACACTAGACGCCATGCTGAACAGCAACATCACCAGCAATAGCAACAGCAACAGCAACAGCAGCTGAAGCAGCAATGAGTTATGAAGGACCGCACAACTAAACGGTTTTTGCATTGGCGGCAGGGTGAGTGGGGCGGGGGCAGAGCATCATTGGTTGAAGTCAAGCAGCGAAAGCAGACAATTTGACGTTGACGTTAGCGAATGTTGACTGCCAAGGCAGACTTATGACCAGCAGCAATAACGATACAAAAAACCGAAAAACGATGAGAAAAAAAATGTGCAAAAATAATAAAACTCAACAAAATGGAAAACATGAAAAAACTTGAGTGAAAAAAATTAGTGCTTGTAATAGAAAAAATGTTGCTCGCACAAAGTAAAGTTATTTGCGGTTCATTATTCACTTGAACGTATTCTGCTCAACGCTTGCAACAGCTGCCGCTTGCTGACGAGCATGTTGAAGCAACGCGTCAGTAGCATCATGAACATGACGGCATGCAAACTAAACGCAAAGCTTTGCAGTAATAATGCCGCAAGTCTTTGGGCAAATTGAAGTTTCTGATGCCGTGCACAAACGAAAAGCGAAGGAGACCCAAGAGCGCTTCGGCCATGACTCCTGTTTGCATACACGATTGCGTGCGTCACACACACACACACACACACACACACACATAAGTATAGGAAAGAAATAAAATTAAAATAAAAATTAGTAATATGTTTTGGGCGCCAAAAGGCATTGCATTCTTTGCGCTGCCAATGCGCCAAAATAAGAGGAAGTAACAACAATGAATGAAGCCAACTTTGCGTCGCTTCTGCAAGCTAAACGTTGCTTTTCTTATCTTTGATACGTACTTTTTTCATATTTAATTGCATTTTTTACGATACTTTCTTCTTCATTTTACTTACTATGCCACTTGAAATGAAAATTGCTGCAGACATTTTACTACAAAATAAAAAAGCAACCAAAGTATCCAAGCCAAGTAAGCCAGAAGAAAAAGTAATAATGACTAGAGGCGTGCGAGCGAGAGAGCAAAGAATTTTAAGCGCTTCAACAGTCTGGGATATGCATACTAATAGCTGATGAAAGGACACTGCACCGCCCTTGCAGACCGCAGCACAACTGCCATACAACTATGACTATGCGTCGAATGTCTGCTTTATCTTTTGTCATTTCTTATTCGTATTTTTCCAACTTTTCTTGCTTTTCCTGCGCGTTGCTTTTTATTTGATTTCGCGTACATTCGCATAAATGTCAAATTGAGTTTTATGCAGCAACAAAGTTAAGTCATTGAATTTTGTTGAAGTGTCCTTGTTGAGGGACCACGACCAAGAGCAAGAGCAAGACCACGACCACGACCAAGTCCAAGTCGCGGCAACGTGCTTGCTGCCTTAGCATTGCAGTACTGCCTTCAGACTGCCTTTAAACGCGGAATTTGCAGCTTGTCGTCGACGAGGAATCACGCACAGCCATGCCAACGACGAGCCGAGTTCAGCTCAGTTGAAATAAAAAGCAATTAGCGAAATTAATTGCTTAAGTTTCGTTTTGAAATATTCAACGGCAAGATTAATTCACTCGCTGCGTGAGCCTTGGCTCTGGCCTGGCGCTCCGGCGTCGTCGTAATTTGTGGTTTGTCAGCGCTGTGGGCGCCGTGAATTGACTTGGCGGTCAGATAATCGGCTGCCCAACAAAGAAAGTAAAAAAGCGCCCACTCACACACACAGACACACACACACTAATACACACAGCCGTGAGCGCGTGCAGGAAGGATAGAAGTATAAGTGGTGCAGCGTCTTAGGCGCATTGTCATTGCTGCGCGTCTTGCAATTATTTGCATAGACCGCAAGTGCCGTCATCGATTTCAATGCAATGATGAATGATTTTTGCTTGACTGTGCACGAATGCAAACCTCTAATTGTCGATGCAACGTTGGTTTGCACTCATTGAGTATAAATTGTATAAATATTGACGACTGTTTTTTGCCTTAATAACTCAGCTTGTTAGGCTTTGAATATCTTGAACACTTAAGACTGACACTCTTACATAGATAAATAGATAGACAGATAGATAGATAGTTAAAAAGATGACTCTTCAAATATCTCTTTTTCTATGAGCACAACTTGAAGTGTAAATAAGACTTACCACTTTGAAAATGATTGGAGATCATGCAGAGTGTGCTAAAGATGAATGCGCGCAGCATGTAATCGTGGCGCTTTTGTATGCCAGTCGAGTAACGAGTCCTTGGCTGCGGCGGCTGTGCGTATCCTTTCTGCTGCTGCTGCTGCTGCTGTTGTTGTTGTCGTTCAGCTGGCTGCGCTGTGCTGCATTGCGGCGCCAAACGGCAGTTACCATCGCTGCTTGCCGCAGCCCCAGAAATTGTGTCACCGGCCTGGCAAGATGATGATGATGATGGTAACGATGATGATGACGATGGTGTTTGTTCGGTTTTGTGCAACATTTTCATATCGGTGGCAATTTGATTGTTTGAGTTGTTGTTGCTGCGTTCGCTACTGTTGGTTTTTTCGGTATCTTCTTTGAGTTGCGATACAATCATGTCTGCGTTAATTTCGTGTCCCTTTGTGACGTTGGTTTTGTACAATTTTTGGAATGACTTTGGCGAGACTTGATTTGTTCGTTGCTGTTGTTGTTGTTGTTGCTGTGCCTTTAAATGATATTTCTTTTGACCGTCACACGTCATTTTAAATTTGCCGAATATATCTTCTTTTTCAATTCTTTTTGTTTGCTTTGCGCGAAACGAGGCGATTTTTCAAGTTGTTTGCTTTTAAGTGTGTGTGTGTGTGTGTGTGTGTGTCTGCGCTTGGGTATTCAGCTCGAAAATTGCAAATTCAAGTGCATTGAATTAATTATTTCATTGTTGAAGCAGTTGTTGTTGTTGTTGTTGCTTCGCTCATTCGGTGTGTTCAGTTGGTGCGTCGTTGCGGCATTTGTTGTCTTGCCACAAAGTTTCCCACTGTTGCCAACGTGCAACTTTGCGTTAGTGTTGCACAATGCGAAGAACGTCGTTGTTGCAGCTGCGGTGCACTTAGTCCTGTGCGCGTTGTCCTTCTGTCGACGCCGCTGTCACTTGTCGAAATAATTGCACAACTTTTTTCTGCCGCCCTTCCTTCGTGCCTTCGTGCCAACGTTCGTTCGTTCCTTTTGTGCACTTACGAAATTTTAATTATTCAGAAAAGGTTTTTAGCGCAAGGCATATATTCTTTTTCTCCTTCTTACTTTTAATTACTTGTTTATTTTATTTTTTGTGTTAGTCGTGCTTGCCACAAGTTTCGGGCGTTGCGCTTATTTGCTTTTTAGTTTAGTTGCCTCACGCGCTCTGCAAATAAAGAAAGAGAAATGCGCTTATTAGTTGTGTTGCTTGTTTTCTATTTGGGATTTAGTTTTAGTACATGTGTGCGTGTGCATGTGCGTGTGTGTGAGAATTACTTGTGCAAGTGCAATAAAAAGTTTCGACTATGCAAATTGCTGGAATTTCTGCTCAATAAATATGAACGCCAACCGAGCGCGCCATTTTTCGCATTTGCATTCATCGCTGTCGTTTGTCGTCGTCGACGTCGCAGTCGCAGTCGACGTCGGCCTCATCGTTGTCGCCGCTTGGCAACTTCTACTCAAATATCATTGCACACATAAAACTCAACGGCTGCAAATGTGTTCCAGGCGCAAACTTCGGCATGAGGAAACACCAACGACGGACAGACAGACAATGACATGAATTGGCAGCATGTAACAACGGCGAATTAACGCATTTGAAAAACAATGGAAATTTGTCGCGCTGTCATTTTTTAAAACGTTGTTTTTAGCGTCTTTTTTCGCAGTTGAATTTTGGCATCGATTTTATTGTGAATTACGGATTTAAGATTAATTTAGGCAAATACTGAAACATGTTTCCACTAAAATGTTCACTACGAACAGTTCTTTAGGCTCTCATGATTCATTAACCAAAGCTATGTAAATCTGCATTTCTATGCAGTGCAAAAATTCGAATTACAGTGATCTTCTTCAATGTTACATTATTCAATACTCCTATGTTGCAACGTACCATACCTAACATATGTTAGTCTAGTGTTCCCACTTGTTCGCTTAACCTGTTCGTTAGACTACTGTATGTGTAGTGTGTTGCCATGTAACAAAGGCGTAATTCATTTAATCAAGTCTGCATAAGTGTTGCCAACTGTGCTCAAATGTTTGCGCTTGTGTGGTGTTATAAATATAGGATTTGCCTTTACTCCAAACAAACCCTATTTTGATGACTACTGGCGACGTTGCAAAGTGAATGTGTATATAACGAC
This sequence comes from Phortica magna, assembly GCA_037044515.1. Taxonomy (NCBI): domain Eukaryota; kingdom Metazoa; phylum Arthropoda; class Insecta; order Diptera; family Drosophilidae; genus Phortica; species Phortica magna. The sequence goes on from JBAMBP010002428.1 coordinate 181,689, forward strand.
TTGTGATCGTTTGCTTTTCCGCTTGTTGGACTCCAAGTCCGCACACCCAATAACAACTTACTTTGAAGTTAATTATTTAATTGAAAGTAATGATTTACAATAATTTGGTCTTGAACACTCAGCAGCTATATTTAGAATGTCTTATTCTAATTCTTGTTTCTCAACACTATGATCTTTATTAAGAACTGCCAATCTGTTTTAAGCAACACGTGCACTTCTTACTCTTTTAGTGTTACCACCCATTTGTACATATATTATTTTGTGACATTTGCATTCCGTTGTCTTTTTCAGATCGCAATGCCTTTGCCGATAAGAACGTGCTGCGCCTCACGCTGCAACACTTTTGCCGCACCGCTGCACTTCAAACTGACCAACACACACAGATAAAGCTATTTGCCTTAGCAATTTACTCATGTTTATTCCGACCACGCGCAATCTGTTCTCTATTTAGATTTAAAAAAGTTCTCTTTTTGTTATTTGTTTTTGCATTTTTGAATTAAACTCGGATTCGTAATATTTGTTGTACCTGTGGCTTTGCCACCGCCTTGCCCAACTCGTGCCAGTCGTGCCACGCGCGCCTCACTTGCCACACTTGCATTTGAATATGCAACGCGGTGAAGCCTTTTCAGAGCCATTTTGGCTTGGCAAATATGAAAATTTAGCAAACCAAGCTGTAAAATGTTTCAAAACTATGTTACTGCAACTATGTAAATGCAAATGTCGGATAAGAGTTGCAAAAACTGCAAAGCCAAAAAAATACAAAAAATGCATGCAAACTAAACTTGAAGCCAACAAAGCAAAGCGTAGAAATTTAGTTATCTTTTTTTTGGTAATTTTATTTTCTCATTTTTTTGAATAAGTTTAAACGACACACAGAAAAAGACTTCAAATAATTGTGCGAGGCTTTAAACGAGCAGCATAGGTTTTTCCTAATCCTCAGAGAAATCCTTCTTGAATTAATGTTAGTCATCACTTTGCCAACGCTTCGAAAAGGCCACAAAACAAACAAGCAAACAACAAAAACAATTTGTTAGCAAATGTAAATCAATAAGAAACACTAAAATAGATAAAATTATTAAAGATGCTCATTTCTCAACTTCATGCTTGCACAAATACACGCATAAAAATATATTTTTCTATTAAAATTAATGAAGCAAATTTATTTGCTATAAAAGGACAACCGGAACACGCACACACACACACATGGGCCAACATAAAACCGAAGCAAATAAGCACAAACGCACAAATTGATTAAATTAAATAGAACAAAAAAAACATAACTATAGAAATCGTAAAGCAAAAGAAAAAAAAAAATAATGAATAATAAACAAAAAAAAATAAAAATTTATGCAAAAAATAAAAGAAAATTTAATGTTGCATACGAAAGTGAAAAGAAGCGACGGAAAATGCCAAAAAGACAAATTAAAAATGTAAAAATATGTGGCACGACAGCAACGTGCAACAAAACAAGTGGAAAATATGATTGATTTTATTCGTGTGTGCGTGTGTGTGTGTGTGTGTGAGGACTCTATAGAAAAAGGAAAAAATGGAGCGTAGCGAAGAAGGAATGCGAAACCAGTCAAGTACCAGCAGCAAAAAATAAATAAAGAAGGCCAACTTGAAGAGAGAGGACCAGCCGACTGTTGGATGGATGGACGGCTGGATGGTTGGAAGGACAAATGATGCAGGAATGTCAGGAAATGATTCGGTTATGCGGGCTTGCTACACTTGAATGACGAGATGAGTTGTGGCAGCACGGCTCGAGTCGACTCGACCGAAAAAAGGATATACAGGAAGTGCCGCAAGAGGCAACAACAAAACGAAACGAATCGAATCGAAGTCGGCAATGAAGATGGCGATGGAGAACAAACAAAGCGACGAAATGCGAGCATGACATTGGCATAAAAGGATATTAGTTTCGTGAAGACAATTTTTGCTTCATTTTTTTGCATATTTTTTTTCTCGGTTTTCAATATTCTTGTTTTTTGTATTTTTTTACATTGCCTTATTTTATTTTGTTTGTGTTTGCTTTGGTGAATTTTTTATGGCACATTGGCAACCCACAGAATTATGGAGAAGCATGCGAAAATATCAGAAAATTTGTGTATTTGCCATAAAATAATTTATCAATTGGAAGAATTTTAGACAGGCGCACACAAACACACACACACACACTCACGCACACAGAGAATATTGGCGCAAAAGCAAAGGACAACAAGAAAGCGAAATGTGTGCAAGAAAAATTGTCCAAGGATTACATTTTGATAGAGTTATGTGTGCATGTGTGTTGATGTATGTGTGTGTGAGTGTAGTCGAGAGGAAAATTATGACAGCAGGAAATAAAAAAGCGTAAATTTATTACGATAAAAAAGACGAAAACGTTCTCGACCATGACTGGCACAATGATGTTGATGATGTTGATGATAATGATGATGATAATAATGACGACGATGACAACGACGACGAAAGCAATGACAACGCCGGCGACAACAACAACAACAATGACGATGACGATGACGCTGAGAATAAGAATAAGAATGTCGATGACGTTGACAGCAACGACGGCCAAACTTGGCCAAAGGCCCATGGGAGCCTACAAGCATCATAAATAATCGAAAGGGCGACAATATTGGCAAGGCATGAAGACGACAGCGACGACAGCGACGTCGACGACAATGAAGACAAAAAGTCAAATTGTATAACAAATGAAAGAAGACAAATACAAATACAAATACACAATGCAAAGAGGATAAGGCCGCCGAGGCAGCAGGCACACGCCGAAGAAAGCAAACGGCAAAGCAATGCCAACAATGGAAATAATTGTACAACAATTTGCTGTAACAAGGATATCAAATTTGCGCGCAATAGCAAACGAGCAAAAAACGAAAAAGGGAAGGGGCAACGAGCGACGAAAAGACGACAAAACCAAAAAGGATAACGAGCATAATAAAAGAAATGAAATCGTAACCCAAAACTGTTACTAATTGGACAAAGTCAAAGTCAGTTGGCACAAACGAACGAACGAACGAACGAGCGAATGCAAAAAAGGATAAGAATCACAAAACAAGAAAAAAACGAAGACAGCAAAAAAGCAACAAAAATAGCGAACTGGCATAACAACAAAGGATATACGCGCGAAGGAATTCGAAAGAAACAAAGAAACCAAAAACAACCAAAAATATTAAATAAATAAAAAAATTAATTTGTAAGTCGCTGTGTGTGTGTCTGTGTGTGTGTGTGCGTGCAAATGTTCCTTTTGGCCAAGAAAATTATGCGCTAGTTAAGTGTAATTTCGTTCAGAGCGCAGCAACAGTAGCCGAAGCAGAAGAGGTGGCGAAGGGCGCGAGGGCGGCGGCAGCAGCGGAAGTCCTTAAAAAATAATTACGCGCTTAACTCTGTTAGCAATCAACAAACGCCGTCGGGCACAGGCAACCGCCCATGTACACGCCCACCGCCCACCACCGCACGGTGTCCGCCGCAAGCAAACCGAACGCGTCACGTTTGAAGTTGCCAAAAAAATAATGGAAAAAAATGGCCAAAAAAGCAAAAGAAATTAGGCGAAATGTAAAAATAGAAGCGAAGGCAATGAAAAGTGTCCGCAAAGCGACGAATGTTGAGTTGACGAACGGAAGCCGGAAACGACGTACACGCGACGTCTGCATCCGGTGGGGCGTGCTATGCCCCTTCTCCCCCCAGCCAATTTGCCCACCGTTTCATGCGTCTATGCGCCTTAGCCATGCTCAGTCGCGTATTTCCGGTGATGGGCGGTTTGTCTGAGCACCTTACCCCACCCCCGCAACACAACCCACCGGCAACTCACACACGCCCCTTCCGCACAACAAATTCAATTTAATCTCTCGCTTCATGCAACAATTTCTTGCCAACTTGCAACTAATTAGCCAACTCAAATGCACATGGCGTACACTAAATGCATGATGTGCTCCGAAGGGGGGGTGGGGTGTGGCGACAAAAGAGTAGCGGCCGCTTGCGGTTAGTTTAGTCGGTCGACCTCCTTTGCTTGATTGTCAGTTTTGTGTTAATTGCATGGCATTTCGTAATCTGCGCTTTGCTCTCTCCGCCGCTCCTCCGCTGCTCCTCTCCCTCTCAGCTCCGCTGCTCTTCTGCCGCCTTCAAAGGCATGTTTCTACTCTTAATAAATGCTTGCACTTTCCGTTTTCTATTATGCTCGCATGGCTCCTTTTTTTGTGTAACAATTTCCATTCTATCTGCTCACGCTCGCTTGTTCGACAAGCACTTGAGTTGTAATTACCAATTTGTGGCGTCATTGTCGGACGCCGGCCGCCGGTCGCCGGTCGTTTGCGTTGTCCGCTGCATGACGTAGCCAAGCATTGTCTGAGCCGAGAGCCAAACGGGATCACAAGGACACTGATGACCGTTTGCAATGAGAGCCTGGGTTAGCCTTATGCAAATATCAGCATTTGCATATGTGTATCTTTGTGTGGGTTCGGTATCTATGCGCATGTGTGTGTGTTGATTGCACTTCGTTTGCATGATAGATTCAATTACGAGACTACGCAAGTGAATGCCTTTGTTAGCTTTGCCAATATTAAGGACATTTTGCATGCATGCATGTGCGCTCATCAACTCAGCAAAAGTGTCAGCAAAGCATTTAAACAATTTGTTATTATTAAATCTGTGCTTGTCAAATTTGTTGAACTTATGAGCTTTGCCCTTGTTTGATCTCTGTTGTTGGCTGTTTTTTTTTTCGGCTCTTCATTTCATTAAGCCAACACGACTTCATTTTAATTAACTAAAAGTGTCCAAGACATTTGTTGTATTGAAAAGCAAAACAACAAAAACAAAACGACTTTCTTTATTTGTTTGCTGATTTTGGCAAAAGATTATTTTGACACTTTGACAATTATCCCAGTCCCAATCAAAGTTGAATAAGGTCAAAGGATACAAGACAACGTTAACGAAAATAATAATAATGACATTGACATTTATTAAAACGAAAGAAACGCATTAAAAACAACAACATTTTGCTGGCATTTTGACTTTTCTACGCAAGGCAAATCAGCATTTGTGTGTGTGTGTGTGTGTATGTGTGTTTGTGTGTGTTCAACTTTATCTTCATTCGTTAGCGAAAATATTTCCAAATTAAATTTTCAACGTCTTTGCATATTTAAATCACTCAAGCAGTCAGCGTGAGCGAGAGCGAGAGAGGTGGTGTGTCTGCATGTGTGTGTGTGTGTGTGTGTGTGTGTGAATAAAATTAAAGTAAAATTGCTGTACAAACAGAGAGTCATGCCAATGGAAAATGCCCGAAAGCAACGCGTCGTATTGCAGCAGCAGCGCAGCAGCAGCAGGAGCAGATGCGCACATCGAGCAGTACGAGCTGAGCTGAACTGAGTTGAGCTGAACTAAAGTACATTTCAAGGACACTTATTGGCAGTGTAAGTCTGTTGTCATTGCACGAGTGCTTTGGCCAAGTGCGCCACTGTCTGCTCCGACTCCGACGCCGAACCCAACCTCTCACACAAGCCAAGCCAACCCACAGAGCTAACACAACTCTACTACGCTCTGTCTGCTATCTATCCATCTCACTGCCTGTCTGTCTGTCAGTCAGTCTGTTTGTCTGTCTGTCTAACCGACAGCTTGAGTGCACTTTGTTCGGCTTCTGTTTGAGCGTTAAAAGCGAAAAAAGGAGTTCTTAAGCAATACTTCAACTGATTACGATTCCATCTCGCACAACAAATACAATAACAATAACAAAACGCTTTCGTGGAACCTTTTTAGCCATGATTATGTCACGTTGCATTTTGAATTTATAAGTGAAAAAGAAATAAAAGAACTCTCAAAGCGACAGACAAATGAAATGACCATTTCACGATTTTTGTCTCCTTTTTTTTTTAATTTAATTGCAACTATTTTGGTCAATATTTAAGACTAATTAAACACACACAACAACTGACTTACTTACTCACCAACTTGCTTACCAACAAGCAATGATGGCTAATTAAGATTTTGTCAATTACTTCAAGGATATAGCAGCATTACACATGCACACACTCACACACACACATACACAACAAAACACAATGCGGCAAACAGCAAAGCACACAAAAAAGAGGAGCAAAAGAAGCTGTGAGCGTCATTAAAATTAATTTATTAGGTTCATTAACTCGTATACTTAAGTCTTGTGCCATGGTCAGCCACAAGAAAAGGACATTAGTGAGCGTCACTGCGCGCCAATAGATGACAACCAGCATGAAAGCCAAATACGTATGTATGTATGTATGTGTAAGTAAGTAGCAAAATCACTAAGAACTTAACTCGATGCGCGACGGACTGCAATATTTTCAAAGGGAAATGACACCATGACAACATTCCACGCCATTTGCAGAAGCTTCAAAAAGCCAAAATCCTTCAGCTGGCATACAACAAAGCCAGATGAGCAGAACAGCGCAGAGCAATGTAAGTAAAATACAGAGTGCTAGAGATAAAAGAGTAGCAAGCAAGCAAGCAAACAAAAGCGGTGGCGGGGGGGGGCAAAAAAATGGAATAGAAGTTGTGAAAGGAACGTTGAATCGCCATTGCGCTTGAGTGACCAACAATGAAGGCATTACAGCCAATGACGCCATCGTGCTCGTGGCCAAAGCTGCAAGTATGTCTGTCTGTCTGTTTGTCTGTCTGCGGCAAAACAAAAATGGCGCAGAAATAATCATCATTAGTGCTGCTTGACAAAAAAAAGGGGACGAGAAAAGGGAAGCGAAAGCAAATGACATTCGTACTAGCCCAGCAAAGTCGTGGCAGGCATGGCGCGACATGCAACGACATGGCAAGGCAAGCCAAGTTCGTCGACGCAGATTCGCTTGTCGCTGACAGGATAATGAAACTCAACTTGTCGTCATGACAATAGCCAACAAAAGCTCAAACAAATTTCATATTCAAGTTGGCTTAAAAATGCATTCAAGACTTTCGCGATGAAAAGCCGAGCCGCAAAAGGATAACAAGTGCAACAAGTCACGTTTTTGTGTGCGACAAAGCTTTTGTTTGCTCATCAAAAGTTTTACGCAAATGAAAAATTGCACATAATTAATTATGGTTGACACAGCCGCGGCGGTTGGCAGATGGGCGTGGGGCAGGACAAAATTCGCAAAACAAAAATGTACACATGTCAATATCAAATTTCTGTTAACTAATTTAAAACACATTTTCTTGGCTAATGAGTTTTTGCAGCTGTCAATGAAAAAAAGCATATTAAAATGTTGATGATGATGATGATGATTGTCAGCAAGTATCTTAAAACTTTGCGGCACATGTCAATTGATAGGCAGCCAGACAGTCCGCCAGACAGAGGGAGAAGGAGAGGCGCATGCAAATGACTTAACCAAAAGTCAAGTCAAAAGGCAACAAAAAATATTATGCCGAAGCGTAATGGCGAAGAGCGGTGGCGTGGTGGAGTGCAGAAAGACTTCACGCTCTCCAACCGTGACATAAAAATATTAAATTTCATGTCAGAATTAAATTATTTTCGGTAACATAAAATTTGCCAACAAAGCAGCGGAAATTTTAGACTATATAAACAAACTCACACACAAAGCATCAACACGTTGGACGCGCATGTGTTTTTATGCCTCAACGCATGTGTGTGTGTGTGAGTGTGATATGATACGATATGATATGAAAAATTTCCATGGAGTATTTTTATATTAATTTGCCTTATCCTGCTTAGCGTGACGGTCGTTTTATCAGACATGAGGCTCGCCTGTGTATGGGGATCAATGTGTGTATATGTGCGTTTGTTTGATGGTGTGTTGTGGGTTTTGAAGTGCCACCTTGAAAAAGGTTTATTGTCTCGTATATCAACTCGCATAAATACCTAATGATTGTCATCAGCATAAACTTTATGCAGACTCATACCCAAAAATTGTCATTATCAGCAAAAGTATCTCATGGCTTCAAGTTGCCAAACAATAACAACAATAACAACCTGACAACAGCAACAACAAAGAGAATGTTGTGTTGTGAAATTATTTGAATTTTGTTTGCCAATATAATAGAAAGGTTACAAGTCGTCGTCGTCGTTGTTGTCGTCGCCGAGGTTACTTTTCTTTAAAGCTCTTAAACAAGTGCTTTGATTTTAGGGCTTTATCAGTTTTCATATTGTATGATTTGCAATGCCATGAAAATAGTTGAGCAACTTTAATGATGCCGCATGGCTTCGCTTAAGTCGCCTTTGGTGCAACTGAATTGCTTTCCAAGAAATAACTTAATTAATTTGACATTGTCAAAGTTTAATTAATAATGTTTAGCTTCGTTGCCAGAGCGACCGGAAGTGATCAAGTCAAATGCTCTAACCTGCCTGGGTCAGTGATGGCGCTTTCTGTCGCTGAGCTTCCGAGTAATTTATAAACGACCACAGACATATTTAATTACCGATTACTGTAATATTTGGCAAAATTTTCTGCCTCGATTAATGAACAAAATCAAATTCTTGGCTTAACTTCACTTGGCGTGCACAGTCCGCCGTCCCCGCTCTCCTCCCCACAACGCATCATGAACATGATTTTACGCTTGAGCGCTGGCAATCTCTTTACGTTGCTTCATTTTTCTGCCTCGTTTCTTTATTATTATTATTTTTTCGGTTTGTTCCTTATTTTTTTTTTGGTTTTTATAGCTTTCAACTAACGAGCTAAGTCACTTAATGTAATTAAAAAATTGCTCAGCTTCAAATTTCGAACATGATTGACTTCAGCACACACACACACACACACACACACACACACTGCAAATCTAATTAAAAAATAATCTGCCGAAGAATGAAGCGTAAAATATTCAATGTTCACTGCTGCAAAGACTTATCACTTCGACTTCGACAACGACATCGACAGCGAAGTTGTGTAGCGTGAATATTGATGAATTGTGCGAGTTATTTTTCAACGCCGTTTTCGCAATTATTATAAATATTTTGTTGTGGCACGAGGTCAAAAACTTCATTTGCGTTAATTGCATGCCACAACCGAACGGCAAATGCTCTGTTGTGTGCCATAATGAATGCGGCATCAAGTACGAAGCATTTGAAGGTACGTTTGCAGCAGCAGATTGCAACAAAGCAGCGTTGCGTTGCGGCGCGGCGTGGCGCGACATGCCGCACGGCGAAATGAAATTGCATAAATTTCGTTAAACACAAACGACGTCGTTGGCCCGAAAGCGACGAGTCAAACGGCACACGATGTGCTCCGTGCTGTGTGCAGCGAGGCGTGTGCATGAGGTGCGCAGGGCGGGCAAGGCGGGCGTTTGCCGCGCTAAATGCTATGAAGATGTACGAGTATTGCGGCATTTATGTCAACGGCTACGAGGCGCACAATATTAAAATTGTGCATCAAATCCCCAAAGTAATTTATTAAAATGCTTCATGACTTTTTTCCGCAACGTTGACTTCACGCCACGCTAAGTGCATGTCGTTGGTGTTGCAGCCAACACGTGAAACCGCCAGAGCGGCAGTGCGGCCATAGTGCAACTGCATAAATTTCAACAGCGTCGTTGACACTACAAGCGGACAAGCAAACAAACGGACAGACGGACACACAGACAGACGGCCTGCAGACCGGATGAACGAACGAATGAATCAACAAATAGCGGAATGCGAAAGGAAGAGCAATTGAGAGAATGAGCGGCAACTGTGAAGTGGCAGAAAGCATAAACCAATAAAAAAGTTTGCAATACTTGGCGGCAATTTTCCCACCAATAACAACAGCAACAACAAAAGTCATTGAGCTTCAGACGCGCATGCAACAAACGAAACAAGAACAAACAAGCTAAAGGCCGCGCGAAAGACAAAGTACGCGAGCAGGCGATAAACCGAGAGAGAGAGGGAGATAGAGAGCGAGTGAGACAGACAGGCAGAGAGGAAGGCGAAGTCGTGTTAAGGCTAAAGTGCAGTGAAGCAAGCGCATCCTTCCGGCACTCGACTGCAAATTACAATGGCAAAGCCAACGTAGGCGTTGTGGCAAAATCAGTCAGCAGTTGAGTTGTGGCATGAGCGTCATGCAACAATCACAGCGCCGCTTATTTGACAACACACAATTCAATTTTCGCCGCAAATATTATTATTATTTATTTATTTCGCATTTCTTTGTTTCTTTGTGAATATTTGATTTTTCGCTTGTTACATTTCGAGCATATTCAATTTGTGTCTTTGAGTCTGTTTATGCATGTAATACGTTTCATTTAACCTTCACTCACAGCCCAAGTTTGAGTCAAAAAATAGTTTAAATGCAACATGATATGTCAGAGGATTATCACAGCGATTGCTTAGGCAGGTGCCTTGTAATGATAAATTGTCATTTCAGTGCAGCAGAAAATTCATTTGCCTTCATTTTGCAGCAAAAACAGCAAATGAAACATGACATTTGATACATTTTGATTATTTTGATAATTTTCTATGCAATTTGTTGCAACTTTGAAGATTTGTTTGTGTCGTATTAATCAAGATTGCCACTCAGGTATATTAAAAAGTAATTGCTTTCCTTGACATGACAGCAATGCAGATGGCTTGCGAGTGAAGTTGAAGTCTATGAATTATCGGCTGAAGAAAATGCGTCAAGTTGTATTTAAATTCAAGTTTCCTTAAAATATTTGCACCTTTTTACAACAACTACAAATTATATATGATTAAAGCAAAGTTTATATCGAATCATAAACAAGCTAAGTAATTCTGTGGGGGAAATTAATTTACGTATAATTTTGCCTTTGGTCAAGCAAAACTCGCATCGATTAATTTGTATGAAAATACATTTAAATTAATTTTCAATGCAAAAGTAACTAAATTTCGTTTAGTGAAGTGCGCAAAAAAGTATGCAACGATTATTTTATTTATAAGTACAATCAATGATTTATTGAGACTGAGCGCCCTCTATAAGCCGCAATAAAAATATCACACACACACACGCACACACACTCAATAATACATAAATAACAGTACACAGAGAATGCAATTGTTTATTAATTTTCATATTTATTTACAATGAGTTGCTGAATCCGAAATTAATATTAATCATGTAAGGCTTTAAAATCAAATTGGTTAAAAAATAATTGTGGCAAAACTTAAATTTTTTATGAAATAAACTTTGCGCGCTTTAATGCCTTAAAGTATGCCGCATAATTTATGAGAACAGCAAAACAAAAAAGGTAAAATTATAAAATCATGCATAAATGTATGCGATATCATTGACATGTTAAAACATTCGAACATCATCATCATCATCATTGGCAATACCATCATTGGCAGCGTCATTGGCTTCAATATCAATAACATAATAAAGCCATTGATGTAAATATATGTAAATGTAATAAACAGTATTATTTAGCTTAGTCCATCAATGATGCAGAAATTGCATAAAATGTAAATGATGCTGCCTGCGATTCAACATGCGAAAAGCATAAAAATAAAAACCGTGTTTTATGTGTGAAATAAAAATGTAATTTCAGACAAGTCAAATGATGAAACGATATGAAATGAAATGCTGAATATTTGCAATTTACACCGCTAATAAATTTATTTGGTTTTATTTAGTTATCAAGCGGCATTGAATGCTCATTGAGGTCTATTGTACAATGCGCATAATGTCATGGATCGAGCGAAAAGGCGCTAATAAATAATTAAATATTGCGGCTGTTAATGCAACCACGGCCATTTGCCTGCAATAATAATAATCAAATAATAATAATAATGAAAACAAAAAAAGCAAAAAATGGGCGAAAAAAAGGGCGAAACATATTCAAAAATTGATTTGAATTGCGTTGCGGTAAACAACAACGAAGTGAATAATTTAAATGCATGGCTTCGCTTGGTGTGACTATGACGGTGACTGAGGTGTGTGTGTGTGTGTGTGTGCATGTGTGTGTGGTTCAACACGAAAAATTCATTAGCGTGCATTTTAGCAGCGCCGCAACAATGAAAAAGCATGAGGTCAAACACACACACACACACACACACACCAGCCTATAAGTGAATGTCCTCTACGCACAGCGCAACGACAACAACAACAACAACAGTAATAATGGCAAAAACAAGTGCCAAATAACCGCGCAATCAAAATGAAAAAACAACAACATCAACAGCAACAAAGCGGCACTCATTTTGCACGGTTATTTAAAAACAAAATGGCGTCAATTTTAGGCACGCTCTGCCACGCGACTAATGATGATGATGATGCCGTTGATGACGATGATTTTAGTTTCTAATTGAAAGTGCTGGTGGTCCTGCCACACGCTCAGCCAGCCAACCAGCCAGTCAGCCTGCCAGACGGACGGACGGCGCGACCGACAACCATCAAATGCCGCAAAATGCACGTTCAGTCAAATATTTGCGCAAATGTTTCAACGCATTCAATGTGAAAATATTTTGCGTTGTGAAAAATATATATTTACTTTAGTTAATAAATTAGTTGAAATGTGCACAAAGTGCTGTCAACCCATGCACACACACACACTCACACACACAAGCATACAAATATGTGAAGCGAAAATTGCAAAAATCGCGCAAAATGGCACAAAATGTGTGACAGCTTCACTTGCGGCGCTTCCATTTTCGTTGCATGCTTGTTTGTTTGTTGTTTATTTGTTTGTCTGTCTGTCTGTCTGTCCGTCGGTATGTCTGACTCTTTGTGCAATGACAGCTGCTGCTGTTGCCATTGCTGCTGTTACTATGACAAAACAACGGGTGAAAAAACAAGCAAACGTACGACAACAAAAACAATAACAAAAACCAAAAAGTAATAATTAAAAATATGCGCAACAACAATGACAACAACAACAACAAGAACAGCAGCAGCAGCAGCAGCAACAACTTGTGCTGGCCAAAATTTGCGCTGAGCGCAGTGATGTCCGCAAGCAAAGAAAAATGGCTGGCAAACGAGAGTCTGTTGCTAAACGACAAGCGTGGCATGAAGAGTTTGTTTAATATTCGTTAAAAAATAACAACAAATTTGTTCATTTCGCTTTGTTTAAAACCAAAAACACACTCTTACATGCAACATGCAAGAACGGCAGCACAGCTTCTAATTTATTGCGCAGCAACAACAACAAACACACACACACACACACACACACATGTGCCTAAACAAGCAAGCAGCGGAAGAAGCATTTGTATGTTTCATCTCTGTCTTTCGCGCTTACTTATGCCGCTTTGCCGCATGCCACACAAACAAGTGCGCTCGAGCGACCAAACGAGTGAACGCGTTGACGCATGTAATAAATTTCAACGTTTATTTATTATTTTACCGCACGTCAATGATAATTAAAAATAAATCAATTTTTAATGGTTTTTTTTCGCCTAACGAGCTGTTTTACAAAACACACACACACACGCACATCTACAAAGCACTTTGTTAGTTTTCTTGCCACTTGACGTTTCTTTTGTGCAACACATGCACATAAATCGCTCGCATATTACTTCTTGCTCACTCGCACACTTTCTATCTCCCTTTTACTCCCTGCCACACATCTTTTAATACACATTTCAGCAGCAGTTTTAGAAGCTTACGAGTTGGAGCAATTAGCGTTTTTATTGCTTTTTACTTTCGTGCAAAAGTTTTACGATTGTTGCGCGAAACATTATCGCTGCAAAGTGGATTCGAATGCATGAAAGGCACACCAAAATATATATTCATAAATACAGAAATCATGCATTTGCGCTTATATGGTTAATTCCAATGGCAGCCATTATATTCAACACGCACTATCAAAAAAAGCAGTTGTGTCAACGAGACACAAAACAAGTTATCGCACAAAAAATCAAACAAGCCCTAAAACACACAAAATGAAAAAATGTTATACAAAATCAATAAAACACACGTTATGCAAGAACAACAACAACGAAAACAACAACAAATTGCAAGCACAATTCTCTTATAAAAAATATACAAATTGATTTCAGATAAGCGCAACAACACACACACACACACACACACACGCACACCGATACAAAAATTATGCTGAGCACGTCGATTTAATTCGTGCAAATTCGTTCAAATTTGAAGTTCTTTTTGGTTTGCTTTGTTTTTGTTGCTTTGCCGCTTTTTGCTCCACTTTGCTTGCAAGTATTACGCACACATGTCTCGTAATAAATTTTCCAATATTTTTCACTTTTTTCTGCCTCAAAATTAATGTCATAAAGTAACAAGAAAACTGACAACAAATTTCCGAAGCATATTGAATAAATTTTACTTACTTAAAATGAAGATGATGTGTGCGAAAACAAAACCAACAACATCATCAGTGTAATGCTTCATCAAGAAACAATCATTTTTATATTGCTCATACGCACAGTTGTGCGAAGGCAGGCATAAAATATATTGCACGCTCTCTGAGAGAGAAGACATGTGCGACGGACAGAAATGAATAAAACAAAATGTTGCCAATCAGAAGAGAAAAAGAAGAAGAAGAAGACGAAGAAGAAAAAAACAAACCTAATACAATTGCAGAGTGTTGACAAATACTATTAAGACAAATAAAAACGAAGAAGAAGAAACATATGAGACATTCTCATGTGTCACGTTATCATTGTCATCAACGAGCCAAAATAACAAAAGTAACAACAACAGCAAAATCAACAGAAATAACACCAACAACACCAACAACTACAACAACTACAATGACAGCACGTCTTTATCGACTGAGATCTATTTCATGGCCAACATAAAGCGTTTAAGATTAAATTGGCATGGGTGGCTTTAGATTGAAAGTAACTCTGATATGTGTCACAGAAATGCTTTGAGTTATAAGAAGACGCATGCAAAATGTCTACTTTCACTATGTAAATTTAGCTGCCAAAGTGAGTCGACACATAAGAGAGTTTTACTCTTGAAAATAAATAAAAGTCTCTTGTACTTCGAAATAATAATTTCATTAAACATTTCAGACAATTTCTGTCTAATAGAACATAAGAGATTTTTATTTAGTTATAATAATCATATGAGAAGTAAAATTGCATATAAATTGTATTACTTATAACGTTGACCATCGATCTCAACATATCTTTTTATTTATATTGTGAGGTTACGCCTGACAACCTTATTCAGGCTAGCCATCAATTGTTTTTGTAACACTACAGATGATAACAACTGAAGAAGACGGACAGACCATAATGAAGAGGATTAAGCACGAAAGCGAAAGACAACGAGAACGAAGGCAACGAAGAGAATTGAAGCTTAAACACGACGGTAAGAGGACGAACTCCCAAACCTCAAACTACGATTCGATAAACGATGACTTCATGAAAGTGTTCAACGACGGATCAATCCAAATTAATATTTCATTATCCAAAACAGAATTTAATATTAAATTAAGCTTTTGTTTTTAAAACTACAAAGCAATTATTAAATCCTACAATAATATCATACTATAAATCTATACATTTATATACTTATAAGTCTGAAATGCTTAAATGTCCAAATACAGAACAATCTCGATAAACTGGACCATTAGGTGTCCAGACTGCCGCATTGTCCGAATTATTAGGTGTCCGAGTTAGCGTAATTTTATTGTATAATTCCGCTAGTTTTATCTGTTGTCTTCACAACTTTATGTTTCTGTGCCTGTGCAATTCTAAGCCATCGCATTGCTTTGTCTTTATGTCTTTCTCACATATCGTTCCTCTGACTCTTATCGCTATAACTCTATATCTCCATAGCCCTAGCTGTAGCACAATATATCTAAACCACCCACGCGGCATAAGCTCAACTTAATGCAAAAACACAATCAAGTTTTGTCCTTTTCAAGTTTTCGTCTGTTTTTATGTCAGAACGTTTCTGACAGCACAACAAAAATACACATACATGCACTCACGCACGCACGCACGCACGCACGCATGTCAGTAAGCAGGCACGCACGCACGCACTACTGCTGCAAATTGTCTGCTGACAACGTCGCCGAAAATTGTCTCAATATTTCTCAGCATTTCTTATATGTATTAACGTTAGTCACTTTTTTTGCTGCTTTCGCTTTTGTTTTTGTTTTTGCTGATTGCCATGCCTTCTGCTTCTCTTGCTCTGTGACCGTAGTTGTTGTTGGCGTTGTTGTTCGTTTAGCTAAAGTGACAAATGTGCGCTGTGTGACCTCTACAGTGATTTCTTTAAGTTTTTGTTGCTTTTGGATATTCTTTTTCTTTCTTTCGGGATTTCGGTATTATTTTTATCATTTCAATTGACAGTTGCTGCTTATATTGTCCTTTGTACATTTGTTCATTGGAGTTTATTTCCTTTTGCTTTCTTTTTTCATTAATAAATCTTTGTGTGTTTATAGACAATGCACAAATTACATGCGCTTCTGCTGACAGCTCAACTCAGCACATCTTACACATGACGTGCTTCTATCTGATCTTGTCAGTCTGACTGTTGACAACGCGATTCTTTTGGTATTTTTCTCTTAATGTGTTCAAAATATTTCTTTGCTTAATTAAAGGATTTTTAAGATATTTTTGCTCTTGACTTTCATTGATGTGCAACCCAAATTTTGTCTCCTTCCCTTTTTGCTTCGCTTGCGCACTTTATACAATTCTACACTCAACTCAACTCTTTCGCTAACTCACTCAATTTGCCATGCTTCGGCTTCGGTTATCCATGCGTCGCCAATTATGTAAAACAACAGTTATGGCAGCTTCTGGTTCTGGTTTTTCTTTTATTAGAACACACAAACATAACCAACACACGCTCATTCATACGCAGAGCGACCACAAGTCCTTTTTATAACAGTTTGCTGCTCGGCAACCGCAAATGGCAAAAAGTCAACATGCGAAATGAAACGACAAAGAAAGCAAGAAAAAAATTAAGAATTATGTAACACATACATATGACTTTTCATATCTGCTGAAGCTATAAAGTATAAATTACTGCAAATGTGTTACGGAATACGGAAACGATGATGAAAGAAGGAGTCGCACACACACACATTCGAAAGGAAGTTAGGAAGGCACAAGCAAAGGCAAAGGCGACTCAAACGGCACGGACCAACACGCACAACCAACTAACAACTATTAGCGTATGTGTCTGTGTGTGTGCGTGTGTGTGTGTATGTGTCGATGAGTGTGGCTGTCTCTCCCACATTCGTGCAAACACACTCGTTTGCGTTTATATGCAAGTACATAAATTCACATACAATACGTTCTCACAATTGTTGTTGTAATTGTTGTTGTTGTTGTTGTATTGGCTGAGTTTGTATGCAAGGCAGCGCCGAGCACGCACATTGAGGCAGCAGCAGGCAGCATGGAAGCAAAGTAATCATTGCGTTCAAGATGAATGTATCAAATGATTTTATGCGTATGCATGTATGACTGTATGTGTGTGTGTGTGTGTGTGCGTGTGTGCATGTGAGTATGCGAGATACGCCATTTTTCCGGTGATTAAGTGTTGATAAGTCTATAAATTATCCATGTACGCACGCACAGCGGCGCATAAACCAACTTACACGAACGCAAAGAGTGGTGAGTCGGGGTGAGGAGATGCGCGGCGTGGCGAGGGAGAAGAGACGCACAATTGCCAACTGACTGAACTATAAAATTATTATGAAATATAATATGAATATTTATCAAAGTGTGGCATTACAGCGCGCGTGAATGAGGAGGGGGAGGAGGCGGCGGTCGGTCGGTCGGTCGTGCAACGTTTTAGCGGTTTTGTGTAATGGCCGCAATCGAGCTATCAAATATATATCACTGGCACATATGTACGAGTATTTAATCTGGTTGCCAAATGGAGTTAAGTGAAATGCGATTTATTATGTTGGAACGTGTTTAAATTATTGTGAAGCGAATGCGGGATGTTCCCAACAACCGTTACGACACAGAATGGACATGAGTGAGTACATGAGGCTCTCTAAGCATTTTCACAACTTATTACAAGCAGAAGCATTAAAATCTTTGGTGCAAATGAAAGTGAAGTCAATGAGAATCAAGAATACACAAATTCAACAAAAAGCTGAAGAACTAAAAAGATGTTTCAAAAGTCATATTGAAAGTGAAATTGCTTTTTATTAAATTTCATGCAACAAATTAAATGCGTTTTTAAAACAAAAGTAGCATGAAGAAATCGATGAAGTCAGTGAGCCAAATGATGTCAAGTGTGTTCATGTGTGTGCGTAAGCAAACAAAACAATACAATTGGCACCATTAAAATGTTTTCATAAAACAAATGCATTAAAAAATAATTCAAAGTTGTTAAAGTTGAGTTTGCATAACAAACAAGTTAACAGTTAATTGGCATTTATTGTGTGCACAGCACTCAACCCACTTTCCAATGGCAATGTAAGTGAAATTAACGCTCGCTGGCAAAGTCAGCTGAGGTCAGTTTAGCGACGAAGCCAAACAATCGAAATGTTGGATTAGTCAGCGCGGCAATTCACGGCTGATGTTAATTGCGGTTAAACGAATGTTAAACGCATAAACAAGAACACGTCAACAACAAAAGCACGTGCAGCAACAACAACAACAACAACAACAAAGCCAAACGAGCGCTTCGGCTGAGGCAACAAAATTGCTGGAAATGTTAGAACATGAGTTCAAAGTCTGACTTGAGGCGACGAAATGTTTGGCTTTGATGTGAATCACTGGTGACAGCAACAAAAGGCACATTAGCAGGCAACAACAACAACAACAACAGCAGCAGCAACAACAACAGTTAACCGTGCTTGAACTAAAATGAAGCTTAACCAGAAATATAAGACAAATTAGAAAATAAAGACTCACAAATATGGCAAAAAAGAATAGAAAGAAAAAACAGGTGATAGACAAGATGAAACAACCGAAACAAGCATGTGCTTCTGGAAGGCGCTGAAGGCGGAAACGGATGCGCTGCGAAGGATATGGTGTTGTGGGCGAGGGGAAAAATGCCTAAGGAAAATTAATTTACATTTGGCAACAACAAAAACAACCGCAACAACAACATGAGCAAGTAGCATGCCATAGCAAACAACAACAACACCAACAACAACAACCAAACAATATGCAATAACAACATTTCTTGAGAAGAAATTTCTGCATTAAGTTTCTGACAGGCAAAATAGCTTGGATAAAAGAAAGCGCCGCGCGGCGACTGGGAGACACTTTGATAGCTTCCTGCCTGCCTGCCTTCTTCTGCTTCTTCTGCTTCTTCTTCTTCTTGCACACGGCTTTTCACATTCCTCAGTTTCGTAGTTTTAGCCTTTTTAGTTTTTCTACTGTTTTGGTTGCTTAATCGTTGTTGTTATTATCCTTGTTGTTGCTGTAGCTGTTGTTGTTGTTGTTGCCTTTGCCAAACCGAGCATAAGTTCTTGTTTATTATGAACGTCAATCATTTTGTTTTGAGTTTCATGTAATGTAAAAAGTGTGTTTTGTAATTGTTTTTTAATTCAATTTCTTCGTTTTTTCTTTTATATTAATATTACGTATACGTCAGAGGGTCGTCAAGGAGGCACAATTCATTCTTAACATTTTAAAGTCAATTTACTATAAAAAAAAGAAAGCAAAATATATAAAGCATACATGAGTTGTCTGTGACGTCAATGCGATAAATGTTTCCAAATCACACAAGTATAAAAAAGGAAACGTTTTGGATTTTCATTATTTTCATTATTTCAATTTATTTAAATGCTTTGCATTTTAGGTTCAAAGCGCCAAATGCGCACGACAAAAGGAGACACACACACAGACACACACACACACAGCGACACACATTGAATGCATAGTCGCATTAAATCAAATTAAAAGCGCTGAGCGAAGTGACAAAAACCTCAGGTAAATCTCATTTTAAATACAAAAGCAGACACACAGACAGACACACAGACAGACAGATGGAGAGACAGACATCAGAAGCAGCCGCCGACATGAAGGGCGCAAACGCACACAGACAGAGTTAAGTCGCTCAACCCACTCAGCTTCGACAGCACACCTCCCCCACCGCTCCCTCCCCCGCCACCCAGTGCTCAATCCCATTGGCAAAGAGTGCGTACAATTTAATTTCTTTTTTTATTATACTTGTTGTTTTTATTGTTGTTGTTGTTGTTGCGCTTTTTTTGCATTTGTACTTTTGGCTCGACTGTAATCTTAGTTTAGGTTGAATTTGTCTGAAAACCACGGAAAAGCGTTGAGAGGCAAAAAAGAATCCAAGATGAACGGCAAAGCCTTTAACAAAATTGCGCGTCTTTTTTCCCCACTTTTTTTGTTCATCGTCATCATCGTCATTCGTACGTTACTATGGAGTTGTGTGTGTTGTTGTTGTTGTTGCTGTTGTTCTTCTTCTTCTGCATTTTCAAATTGCTTTTAACGTAATTGCAACAATTCCCACATGTAAGCCAAACACTAGCGGCTCACTTCCGGCCGCCATTGTTTGCGTTCTTACATTCACACGTTCGCGCTCTAACGTTTGTTCCACTGCGTGTGCATGTGTGTGTGTGCGTGCCTGTGTGTGTGGCCATGGTGGCCTACCTGTGCGCTTCAATCGACGACTTTTTGCGGCGGCATGTGTCGAAGCGAGTCTGTGTCTGTGTGTGTGTCTGTGTGTGTGTGTGGGGCGTGTGAGACATGTAACCGCTTTTGTGGCCGCATAGAAATGTCGAACAACATAACTTCAAGCAATACTTTTTTGCCTTCTGCTTTGTTTCGTTGTTTTGTATTTGTATACGTTTGTTGTTGTTATTTGCCTGCGCAGTTATCAGGAAATACCTTAAACGCCAATGATTTGCTCATATTGAAAAAAGCGTTGATTGCTGGCAAAGGAAAAAACGCACGTTTGAAAAAGTTGAGATTTTTATGCATTTCGCCGTATCGAAAAGTGTCAGTAAGCGAAATGACAATGGCCACGAAATTAAACTCATCTGTTGAAAATCTGTTTAAATTGTTAAAGCAACAACAAAGACAACTGTTTTATACTTCAACGCCAACGTTGCTCATCGAACGCACAAAAACTTTATTAATAACAAAATATATTTGCAACGACTTTTTTTCGAGTGTAAACAAATAAAAAAAGCAGTTGAAATTTTTTGCAATTGTTTTTCTGTACAACAAATATTCATTAAAAAGGCACAACAACAGTAAAATAACTTAAAGCACATGGCCAAAAAAGCGATTTTTATTTTCGCCCTATTTTCATGCCTAAAGCGAAAACATTCGTTGCGTCAATCAATCAAAAAATTCAATCAAAATCAATTGCAAACATTTTCAGCGCGCATATAAGACAACACCAACAACAACAACAACAGCGACAACAACTGCAAAAACTACGTTGTATTTTGTCAGTAACAAAGCAAAATGAGAAAAAAGAAATTGCGAAACTCATTTATTAACTCAAACGATTTGAAATCAGCAAATAGTAAAACTGTTAAAACAAAAAACCAAAAAGAATATGTTCCAAATAACAAAAAAAGAATCACGGCAATGCAATAAAAAGCAAAACACTCTGCAAAATTCCACTTTCAGCTTTTGTAGCCTTTTTTTTTTCAATGTGCAGGTGGGCGTAATCAAATAGCCACACGAACACACACACACACACACACACACACGCAGACACAGTCACGGCGAAACAACACCAAACGCATTTACGCTCAAGCTCAGCGAAGTGCTTAACTTCAATATTGCCCCTGACGCCGCACAAACTACAACAACAACAACAGCAACAACAAAAAGCTCGACCGGACTCAGGGATTGCATGGCGTTTTATTTATTTGAAGGCTTGACTTATAAAAATCACTTTTTAAAGCATTTTAGTCCTGACAGCGGCAACACACCAACACTAACACCAACACTAACACATTCACGCCGAATGATGTGAGATAGAAGTGCGCTGAAATGCATTCAACCAAAGATACTTTTGCGTATACACAACATTTATTTTATTCCCAACTGAGCTTCATTGAACTAAAATGGGCTGAGCTGGAACTGGCACTGGCACTGGCACCGATGATGGCGCTGGTGTGTTCTGCGCTCTCTATGTGTGTGTGTGTGTGTGCGTGTGTGTCCATTACCTGCCACAATGATGTTCATACGTTCGTTCGTTCGGTTGTTGATGTTGAGATGTTTTAAAGTGCTGTTGTTGTTGTTGCTTTTTTTAAATAAATGTAACCGATACACAGCAACAAAAACACACATAAACACGTGCCCAACACAAATTGCACAAGCATTAAAAAAAACACAAACTGTGTGTATATAAAAAGATAGTAACACATTCACATACAGATAAACAGGATTTTTAACCGTTTCGGTTTACCTGTCGTATCAACTGGCATGCTGAAGCGTCGAATGAGCCGAAGGACGCACTCACAGACAAACAGACAGACGGACGGACAGACTGTTTGTCCAACTGACACATGCACATTTGCTTGACGCCGCCCACTTGCCACACAGTTTACACAAGCGGCATGGTTACTTTTCTACTTTTTCTTCGTCATGTCCTGCTCGGTTTTTTTCCTTTCCTTTTTTTTTGTATTTTCGTATGTAAAATGTTTAAATACGAGCGAAATACAAAATGGCAAAAAACGAAAATAAAGCAAAAGATACAAATTTGTATAAATAAAATGTGCCTTTTTGTGTAGCAACAGCAACCAGAACTCGACCATCAAGCGGCGCACAAGTGCTATCAATGTACACACACACACACACACATATACACATACTTATCCTCATGCGCATCGCCACTGAAGCACTCACAGGACATTGATTTCAACGCACAAAGCATCAAAGGATTGGCACAACTGCACTGACGACGACGACGACGATGATGATGATGATGTTCTTGTTGATGAGCAAGTAAAAAATAAATCAAAGACTTAACTAAAACCAAAGCAAATAACATAAAAAGAAACATAAAATGAATGCATAAAAATTATAATGAAATGAGTATGAATCGTTTGTTTTCGCTTAATGTTTGATCATATAAAAGCAGAACCAAAGTTGCATGCAAAAGGCAAAGCAGACACATGTTTAAACCAAAAAGACAAGAACAAAACATGCTCAAATGAAATATGCGAATTCGAATGCATTTCTTAATAACCTCAATGAACTTTCTTTCATAAAACTTTCGCAGACTTTGAGCAGTTTAAATGTTTACTGATACCGTGCTCAAGATTTTAAGCTTCTGGTCTGGAATCTTAAATTTCAAACGGTCGAAAATTAAAATAGTTTTAGCATCCATTTTTATCATAATGGTTATTGATATTTTAATATTCAAAAGTAGTAAAAAAAATGTTTTTCAAGTTATGATGCGAAGTGAGTGTGAAGTGTCTTTGTTGACATAATTCCAATTCTTGTAGTATCCGGAAAAGAAAACCAAAAACCCAATTTTAATAAGTAAAAACCTTTTTCTTCAAATAGTGAATGAAATATTTTTCAAAACCTATAGTCTATACCAGTATATAAAAAAAGTTTTCCCGAAATGTTATGTAGATCGGCTTATTAAAACTAGAGATATAAGTTAACCATATCGAAAAATTTAATTTCGAGAAAACCTCGATTAAAGTTGGAATCCTAACAGCCTACATACCTATCTTCATTGTTTAAGCTCATTGGGTACAAGAGAATTGATTTTGACTAAAAGTGGACGGTGCCATGCCTGTTTTGCGAAACATAATAACATATGTATGAAGTTTAAAGTCAATTGGTTGAGAAACAAAAAAAGTTTTCCATATAACGACTGAAATTTTGTTGCTTTCCTCTTCTTCCTTTGTAGGACAGGTATCTGTTCCATTGGTCCGATCTTAATGAAACTTTCAGACATTTGGTTCAACCCTTTATCTTTTAAAACAAAAAAGAATTTCATACAACAATTTACATTTTTTTAATTTTTCTTCTTCTTTTCGTTAAGGGCTTTCAGTTCCAGATATTGGTTCCGTTCAATAATTTGACTGCAGGCAAAAGAAAACTTTCTGGTCAATTGCTCCAAAACTGTGCGAAGATATCGCATATACACAGACAGATTGAGAATATCCATATATACTTTATATGGTTGGAGATGTTTTCCTCTGGTTTTTGAAACTTCTGGACAAATACTACACAGGTGTAGCTCTGATTAAACTTAGAAAAGTCTATTTGGGCTCATATTCTTAAAAGACTTCTTCACAGTTAATAAAATAAAATTGATTTTTCGAAATTCTGGATCAGAATACCCCTTAAGCTTGCCATGCTACAACTTTGATTTGGTCGCATTTGAAGCGTTCAACAAAAGCGAAACGGAAGAAAACTGCGCTGGCACTGATAAAAATGTCAGCTGATTGATTAATGTGCGCGGCATAGAAACTTAAAGGTGAAACAAAGGCACTTCATTAGTAAGCGCTATGTTAGTGCATTGACAGCATTAAATGTGCTCGCCCAGCGCCCCCGGCATTCACAGCGATAATTCAACAACGCAGCTGCAGCAGACAGACAGAAAGACACACAAGCAAGCAGGAAGGCAAGAGGGTGGGTGTGGGTGCTAGTACATGAAGTGTGGCAATGGCAGTCACTTTAGCCAAGGCTTAAGCTTCGATTAAGCGCCGAGCGGCGGCACACGGTGCACGGTGGGCTAAAATAAATTACACAATATTAAGCTAAATTGCGAAAGCAACGTCAATGACTGCGGAATGAAATAAACGCAACGGCAGCGCCAATGATGATGATGATGATGATGATGATGATGACGGCGTTGGCGTTGGCATTGGCGACGGCAACAAAAAGAAGTCAGCGGGATACCAACAGCGAACATGAAGGAACGAAACTTTTTTCTGCAGCGCATACCAGCAGCCGTAAACACAAACACACAAGTACAGACAGACAGACAGACAGAGAGAGCGACAGACAGACGGACTTGGAATGAAAACACTCAGGACGGCGGCACAAAGTGGCGTTTGGCGTTAGAATGGAAGCTGCTGCCTATATGATGTGCCTTTGCATTAAGTCCTTTGAGATTCGCAAAACATTTTATGCCAATGTTAACGCCTGCCAGCTCACTGTGCCACTCTTCACCCGACCCTAACTCCCCGCCTGGCGTGACTGCCTTGTCTTGACTGCCGTTTGAGTTGCCGTTTGCCTTTGCCTTTGCCTTTGCAATCGCTTTCAAGCGGTAATCAATCATCAATTACCGTTAAATCCATCAGGAATTATGCGTTAAATTGATTGAAAGCCAGTTCGCACATTTCTGCTACATTCTCCGGCTTAGTCAACTTAGCCAACAGCCAACAGACTCCCGACACAAACGCCGACTCATGTAGCGCCTTTAGTCTAAGGCTGATTTGCCAATTTGTTGCGCCCGCATAAAGTTCACTTTACTCACGCGCTCCCGTTCCCTTTCGCTCCGACCCACTGTATATAACTTAGTGAATTATGAGTTACAATTACTTTAGCTTAGAGCAAAATCGATAAAATATTGGCAGAAATATAAAGCGGAAAATGTTGAATGCAACAAAATGCGACAAGAGAGATAAAATGCTGGCAATAATAGTCAACGTCCATGATTTATGCCATCATGCTGCCGCTACCTTCAGCTCACACAGAGGCCTCATTAATTGAGTTAAAGTCGTTGCCAATGGCCAACTTATTTCTTATGCAAGTGCCATGTCGCTCAACAAAACCGACCACCGAACAAACACCTGAAAATTAATTAAGGCAACACGTCAGCTTCGCTAATGCTTGCGCAAACAGCACAAGAATCGCTGGGATTTAACCAGAAATTTGACTGAATAACAAAACTTATTAAGCAAAAACGTGTAATGAAAAAACAACAACAACAACACAAGCAAGGCGCATTGAAAACGCAATGAGACGTAAGCGAAAGTAGCGCCAACTTCGCTGAGCTCTAAGCCAGCAACAGCTCAGCGCAATTCAAGTTTCAAAACAAAACTTTTCGCATGTACGTTTTTCACTTTCAAAAGACCGCCAAGGCACCGAAATAGAAGCGCATTACATCGCATTGCATTCGAAGGGAAAATAATTTCCTACTTGCATTTCACAAATGAAATTGAAAAACTGCAAATGCCGTCAATTGACTGCAATAATTCGCTCACTCGCTGCTGAGCTAAAACACAAAAAAGGAAGCTCAAAAACTATGCGTTTGCAGAAAACAGAATAGAAAATAGAACAGGACAAAGGACACTAGAAGCGTTGAGCAAAGCAGAATGGCAAAGTGTGTGCGAAGTAAAAGAAATATGCTTTGCTGTGCTGAAGAGCGAGATAGAAAAAAGTTAAGCAATTTATTTATCAAGTTTCAGCATCTTGAAAACTTAATGCGCTACAAAATTGAATGCGCAGTAACTGCGCATACAACAACAACAACAGCTGCAGCAGCAAGTGCCAGCGGCAACGGCAGCAGACGGTGAAGGAGATCAAGTAACTGAGTGAACGTGTGACTGGCTGATTGAATGATTGACTGATTCACTGACTCACTCACTGACTGACTGACTGACTGACTGACTGATTGACTGAGTGAGTTATGTAGCAAGCACTGCTTGTATTGGTATTAGTTGAGCATGTCTAAGCCACGTTGGTGCCAAAGATTTGCGTCTTCTCCGCGCTGCCAATCGTGATTTTCGTGCAATGCGCGTACGCCTTTTTTTCGGTTGGCGCACCGACATGAATCGATGTGAAAGATTATTCTTTTATTTCATTGATTCGCTTTGCTTTTTTGTGTTTTGTTTCCTAATCAAAGTGTTGGTTGCATGAAATGAGCATACAAAATACGAGCTACAACAAAAAGCGCAAGGAAAGGATTGCCATTGATTCGCTTTCGCGCTCACGTGTGCACATGCCATGACAAGGACACGTGCAATGCCTTGGCAGCCAATCAACAACAACAACAACGGCAGCAACAACAACTTTTGCATTCACAGAAAACAATATATAAAGTGAAATAAAGTGCAAAAAGAAGCCATAAATAAAAAGGCACAAAAACAACAAAATGAATTGCATTTGTGCAAAGGCAAAGAGACCCTTGAGCTTCGACTGTTGCATGAGAAATATGTGCGCTAGCAAAATGCATCAACATTTGCGCTAAAGAAATATGCAAACAAAACAATACAAAAACAAAAATATTTTTATAAATTTGGCGCTCAAAAATGGAAAAACGAAATTTTACATATATTTTTTTTTTATATTTATTTTATTTTGTTTCTAATGTTTGTTACACTTAAACACTCAAATGACTTTCAAAAGCGAAAGTCTTTCTTGCTGAAACGCCCATTCACTCGCATCCTCTCTCTCACACACACACACACTCTGTTTCGCACTCTTTCTAACCTTCGGTTTTGCATTGTGTTGGCATTTTTTTGCAAACAAATAAATAGAATAGAAATGTTTACAATTTACACAAAGCGCTGCGAAATATATTTTTGTGTGCACAATGAAATGTTTGCCTTGAATGAAATATTGAGGCATCAACGTGGTCTAATCGAAAGCAAAATATTGAATACAAATAATTCATTTGCTTTCTTTCATCCTTTTTATTTGTTTATATGTTTATTTTGGTTATTTTTGTCACTTGTTTTTCGCAGTGCACGTCACAGCAGCTGTTCTCAATGGTGTGTTTCATGCATGGTTCGCTCATTGATTGATCGTTTGATTGATTCATTCATTCATCTGTTGTGCTTGCAAGGCAATCGTTCTACTTACAAATACACCACCACACACAAACACATATATATAAGTGAATCGGTGAGTTTGTGAAGGTCTTTATTAATTGTGCGCATTTCTATTGCAGAAATTCAAGGTTTTTGTTTTTTGTTCTTTAGAAATTGCATTGCATTTCAGTTTGCTTTGACTTTGTTTGCAATTCTTTGGTTTTCTTTCATATTTGAGAGAGAAAAACAAAACACATGGGTAGATTTTACAGCCTCGCACTTGCAACAAGCAGAGTCGCCTAAAGTGGGTCAATTAAAAATTTACATGCGGGCGCTTTTCAAGTGCACTCACATGCATCTTGTCTGTGTGTCATGTGTGTGTGTGTGTAGGACTGCCACTCAAATATGCCTTGACGCTTCGTAACAAAATTGTTTGCTTTTAGCTCTCAGCTGTGCAAGTTTTCACTTCTAACTTGTTTCGAAACTTTATGAAATTTATGCTTTGCTCGCAGCCATTTTGTAAAGTATTTAGTATCGATGGCAAAGCTCTCAGCGCAATGCAATTTCTTGTGTGCATTGAAGTTGTTTAAAGTTTCACACATTTAATTAAAATGCAAATTGAATGAAAGTCACATAAATGAATGAAGTAGCAAGCAAAAAGTGTTCTCAATAAATTTTATCAATTGAAATAATTTTATATTTAAATATACTTTAAGACCATAAAAAGCATAAGAAATACTCTGAATGCTTTGTTGCTTTCCAAATGGACTTTTACAATAATATGTGAACATTTTATTTTCGCCCGATTTAAAAAATGCTGAGATAGAAAGACATTTCATTTAATTTACTTTGAATGCTGTTATGTCGTATGAAACATGTGGTCCTATATAACATATGTCTAATCGTGATTGAGCAGATTTTATTGAAAATAGCCAAAAACAATTACAATTTAATCACCTTTCCAAAATTAATCGATTAATTTGGTCCGGAAATACAATGCTACGTACTTAGACGTATGTTCCACGTGGAATTATGTCACATATGCCTATTCAACATTAATCGATTTTTACACTGAACAGAACACCCAGAAGAAGACATCTCCGACCATATAAAATATATGTATTCTTGAACAGAACATATATAAGCATATATTAATTTTTAAGTAGAACGAATTATAAATTGTTATATGCAAAGTTTTATTGTTTTGCAAGATAAAAATAAAATCAATACTGAGTATTTTTACATCTTACTAGTATCGTTGACATCGGAGCTCTGGAACATATACTTGCCACTCAACATGAAGAAGAGGAAGTGATGCAAATTTAAGTCGTTGTATGGACAACTTTTTTGTTCTTACCCAATTGACTTGAAACTTCATACTTATACCAAAGTGGGCACCGCCCACTTACATAAAGCCAAAAACAATAATTTCCATATCTCTGTCACGCAATGAGGTATATCAATGAAAATTGGTAGGCTATTTAAATAAAGAGAAATAAGATCTTAAAGAAAAAATGGGCGTGGATTATAACATCGGCCGAAGAAAGCGTTCTAAGTTTATTTTTTGTCCATTATTATTACAGAGGAAACATTCCTTAACAAAATGCAATGACAATGTTGGTGACGCCTTCTTCGTTGCAAGCACAACTTAGCGCTGTCTTCATCAAAGCAACAGCGCACAACTTAGCTAAGAATGAAAATTGGTCAACGTACATTCGCAACATGTTTCTTTATTCAATGCGCCAAAAAAAGGAAAACCCCACATTCGAAATGGATAAAGGGCTGAGGGATTGAAGGAGAATGCAATGAAGTGCAAGGCAAGCTGATTCTTCGCCACTATACACAAAATCAATATTATTTGAGCATATTACGTTGAGAGAAATCAAGAAAAAGCAACAAAAATCGCTGCTACTAAAATGCAGTGCAAAGTGCCATGAACCACGAACGAACTGTTAAACGCACTGAAAGGATACAAAAACAAAAAGCAACAAAAGTATCTGAAAAAGATTGAACACGAAAATCGAAGCAAGCAAAAGTTGCAATTTTCAGTGCTTCCTTATTTATTTTGTATTTTTTCAATTTGTGCTTTTTGAGCTCCTTTTTTTATTCCGTGTGCTGTGCCGCAATTTTTTCTAGGACAATTTTAAAAATTCAATTTCCACAACACACACACACACATGCACTTACACACATAAACATAAATGCAGTTTTTTTGTTGTGTTGTTTTTTTTTGGCTTGCAACGTGTTGTAGATTGAATTGCCTCAACTAAGCAGTAACTTGGCTTAGCTCGGCACAGCACAACACAGCGCAGCAGAGCCTAGCTAAGCTTGAATCGACTCGGCTGTGCAGTTAGAGAGATACAACAGGAAATCGTTTAGCCAAACTGTATGAAACTAATGCACACAGGGCGATGCGGAGCGGTGGAGCGGTGTAAAGAGAGTCATCATTCAAGCCGGCAGCAGGCAACAAAGCGTCTTTTAGCGCTACTTTACTTAAGGCGAAATAATGTCAAGAAACTAAAAATGAGCTAAGAAAAGATGACAAAAAATAAATATTAAAGTGCACAACTCTTTAGTTGTTGTTCTTGCTGCTTCTTTGGCATTGTTGTTCTAGTGATTGTTGGTTGTTGTTGCTGTGAACGTTGTTAGCTTAGCGCAGGCAATGAACGCATGTCTGTCGCAGATAAGCGAAAACCAGAATGAGCAAAAATGCAATTTTCTTTGCTGTAATTGTTGTGAAAATAATGTAAAGAACAACTTACGAAAGCACAAACAATCATAAAGGCAAAGAAAACATTTAGAAAATGTCTAAAGTGTTTCATACTAAAAATTTAAAGTTGCAATAAAAAGTATCTTAACAACTTGTCTATCAAAATTTAATATGACAGACGCACACACACACACACACACTCATGCACAGACAATAAGACAAACATACACAAGCAAATTGCACATTTAAGACACAATAAAAAGCACTTTAAAATCTTACATTGATCACGTTTACGACAATTTGTTTTATAAGAAAAACGATTTGTTAGAAATTCAATGCCACAACAACTTCGTTCATTCGCTCGCTCGTCTTTGGTTTTTATCATTTTGTTTTTCACTCTTTTGCGGCTTTTATTTGTACTTTGTTTGCACGTTCTCTAACAAGTATTCACACACACACACAGACACACACGAAATGATAAAATAAAAGGGGAACCACATAAAAACAAACATCTGCATGAGCACAACAAAGCAAAAGGGTGAAGTGCTGACGCTAAGGGGATGAGCAAACAAACAAACACGCACACACACACACACACACACTCAAACACGCACTGACAGAGACATGTAGATGCTCATGTTCATATAGAATTGCTGTTGAGCAGCGGCATGGACTAAGCTTCAAATGCTCGCAAAGTCGCAAGCGCCAAGTTAGTGTCTCTCTGTGTGTGTGTGTGTGTGTGTGTATGGGAATATCTGACACTAAAGAGCAAGCATAAAAATAACAAATTTATTTATTTGCAAGCCCGGCGGGAACGATTTGTAGAAAGTACAAAATTAATAGCTCACACACACACATGCACAAGCACACATATGAAATGAAAGCATTTTGTCATCATGCAAGAGCAGCGTGAGGTTAGATACAACATAAAAAATGTTCTTTTTATTTCCAAGCAATTTTTAAAAATTAATAAAAATATTTCAAATTTCTGTTGGTTTTTTTTTTGTTTATTTTTTTTCAAACACGCATGACTTAAAATCCAAGCGTGACATTGCATTTATTTCAAATTGATTGCGAAAAATAAATTGCAAAAAAAAACACAAGCTCAGAGAATGAAAAAAAATCACGTGCCAAAAAAAATATTGAATTTTCCGCTTTGATAAGCGAGCAGAAAAAAGCGCACAGATGTGCCGGCAAAATAATGAAAGTCACCTCAGCCAACACAATTCATCATCAGCGCATCTAATCAAATGCACAGTCATGAAGGCAGCCGAGTGTGCGTGTGTGCGTGCGTGTGTGTGCCGGCCGACAGAGGGCATTGCGTTGTTGCAAGTGAGCCAATGGACAAAAGGAAAATAAAAAGGCATAGAGTAAATAAATGCCACAAAACATGCACAAGAATGTCGCATAGGAAACCGCAGGGACGCAGCGGCCCAGCACGTGGCGGCGACCCGCATGAGCTGAAACACTATGAGGTCAACACTTTCTAACAACACACACACACACACACACACACGCAACGGCGGCATTAGCTCACAAGCCATATGTCAACGCGTGAAATAACATAAATTTTTGCACACTCACACACACACACACACACACACACAATAAAATATCATGTCACGTCAGTTCAGTTCAGCACACGTCACGGCGGGGGTTACGATTTGCGTGTTGCAGCATGTTGTTCGCCATTGTCACCGCGTAGCAACAACAACAACAACACCAGCAACAACACCACTTGTGGCGCTGATAAACCGAACCGAACCAAACCGACCGCACTCAATCGTTTGCAACTTTGTTAGCTTCAAGTTTGTCGCACACCTCACCGCCGCCCTCAACAGCACTTTGTTATCAACACCAGCGGCATCATCGCCATCATCGCCATCATCACCATCGTCGTCGTCGCCGCATATGTAATTCAATAATGGCTGAGCATGAGGCATTTCCGGCTTACGAACGCTTCGTGCTTCTTACTCAACTGTGGTCTGCTCTGCATTTTGTTATTTGTTTTGCTTGTCGTGCTTCCGCAATAGATAACGTGTCACGCCACGCGAACTACGCCCAGCCCCTCACCACTTTCGCAGCGCTCTTTAATCTTTGCAAGTCTCAGTTTTCACACATCTGCCACACCTTCAAACGCCCAATCGTCCAATCGCCCAATCGGCAATTCGTGCAACCCTTTATGTATGCATGCACATTCAATCACTGCGTTATAAATCTTTATCTGACTGCTCGCCTTCCTCTGCCTCTGCCTCTTCCCCTGCCACTTAAGTTTTTTGTTTATCTGTGAATGTGTTGCGCTTTTATTGGTTTTCGATTTCTATTGTTTGTCGCTCGTTTGCTTAGCCCTTTGCCAGCCTCTGACAGTTATTATATTTTTATTTTTCACTTTGCCCATAAATTTATTGCATACGCTTTAGTGCACTTTGTTTGGCCATTGAGCACATGTATTCGCTTTGAATACCATAAAAATATTTGCGCGCATAAAACCAGAAAGATATCATTGCCATAAAGGCTTAAGCGTATTTAATGACTTTAAGCCAAATGGGCGCAAAAAAATCAAATAATAATTGCATTCGACAAATTGTAAAAACATCAAAGTGACAACCGCAACGACACACGCCCAGCATGATTTTTGCAATTACATTGAGTGCTAAAACCATGAGAAGCGCACGGCACATCAACCACCCAAGACCAACAACAATTTGCCATTTACAGATACCAAACAAAACACCAAACAAAAAAAGCAAACCAAAGCGAACCCAAAAAGATGAATAGATAGAGCGACGTGTGTGTGAGTAAGCAAAGGATTTCTGCCTTAAATGTCAGCTTAAAAGTAATGATAATGTCAATATTAGTCGCTTGAATAATGCAAATGACAGAAATGTTTGTATGTATGTATGTGCGAGTATAAGTAAAAGTCAGACATGAATGCACGTATAAAACGCCTGAATGAATGGCGCCAAGAATGCCATATAGAAAAATATTTCACAAAAAAAGCAGGCAGTATAGAATGAGCAGCAAATAAAAATATCGCCGCGTCAGCTGAGGCAAAGTCGCGTGTCGTCGCCGCCGTCGTCTAATACACAAAAGGCGCACAAACGCTTGAGGGACAAGCGAGTTAAAAGGAGTGAAAGAAGGAGTGTGCGGTGTGGGCAGAATACTTGGCGCTAAGCCGGATGTCAAATAAAATAAGAATTTATCATTTATGGTTTGTCGATTACACTCCGTCGGAGTTGAACTTCATTGTAGTCGCGCGAATTGCACGAGTTAAAGACAGCAACGAAAAAAAGCACGACAAAGAAAAATAAAAGCGAAATGTTATTCCTCATTGCATAGAAAAGTGACTTAAATTTGGCAACGAACGAAAACATTTTCAAAATTTAAACAAAAACAACAAAAAAGCAGAAGTTGCGCCTCGGCACTTGCCTGGTTCGGTGTGAAAATAGGCAAGAGTCTCTATAGGCGCTAAAAAACTGCCAGCGGCTTGTAACTCAAGCAGGCAAGCGAGTGAGCATAAAAGCAGATAAGAAGACATTCACAGGCAAAGCAGAGTTTTGCTAAGGTTAAGCAAAGACTGAAGCAGTAAGGAAGACGGCGAGGCTAGGAAGGCGTCGGGAGGCGGCCTGTCAACGACGTGCGCCTGTGTTTTATCTCAGTCTGCTTTGAGGCGCATTAGCGAATGGAATTAATTTAATTACAAAACAATTTACGAAACATTTATTTTGTTTCGTGTATTTTTTTTCACTTTTATGCTTTCATTCTTATGTTAAACTTTTCGACTTCTTAACGGGTTTGTTATGCTAAGTGGCAACATTCAAGCTTAAGTGGTTTTAAATTAGATGCAATATTAAATTTTAAATACCTTCATACGTTGCGCTTTAATGCCTTGGCATGCTTACCTGCAAAGAGTGAAGAGAAATGATTTAATGTTTGGCAATAAAAAGGCTTTTAAGCCATTATTCAATATTGTGCGACAGTGAAGTGCATACATGCACAACATAATCGATTAATAATGTCATATGACATGTCATCAGTTGCATAATACATCATCGTTTGTTGCTGTCATGTCGTGCTGAAGTGCATCCCAGGCCGTTGCACTGTCATTTATTCATGCTTATTCATACTTAGGCAACCTCTAGCCGTGTGTGTGTGTGAGTTTGTTGTTAGTAAAATACTCAAACATGTCTGAAGTAGTTCATGTCTCAAAAAAAAAAACACATTATGAATACAAACATTTTTTGAAATGTTATCAAAGGCACATTTTAATTAATTCCAATCAACCGCGAGTGACACACAATGCAACCACAGAATGACAGACTGACAGACAGACAGACAGATAGACCGACCGACCGATAAGCAAAAATGTTAATGAAAAACTCAAAGGCAAACATGGTTTCTCGCAAAAATTGTGTAGGAGAAGAAGACCTCACGAGTGTGCCGCAAATTCAATACGAAAACGCAAAACTCAAAAAGCCTTTCGACAAAAAACAGAAAATCAAAGCGAAAGTAAGAGAGAGAGAGAGAGCGAGTCAGAGAGAAAGAGAGAAGGAGGCAGCGCCTTTTCAACACAGCCGCCACGACCGCAACATGGCGTAAATCCCTTTATCAAATTAATGAGCTCATTAAAATTCGTTTAGCAATTACAGTTTTAACAGAATACAAGGACTGCGCTGCTCACGGCAATCGCATGGCGTAAAGCAACCGCCAAGCACTAAATCAGCGCCTCACGCCGCCACACCGCCCCTCACACTGACGCCGAGTGGCTGACAGCCTGGTGGCCGAACAAGTTGTGTGTGTGCGCAAAGGAAAAACATGAATTATGCTGAGTCCGCGCCAATCTTACAGGTGGCAAAGCAAAGATTTGACTTAAGCTTCAACAAAAGATTTCATGCTCCAATGGTAGCATTATTAAGTACATGCTCGGCTTGCTTTATCGATTGTTTCGAGAGCAACATAGAAAAATAAAAGAAGCACAAAATCCGTGCATATAAAAAAGAAAAGAAAAACATTTCGGAATAAATACGCATAAAAAATACTTTTAAAAAGTAATAATTGCCAAACGAGGTTGAAGGCAAAATACGAAAAACACAACAAAAAAAAAATATAAAAATTAAAGTAAACTTCATTGCACTCCATTATTTTGGCAGTGCCATTGCCGAGTGGCGGGCAGAGTTGGGGAAACGTGTTCAATCGCGGGTAAAACAATAAAATAAAATAGCGATATAATAATTTATGATGGCCAAACATTAAACCACACCGAAGTGCACGAGTGCCGTTTGAAGAAGTTACTGAATCGCTGAACGTTGAAGTGCCTTCGAAGTGTGCCAAGTTTCTGACAAATGCCAAGTCCTTCTTATGGCATGAAAAGCTAGACAACTCTTCAAGAAACCCTCGTTGTGCGCGTGCTTGTGTATGAGACTGAGGGTGACCGATAAGCAGGCAAGATTGTTGAGTGGGGCGTCACGCTGAGACAGCTGTGAGCCAAGTAACTGCCAAACATTAGCACACAACTTTGGCACTGCTTAGGCTTCGCTTGACTCTTTTTTCTTTCTTTTTTCTTGTTTTTGTTTTTGTTTCCCTTTTTTGGCATTCATCGTTTTACATCATCGACATCGATGTAATAAAAATGTTATTATTTCTATATTTATGATGCTTTTTAGCAAATTTATTGCCAACGCACACTTTGATTCATTTCATTGGCCGCGTTGCACGTAAATTTCTTAATTCGAAAATAAGTTCGAATTAAGTATGTTGATATCTGGTTGGATTTTATACCGCTGAAAGAAGCATGAACATGCAAGGAAAATGCCTCAAAATGGCATATTTTGCATTACGTGTATGCGAACAGAGTTGACATATCGCTGGCAGCTGTGCGTCAACTGTGAGTCAACTGTGAAATGAGTTTTCTACAAGAGTTGTTTTTACCTTTTTTTTTTCGTTGTTTGCAGTTGGCATTTTTACGTCAGTCAACCTTAACTCATCTCATCTTTTTTTGGCCACAGCATTTTTTGGCCTTGCGGACGAATGTTTGAGTGTGCAAATGTTCGACAGTTCGGTGCATAAAGCGACCCACGCTGATGTGTGCCGACCACAGTGCGCAAAAAGCAGTCACGCTGACAGGCAGCGAGGCATGCACTTCGTCATCAGATTACACTGAAAAGTGCGCAGTCAAAGTTCTAGATAAGCGGTCAGTTAAATGAAGAGCATGGCACTCAACTGACATGTCCAGTGACGCCAGTCTACATGTACTCTATATGTGTGTGTATGTGTGTGTGTGTGTTGATAAGCGCAATGCAGGTAATTTAATTACATTTCATTCGCGTTTATTTGCATATATATACGTATTTAATTCAGTTTTAATCGCCGTTGCTCACTGACTCTCTTACCCTCCTTCTCTCTCTCTCTCTCTCTTCCACTTTCTTCCGCCCACAGAGGCACTCTTTCATACACTCTGTACACAAGTGCTCGTCAACAGTATTTCGTGTTGCCAGCTTGACAAAAGTTAAATTAAAATCATGATGATCATGATAAGCGCACTCATTTTCAACTTAACTAAGCAAACAAACTATGTGACCAAACAGCAAAGCAGCACAAATGAAATTTGAATATAAACGATGTGAAAATGTTGACGGACAAAGATGCTCTCCCACTAAAACGCGACAATCATGCCTAAGAGTAGGCAGCAGTTTTGATCTGACAAAGGACCCAGCAAAGTGCCACCCACTAGCACAACAACAACAGCAATGAAAGCAACAATTGTCACTGCGAAAACAGATTGACGAGCGCACCTGCGACGCATACTTTGCATGTTCATAAAAATAAATTAACAAAAAAAACAAAATAATAACAACAACAAAATAAATTATTTTAACTTGTGGCGTCTGTTTTCGAGCTCTCGTTGTTATTTGTTTGACGACTCCAGCACTACAAGCTACAAAAACAACCAAATAACAACAAAAAATAGTGCCGAAATTCACACTTGCGTAAATATTTTTATTTCGCTTGTGTATATATACATTTTTTTCATTTATTCACGGTTGGTCGCTCGTATAATGTAAATACAACAAACAGAATGTTGCCATAACAAAAACAAACGCATATTATTTCATGCCACACATCTGTCTTTGAGTAAGCACAGTCGCATAATATATATTTTTACGGGTCCGTCATTTCGTGCGAAAATACAGAAAAACTATGAAGGAAATCAAAAAACAGCAATGCCTCAAAGTATGCTTCATTTTTTTTCATTGCTCATTTCTATTAAAACGCCAAAGCACATTTGCAGTTTTGAAAGCATATTCAATTCGTTAATTCTTTAAAACGACTGCAAAAAAAGCTGAAGTCCAAGCCGTGCTGTACGCAAAAGCCTATTTGCGGCACATGAATGACAACAACAAGCACGGCAACAACAACAAAACGCCACATTGGTGCAGAAAATTTGCATAAAATACGTTAAATATTCGTGTTGAACAATATTTAACAAGCTGTTTGTTTTTTCTTGTTGTTGTTTTTGCTTGCATGCATATGATATTGCACACACAGACAGACAGACAAGTTGTCAAGTTTTTCTTTATTTGGTTTTTTCGCTTTTCAAACAACAAAAACTTTCATGTATTTACAAGTGTTGATTGCAAGAACAAGAAGAGTTTAATTTAAAAAAATGACGCGTAAAAAAATGATAAAAGTCGGCATATGCAAGCATATTTTACAACACTTAAACCAAGAGAGCTTTACAACGCCAACAACAATAACAACAACAACAACAACAACAACAACAACAAAAGTAACAATAATGAAAAGAACAACAAGTCGCGTCAGGAAAAGCATTGCAAAAAAGAGGTTCGAAAGAAATGATTTCCTTTTTTGCGCACAAACAATGACCGTCATGGTTATTTTTGCGCACGAAATTTAATCATATTTCGTCATGTTCAATCAACTCAGTTGAATAACTCACAAGCAGATTAACAAAAAAATAAAAAGATATACAGGAAGAGACAAAGAAAAAAGCCCAACGTGATTGATAAATGACAAAAGCAACAACAAAAACCGAACCAAACCAAACCAAAAAAGGTTGTACAGTTTTTGTGCGCCTTCGAAATTGTTGTAAAACGTGTTTTGCGTTAAATTTAAGCGTTGCAAAAGATTTAATGAAAATCATTTCGTAATCAAACAAAAATCGTTGCTGCTGTTTTTTTCTGTCAGTTGAATTGTTTGTGTGTATTGAATATCCTTGCGTTAATTTTCTTAGTCAGGCAAGTCATGTAATGAAGACAAAGTGTTTTGCCGCCTGTGTGGATGATGACAACGCTGCTGATGATGATGATGATGCTGATGCTGATGATGAGAATGATACTGATACTGATGCTGGCAGTGCTGTTCAAAAAGCCACTTAATCCCTCAAGAAGGATTTTACAAAATTATGTTGCCAAATGTTGCCAATGTCGAAGCAACGCAAATGCTGAAGAAGCAATGAAGTCAAACGATAAAATATTCAGCAAACGCACAAAGGCAGCAACAACAACAGCAACGTCAAGTACTACAACAATGAAAACATTAGTAACATTTGTTTAAATTAAAATGAAAACGTTGACAATGTCCCAAGCAACACGAATGGCATGAGAACGAGCGAAATGAGCGCACCCCGTTTATATCCTTGTACGTCTGACATGCCCGAATAGGTATGCTACGGCATGGTATGAGTTGTAGGTGGGCAAGTAGGTTGGTAGGTGTGCGTACAAATAGAATTAACATTCGTCTTCAGTATGGCACGACCCAGAGTGCTGCCTCGAGCCCAACCCAGGCCACCGTCAGCAGCCCATCAACAGCAGGAGCAGCAACAACAGCAACAACAACAACGAAATAACAAATGTCAAATCCTTTTTCTGTATCCTTTTACAACAAGTTGCAAGCAAGAAGCGACAGATTTGTTACATTCATATAGTCAGCATCCTTTTTCGTTGTGTGCGTGTGTGTGTGTGTGTGTGTGTGTGTGGGGTAAAAAGGACTTGAGCAATATAACACAAGTCGCTATACTACAAGTAAATGTAAATGCCAAAAAGTACTCGCAAAGCATTTCATTTGTATTCGAACACGGTGCCCTGTTGAACATTCTTAATTAGGTTAAAGCAACGCAGAGGCGTTGGCGTTGGCATTCGCATTACTGCTTTTGTTGCTTCACTAAAGGACACGTCCCAGACTTTAATTGCTGCGACTGTTGCTGTTGCCGCTGCCGTTGCTGCTTCTGCTGCTGTTGCCGCTGCTGATGATGATGATGATGACGATAAGCATGACGATAGTGCTTTGTTAATGTATGTATGTGTGTGTGTGTGTATATCCTTGTGTGTCGAGCAGTTTTTAGCTGTTTGCTCAGTCGTCGTACATTAAATGTCACAAGTGTGTGGGCAGTAAAGACAATTGAGTACTCATGACCTCAACGATGAGTGTTGTTTCATTTGGGCCAACGAGTATAAAACAATTACAAATATTTTCCAGCAAACTCACAAATTATACAATTTAATTGGAAAATTAAAATAAAGCAACAAAATATAACTAAAAAGAAAACAAATAAAAGGCAGAAGACTTTTTCTCATTTTGATTTTCACACATTCGAAATATGCAAAACGTCTCGTCGTCGTCGTCGCTTAGAAATATGCGAAAGCACAAATTGCTGACCAAAGAACATATATTTTGTACAAAAATTCATTTACGCAGTCAACAAGTGTACCCAGTCTAATGTTGTTGTTGTTGTTGGTATTTTTGTTTTGCGCTTCTTTTTTTGCCTTTATAATAAATGAACTCAAATTTAATTAAGAGTGCTTCATATTTCATTTTGTACGCCTCATCATCAACATCATCTGCGTAGCCAAACATAATCATCATTGTCAGCTTTATCATGATGATTAAGTTAGCTGCCACAGTTGCTTGTTTGCCCGCTTTTCATGCTTGTTGTCTGTTTGTATACACTCGTGTTCGCATCACATTTTTGTTAACTAAAGTTGCCAAAAGTTGTTGTAGGTGCCCGCCCCCATCCGCCGCTGCCGTCTCATGCCACTGGCTGCTGCTGATGAGCTGAAATGGTGGCCATCCCCTTGCGGACCGTTGGTAAAAGCAAACCACATTAAGTGGCGTTTTGGCATAAATAAACGGCGTCTGGCAATGTTCAACATATAACGAACGACGTTGCGACAAAAAAAAAAACAGCTCAGTATACAACAAACGACAACAACTGCCAAATTGGCCGCCCACAGTCCAAATTCTTGCCGCCCACTATTCCACTGCCGCAGCTCACCCCCGTCTTTACACTACCCACGTAGCTACAAAGCTTGCCGCTGCCAAATTGCGTGCGTGCCAGCGTCCTTTTTCTCTTCTTCTTACAATTGCTTTGGCTAAATTGAATATAAAATAAAAAGAAAAAAAATTAAAAAAAAAACACTGTAAATTAGAAGAAAAACTGAGCCAAATTTGGGTATCCTGAAAGAAAATATGTTCATAAGAACACTTGTCTATGAAACGCTTCTTTTTTTTATATTTTTTGTCTGCCTCGGGTTTCAGTTGACCATGTCTTTTATACAAAAACCTGTCGTAAGCCGTTTACATATGTATTTTTATACTCTGTTGAGAGAGAAGTTTGTTCGTGTTACGTATCTTAGAAACGTCTTAAACTCAAGTATAACCAACCCTCGCAAGACTTCATCATATCGATCTTGAAAAAACTGCGTAAATTTAAGAACTGTTAAAATAATTTATAAAGAAATAATCCAAAAAAAAAGACATCCAACTGAAATCAAAAAACACTTATGTATTTCTAATAGGATAATAGAACTGAATACGATTTTCTTTTATATAAGCAAATCATTCCAAAAACCAAAGCGTCATTAAAAAGTAATAATGCAAAAACTACTAAAAATATACAACAATTCGCTGTGTAAATTAATATTTTTGCATAATCCCTTTCAGTTGCTGTACAAGCGTTCAAGTTGTTAGTTGCGTTGCCCAAAGGAAGTGGAATCCACTAAGGAAATGGACGAAAAATCAGCTGCCAGATTAAGTCACTTTCTCAATCCTCAAGCTCCTTCAAGTTTTTACAAGCAGAAAATCTTTGTTTATTGCATATTTTTTATTGTTGGTCGTCGCGATTTAATGTGCTGCATTTAGGCTAATGTAAAATGTTTGCTCCATTTTCTTGCGTCATTTTTTTTCGCCCCTATTTTTGTTACTTTTTCAGGCTTTTTTACAACATTTCTTTTTACGACACTTTTAATGTGCGTCGACGACCCCAAACGCACTCATGTATGTTTGTATGCATGTCCATATTGTGTGCCAGTGTGGGTGTATGTGAGCGTGTGTGTGTGTGTGTGTATGTGTGTGTCTTTGTTGGCAGCGGTGAGGTTATTATTGTTTTATACCCAAATAGGCCAATTTGCGTCGCAATCACAATTTGAGTAGCTTAAAGAGGACAATGTCCACTTTATGCCTTTATTGGCCGAAGTAACCAAAGAGTTTGAGCCGCTATTATAAATATATTATTTATGCCCAGCACTGATTAGAAATAAATCACTTGCTTGTAAAAGCAAAATTGCCGCAAAACTAAACGCGCAACAAAATACAATGCGACACTTTTGATCAATTTTCCATAGCATACTTCTCGGCCTACAAATAAATTACTTATTATTATTAAATGTGTATTTGTTTTTGTTTGTGTTTTGTTGTGTTGTGTTTATGTTTGTATGTGTGTGTTTGTGTGCGTTTTTTACGTTTCTTTTGTGGTTATGTTAATGGAAGAAATCATCTTTGCACAATAAAGCGAAGCGTTTTTCTATGCCGCACGTGCCGCTTCAACGAGCTTCATTGAGTTGTTTGTGCGGCATGAACGGCAAGATAAACGAAGCAACCTTCAAGCGAACTCATTATCATTATGATCATCATCATTTTGTTGTTTTCACTTGAGTGATTCTTTTGAACTGTCAAGAGAAACAAAAAACGAAGAAAAAACAGCATACAAAACACATAGCATAGCATTTTGCCTTTTCTGTGTGCTTAGAGCCTTACTGACTTGCTTGCATAATTTCTAGTCTTAGTCAAGTGATTTTGATTTATTTACTTCAAAGTCAAAATTACTTGCCATGCATTTCGGACCTGTGTATCTTTCTCGTGTGTGTGTGTGCTTTTGTGTGTGGCAAAAAGTTTTCGCGCTTTCGCTTTAAGTCTGCCTCAACCAATCAAATGCCCGAAAATAATCAAGATCAAGCTTTTATTGAATTCTCATTTACTTTGTCTCTTCAAAAAGGTCAACGGCAAAGACAACACAGCATGGCACCACGCCACGCCGCGCCGCGCTGCGCAGTACGCCAGCAAAAAGGCAAATCAAAAACAAAACAGAAAACAAAAAAAAGGGGATAACATTGAATTGACTTTGAATGAAAATATTTTCAAGTTAAATCAAGCGTTGGAACTTAATTATGTTTTTGTTGCAGTTGCCGCCGCCGACGCCGCCGCCGTTGCTGCCCACTGGTCGCTGCCTACTGCCTGCCGCCTTGCTTTGTGCGTTGCCATGGAAAATTAATTTAAATTGCTTTTACATTTCATTGTCGTTTTTCAGCGCAAAGCGCTTCAAAGACCATTCAGTTATTTTATGCTAGTTTAGAAAACAATAGCTGCCCAAAGTATTTCATTATGAGATTTTAGTTCAATTCACAGTTTAAAACAAAGGAACAACAACAAAGAAATCAAGTATTTATACAAGCCGTAAAGACCGCAATGATGGCAAACTCAAATGCTTTCATTTATAATTGCGGACAATACGATTTTCACAGAGGTGTGCGGCAAGACTTCACTAGCAAATGTCAGCCGAATGACAAGCTGTCATTCAAAAGCTGCAAAGTCAAGTCACTTGCGTTTTTCTTTGTCATCTTCATACACACACAGTGCAACTGGCAGAACATCTGCCACTCATTAACAGCAACAGCATACGTAGTAACATTTCCGCCGTCAGAGTCTAACAGAAGTAAAGTTCAGAAGACGGCTTGCAACATGACAAAGAGACGAGAGCGCTTGCAACAATTTCTGCTTAATAGTCACAAAAACACTGCGAAGCGGCAAAGCAGCAAACTTGCAACAGATTTGATATTTTATAAGACACATAACACAGAACATTTAACACTGATATCGCACTTATAATCACACACACACGCACACACACACATGAGCTTATTATTGTCTATGACTTGTCATTGCTGTTGGCTCTTAGCCACTGCTCTTGTTGTCGTCGTTGCTGCAACTGCAACTGTTGAAAAGTGCGCGCCATTTTGCATATTTGTTTGCTCTTATGTTCGTCCATCTAAATGTCTGTCTGTCTGTCTGTCAGTCTGTCTGACAGTCTCATTGCTTTTGTTTTGCTTCGCTTTTTTCGCATTGTTGCGCTGACTCAACATGCAAATGAACTTTAGATTTTATTGCTGCAACAACACATAGCACATTGCATGCCACACTCGAATGTCACAACACCTCAACTCAGCAGACACAGACACAGACACATGCACAGAACGGCATTGCGACAGCAACAGAAAGATGATGCGGCAGTGAGATTGCAGACAGACAAGCAGCTTCGCTATGACACTCCATTTCCCGACTCATGTTGTTGCTGTTGTTGCTGTTGAGCACAATGACGTCGACGATGAGTATTTGTTAATAACTCCGCCGCCTTTGTCATACAACCAACAGGCAGACAGGCAACCTTTCAGACCCTCTGTCTGCCTATCCGGGACGCTTGAAGTGTAAAAATGTTTGCACTTCTGTTATTATTTTGTTAGACAATCATTAAAAGTTGCAACACATTTTTTTTTCGCTCGTTGCTCATGGCTGACTTTTAGTCACGCGTTTTTCAAGTGTTGTTTTGCACAATTATGACATGAAATACAAACTGACTGACGTGCACTTCAAACACTTTGTTTGCTGACATCTGAGTTTGTTGAATGTTTGTTTCAAAATATATCATTTGAAAACAAACTAATTACACACATGTCATGTGTATTTGTTGTTCGACACAACACATAACAAATAAAAGCATCAACACAAAATCACGCCGAGAACGTATTTGACTTAGTGAGCATTCAATGTATAACAGATGCATGTCTATGACATGTCAACGCAAAGTAGCAACAACATTTCGACGTCAATTGACACCTAAAAATGACAATTTCGCAATACAAAATGTTCAACAAAGAACAAAAGAAGATAAAAATGCATTTTACATTGGAAAAAATGCGCAATAAGTTTCAGCAGTGCTGCTGGCAAACTAAATTGTAACTGTAAATCGTGGTATTAACAACTACAAAAGCAGCAACAGCAACAACAACACATCACACAGCACGGCACGGCATGGCATGTCATTCAAATGCTTTGCACTTTGCATAGAAAATCAGTGTTATACTGGCAATAAAACAAGATGAAACGCAATACAACGAAATGAAAATGAAAATCAAAATGAAAATCAAAGCGCAAAGCGCAAAGCGCAAAGCTTAACAAACAGCAGCGCCGATAAC
Source organism: Phortica magna (assembly GCA_037044515.1). Taxonomy (NCBI): domain Eukaryota; kingdom Metazoa; phylum Arthropoda; class Insecta; order Diptera; family Drosophilidae; genus Phortica; species Phortica magna. Next base: position 226,455 of record JBAMBP010002428.1, read on the forward strand.
AACAGCAACATTTGTATACTCTGCTCAGAGCAAACACATTTATGCGATTTCATACATCAGAGTCAGAAATTGAGAAACGAGCATAATCTACCAGGCAGCAGCAGCACCAGCAGCAGCAACTTCATCTAAGCAGAAATGATATGAATTTTATAGTAGCAAAAGCAGCAGCACCAACTACAACAAATACAACTTGTATCTATAGAAATGTATAGTGAGTTGTCGCTGGCTGGCTGACTGACTGCCTGACTAACTGAATGAGTGACTTTGTGTTTGCATTCATCAAAATCGCAAATGGCAATTGACTGACATCATCAAAGTATCGCAGCAGCAGCAACACCAACAACAAGACCAACAACACCAACAACAACAGCAATGGCAGAGCATTAGCAGCTAAAGCAGATTTACATAGAGAAGTTGCTTACTCACACATTCACTTACACATTTTGGTTACGGATTGTCGAGTGCCTGCTTGATTGTAAATGACTTCAAGTGCCGCATGAGTGTGTGTGTGCGTGTGCGTGGTAAACTCATAAAATCCATTCTACAAATATGCACAAAGACAGTTTCATATTTTTCAATTTCACATTTTCAATTCAAACTCATTTTGGTTTGCACATTTTACTGCGCTTTTAAACTGCTTTTAATGCATGCATAACTGCACACACATTCACACACACACACGCACATACACTGTGCGTCATTTTTACCTTCTCGAAGGCAATTTTAATTAAAATTTCGCTGTTATATGACTTCAACTTCATTCAATGTTGCTCCGTACTTATCATCATTAGCAGAATTATACATTTTTATTGATTCATGGCTTGATTCCCTTTGTGGATTTCATGTTGCTTCGTCATACGTATGTGGCAAATGTGTAAACCAAAGTCAAACGCAAACGCTATGATACGAAATAATATTTAATAATGCTTAAAGTCAATGCCATGTATTAGCCGAGGGAACAAGTCAGTTGGCCATGAAGCTACGAAATAAGTCATGCGCAAAAGTCAAATCATTCGAATTAAATGTACCAAAAATATAAATGGTACAAAAAAAGGGTTTCTAGGCCAAACGTAGTAGCCAAGCACACACACACAAACACACACACAAAGATTATTGATTTATATATGTAAGTATTGATGGTCGACGAGTGAAAATGACATAAACGGCTTAAATAGCATTTTGGAGCATTTAATTTTATATAATTGTCTATGGCATTTTCGTCCGTAAACATACGAAAACCAAACCGGTTATCAAAGCTTAGCGGAGAATACAAAATGTCAGAAATTTATACGCACGAGTGCTTTTAATTTTGTGTCATTTACAATGACGATTCACCGTATCAATAATCGAATGATTGTATGACAGCGACGAAGTAATGATGAAATGATCGAATGTCCTTTGACGATGTGACGGAACGAAGGACTAACGCAATGACAACGGCTGAATGTGTGAAAGTGTGAAGTCAAAGTATCAACAAAGCGAAAGGCGCTTCTTTTTTCTCTTTTTTATTTGTTGGCTTTATTACAATTTAAGCACCAAAAAATATAAGCATTTAAATTTGCATTATGTCGCCGCCTTACAACAAACACGTAGGTCCTTTTCATTCGAATTTCGAGCGCAATGCGCGCAGCGCGTCTACATAGAATCTAAAGAACTGAACATTTTAGGCCGTTATTAAGTAAAGGATGTATGAGCAGCTTCGTACGAAGGCATACCTCTCACTCAGCGGTATATACAGTTGACTTATAATGGCAATGATGACGTGCAGAACGCCTGAAATGAGCGCAAGCCCGCCAGAGACAAAGAAGTAGACGGCATCATCATTGCCGCAGTGATCGAACATGGCGACAAGCAAAACGATGCCGAGCACAATGATCAAAACGCCGCTGGTCATGTTGAAAGCAATCGCCTGAAATGAAGTTATATTATAAGGCAACTCAAGAAGGTCTCGCTGAATTCAGATACAAAGGGATCCAGGCCCACGGTGCTGAAGCATATGCGCAGCAGTATGATGACCACAGTCTGCAAGAATATCGCCGGCACGAAGAGCACGTAGAGAAACACGGAGACGCCGTATTCGCCGCCCAGGACGCAATGCGTGAACAGCGTCATGTATATGCAATAGAGGCCAATCGCCTCTAAGATCTGTGCAAACAGCAAATTCAGTTGACAGCTTCATTGAATGCCAGTCAGTCATGTTTACTTACTGCAGTGATGATGTACAAAATAAAATTCGCAATTCGTTTGAAGTTCATTTTTGTTTTTTCCTTTTCTTATTATTTATTATTATTATTAATTGTTGTTTGTTTGCTTGTGTGTGTGACAAATACTTTAAACTGACAAATTTTGCTATGTTTTTTAAACAAATAAGTGGAAAACAAACAACATTTCAATTGCCAACAAGCAATCAACCATCAGCACATTGAGCTGTCAGCAAGTCCTCAGCATGAACTTTATGACTAACAAAGACTTTAAATAATTTAGCATGCAAACGCTTCGAATAAGCAATCAACACACACACACAGCCAAGCACTTTGGCATAGATAATTTTATACAGCAGTCACTCGCTTAATTAAGCTCTGTTCAGCTGTGCTCAACTCAACTCAACTCAGCTTTGTCGTTATAGGACACTCGCATTTGGTTGCTGTACAAAAAGAGTGCAAAAGTGTAATTTTAACCAAAGTACTGTTAATTTATACATATATATATCCGTTTGGCCATTGCTGCTTTTGCTGCTACCTGTGGGCCATTATGCGCTCGCCACGCCTCGCCACTCAAGACAATTCAACTTCAACAACATTCATTCATTCACTTGGCTTTGTTCTACTGCCTTTTTTGTGCCGCTTTTCTTTTTTCACTATTGTCCTCAATTCAAACGCGCGATTGCCAGCACTGGAGTCAATGCTGCTCTTTGCTGCTTTGCTGCTTTGACGCTGACATATACTCAATGGATATTTTTGCTAATTTCATTACTTGCGGAATTTTGCGATGATTTCATGCAATTTAAACGGCATTGCTTTGCTCTTCTCACCCTTTTGACTTGATTTCTTTTTCATTCTCATTCTCACACTCTCTGACACTGTTATTACTGTTGTTGCTGTTGTTGTTGTGGGTACTAGAACTATCGTCTAGTTTTTCATTTCTATTTCGCTGTACGCCAACTTGCGCTTTTAGCATAATTGCCTGTTGACACGGGACTTGGGCGAAGTCGTAGTCGCAGTCGTCGTCATAACCATAGCCATAGTACAGTTACATTCTTAGCTGTAAGTCGCGTCTCAAAATGGCGGCCACCTTGCTTTCTTACAGTTTTATTTTTATTGGTCTGATAAATGAAAACTCTAAAGCGAATACCATCAAACGCGCGCAATGCGTCTTTGCTGATGTTATTGTTGTCGTTGTTGTTGTTGTTGTTGGTTGCCTGTTGTGTGTTTAGCTGTCATAAATAAATGACCAAGCGACACAACCAAAGGACCAAAACAGTTGATTAATTCTGGAATTTTGAGTGTTTTTTCTTGTTTCATTATTACATTTTTGTTCTTGTTATATTTTTTTTCTCATTCTTTTCTGCTCATGTTCGATTTTTCATGCCATTTGCACGTTATATGCCATAAAAAAAAGCAAATGTCCTCGCACATACACAACAACAATTACAACAATAGCTACAATAACAACAACAGCACAAATAGCAAGAAGAAATAAACATGGCCGTCATTTGTTATAAGCGAAATTGTATTTCGTTTTCGTCAGTTTATGTTTGCTTTGATTTCCGTTTATTGTTGCTTTTTTATTGTGTGCTAATTGCCACTCATGAAAATTAATAGATCGGTGAATTAAAGCATCTTTAAGGCAAGCAAATAAAGCACCGGTGTTCGTTTTATTTGTACACATGAACATGTCACTGATAGGCAACTTAAATGCCGACATTTATTAATGATATTGCATGAAATTAAGCGAGGACATAAACAAACCATGACTTTGCTACATGATATTTATAGTCAAAGTACGGGTACGAACAATGACAACAAACAGCGAATTTTCATTAAAACTTGAAACTTTTGAAGTGTTCATGCACGAGCAGAAAAAAGTTGCATTGCATATTAAGCAATATGACAACATGAAAGCAGAATTTATGTGTTATTTTTGCAAAACTTTTTCAACTTTTTGAGTTGAACGCAGCGGAAAAAAGTAACCTTATGGCAACACTGGGAATAAATGTTCCTGCAACAAGAAGCGGCAAGTATGAGTAACGATGGCAAGTCTTAAGAGGCATAACAAGAACAGAAACAACAACAATGCAATCGAAGACATATGCAACATGCAGCAAGAGACAGGCTGAGCACACTTGAAGTTCAACAAAAAATTTTGTGTGCAGAAGAAAAAATTAGTTGCTTTATATATGTACGTTTGAGTACGATGGGAATTAAATACAAGCAGCAATCATGAGCAAGAGCAACAACAAAAAAAGGTTGTTTGTGTCGGCGTTATGTTTGTGCAACACCAACACACTCACACACACACACACAGAGAGAGTCGGAAGCAAACGGAAATGTGAAGTTGATATGTTTGCTCAACGGAAGTGCAAGCAAGCAAAGACAAAAGAAACAAAGAAGATATTGTGCACTAAAGCGTAGCAGAATTTTAAATCGCACACACACACACACACATGCACATGCACATGCATGTCGACGACGCATATGATAACAAAGCTGTACACAACGGCATAGGACATAACTCAATCATTAAACAATAAAAACATTACAAAAGCATAAGAAACTAATGGAAACAAAAAAAAAAGGACAAAATATTTGTTGTTGTTGTTTTTGTTGTTGAAAATGATCATAAATCAACTAAATGTAAAATTCCTTCCTTCCGCAAACATATCCTGGCTATCATCTACGCTACCAAATCATCATCATCACCATCACCACCACCAACAACAACAGCAACTTACTCAGAGTGCTAAGCATAGCCTGTGAGTGAAAGAGATGGCAGGGCCATTGCGGGCTTGTAGGCAAGTATTGCATTGGCGCATGTGTCTGTGCTGTTTTATACTTACATCCGCTAACTTTGCCATTTTGCTCATTTCCTTCCGGGTACGTGTTGGGACAATGTAAGCAAGCACAAAAACTAACAACTCCAACAACTCTAACAACAACAACAACACTAAGACCAAGCAACAGACAAACCAACAAAGGAGAAGAACAAACTGCAAAAACTATCATAATATACTGAGTGAAATAAACAGAAGAAGAAAAAGATGAAGCAGCAGGAATTCCCACTTGAAGCTATTGCAGCATCTCCAAGCAGCACAGGCTCTTGCGACAACAACAACAACAACAACTACAACTGCAACTACAACAAGAACAGCAACCGAGCACGAAAAACTTATAGTCAAAAAAGTCTGTGAGCGCAAGTTAAACGCATAACTTTTTCATTGCAGTAATGCTCAAACAATACGCACGAAAATTACGAGCGTAAAACATATCTAACATAAACAACACACCAGCAATAACAACAGCAACAACAGCAACAGCAGCAACAAAAGGCGGCAATAACAACTCCAACTGCAACAGCAACAAAATAAGTCAAACTACGAAACAAGAACCTTTGGGATTGTCATGGCAAACTCAAAACTTCAAATCGAAAGAAGAATCAAAAAGCACACACACGCCCCCTCACACATACACACACACATGGCCATTCAAACACACACATGCCCACGCATGCGATTGCAGCAACTTTCTGTTGGCATTTCATTATGTTTATGAATAATGTTGACGGTTTTTTCTTTTCTTCTCTTTAATGTTGCACTTTAGCGTCATCTTTTGGCAGTGTCATTTGTTTTTTTTTGTACTCTTTGTTGCATTTGTTGCCGCCTGTGATTTCTAACTGTTCTTCTTCGCTTTTTGCTGCAACCTTTCACGCTTGCTTATAATTTTTGTTGAACTTCGCATTTATCAGCTCACATAAGCGCTTCTTGTTCTTGCTATTATTTCCATTGTTGTTATTGTTGTACTCCTCATGTGGCAAATAATTTATTATTTACTTTATTTTAACCTTTCCATACTTTGCTCGCAATTTTTCACTCGTCCCTTTTTATTTTTCCTCATCCTTTGTCCTCAATGTTTTTTTGTGTGTGTTTTTGTTGTGTTTATGAGTGTATTTGTTTTAGAACTTTCCCCCTTTTTTTGAGAATTATTACTTTGTGTGGTTGCGAACTAACGAAAAATGCAATACATTTTTTTTTTGTCACATTCTTTTATTTTGCAAAAGTCCATTTATTTCTCAAATTGCAACTTTGTCACTGTTTTATATAAGTATTTATTGCAACGATTGCATTTAAGGCGCCAGCAAATTCTTCAAGTTAAGCTTTTTGGTACAAGTTATCACTAAAAATCTTCGGTTCCTCACTTTCAAATTGAGTGCTAGAATGGTGTATGTTCTATGCGATCTATGCAATTAAGGAATTCTCTTTCAGCTCCCGAACTTCGATGTTTGTTTTAATTCACAGAATTTAATCACAGAAGGTAAACGTTCCAGTCATGGATCAGTTAAGGAAAAAATATATTTCAATTCGTCTCTCTTACTTGATAAGCCATACATTCAAAATGTTTGCTATTTTTTTATTTGGACATTTAGTCCACAAAATAGATGTTACACATTTGACTATATTAGTTGTTATTTATTTAGCTTATACATTTCACTTATTGATTGATCACTTGTCCCTGTAATGGATCTCCTTCTCTTATTAATGGATCGGGTAGACAAACTAACGTAATTATTGCTGTCTTCACAACTTGTATTGACATTTATTGATTAGAAGCAAAAAAATCAGATGAGAAGAGCATATCCATTGCTAATTTGTATTAAATACTTTTACACCCTTAACGCAGTGAAGATATCTGCAACTTTGTCAGGAAGTTTGAACACCCAGAAGGAGGCGTGGCCGACCCCACAAAGTATATATTCTTGATCAGCTCGACAAAACAAGTCGATAAAGCCATGTCCATCTGTTCGTCTGTCTGACCGTCTGTGAATATCCGATACCTTTCGAAAAAATTTACAAAATTGAAGTCGTTGTATGGGAGATTTTTTTTTTTTGTAGGATAGAGGACTGAAATTTTACAATTAGTAGTTTCCCAGAGCAAATGTCCGAAAGTGTCATTGAGATTGGACCAGTGAAACTAGTACTTACCATACAAAATGAAAAAGTATGAATAATGAAGAGTATTTCATGTATTTTGACGCACCCTGTATAAGCTTGTTTCAACACCTAAGCCTTGGCATGCATAATTTTGCACAGTGCATTTTACTTTAACATTAAAGTCGCCTTGTTTGAGTTTATCATTAATAGACTTTTTTTATAATTCAATTTTTTTGTTTCAACATTAAAAAAAACTCGCGGAAAGCCAACAGAACTGAGATTCAAAGCAGGACAAAGTAATAATTAGCATGGTTTGTTGAACTTTTTTAAAACCAATTTGCATAATATGCTTGATAAAAACATACGTACACAAACACACACATGCACACACAGACATTCTAATAGCTTTGAGCAAAGTTTTTCCCTTCAAATCCGCTTTGGCATTTTCGCTTCTCTCCTTTCTTTTTTCATGCACACACACACACACACGCACACACACATAACTTTGTCATATGCGCAAATTAAATATTTCTATGCACAAATAAAATTATTAACGTAAAATTAAACTTTGTGAATTTTAAAATGTTGTTCAATGCATGGAAGGACAGTGCGGTGCGGTGAGAGGGCGGAGAAGTAATAAAATATAACACATATTAAATAAACATGATTATGGCTTTGGTTGAGTGTACTTTGAGTACTTTGAGTATGTTTGTAGTTACACTTGTTAGCATGTTATCAGAAGCCGGAAAAGCGACAATTCACATTATATAAAATGCGTTTGGGGGCACGGAAGAAGCAGTAGCAACAGCAGTAACAGAAGAAGAAGAAGAAGAAGAAGATAAAAGCGAACCGCGCACGGCATATAAGTACTGCCAAGCAGTTGTTGGCACTTGAACAATTTTATTTATTCGCTTTCTTTTTTTTTTCATTATAATTTTTTTGTATTTTTTAACAAGTTTGGCAACAATTTATTTTTATGCTGTTTTGTTTTTTTCTCATATTTATTTTTATTTATTTGCAATATGACAAAGTTTTATGCGGCGGCTTGAAAGCGACCGCAACAAAGTCTGCGACGCTCGTAACTTGTTTGCAAATGTAACTGAAAATGTCGCAAATGTGCGCGTGTGTGTGTGTATGTGTGTGGCAGGGCAAGACAGGAGCGCTTATGTAAAATAAGAATATACGCAATATACTTTGACAGCGCATTGTCAACTCAAAGCCAAAGCGAAAGCCGAGGCTGACGCTGACGCTGAAGCTGAAGCCAAAGCAGTACTGCGTCATTGCGTCACATTTTTATGCAAAGACAAACTTTGCAAAGTTTATTTTATTTGTTTAAAAAATAAGAAAAATAAAATTACATACATTTATAAGTAAAGTATATTTTATGTAATAGTATGCATGACACGTACTAAATTAAATGTTGACTTCAAGTCACACACACATATACACACAAGGGAGAGAGGAGGCGCGCCTTTGATGCTCAGACCCATGAATTGTGCAGAACGCGCGTTGAACTTTATAACAAAGTCTTCTATTTTCCTTGGCTAAGACTCCTTCTGCTGCGCTTGCTGCTTTTGTTGCTCTTGTTGCTGTTGGCTGCCATGAGCCAAGTAATAAATCATCAAAGTTCAACGTTTTACGTTTTTCCACAATTTTTTCTTTCACTCGCTTTTGTTTTTGTACTCGTTAGGTTTTTGTTGTATCTTAACTCAGCTCCTTTTACTTAATAGTTCGTGTAAATGGTTGTTTGTTTGTATGTATGTGTTTGCATTGCAATTTACTTCATTTGCTTCAAGCTGCCAACTAACAAACACCAACAACCAAACACTCACACACACATACACACAATGCTAATATTATACATATGCACATTTTTCATATTTTACGCTTTACTCATGCTTGTTGACAAAAAGTCTTTGAAGAGTTCTTGCGTAAGTAATCTTTTAATTAAGTGTTACTTGCTTTTGGCTTAGTGTATGCATATGTGTGTGTGTGTTGAATAAAACTTTGCTGCATTGAGTTATGAATATATTGTAGACACATTCTCTTGACACATGCAACATGCATCATGGTCAACTTTGCTTGCTTAGAGAAAATTAAATAAAAAGAATTTCGAAATGTTCTACAAATTTGCAGGCGAGTATCTTAAGGCAATCAGCAAGCAACATGACGCTTGAAAGGGCGACAAGCAACCGTTTTAGTTGCAGAAGAATGGCGCAAACTTCTTATTATGAAACTTTTATAAATGCACACCTGTTAAATGTGCTAAAAGCCGAACGGTTAATAAATTAATTTAGAGCGACTTGAAGACTCACGCGCCGACCGCACTTCCGACACGACACGACTCGACGCAAGGCAAGGCGCAGCAACAGCATTAAGTTAACGCCAACGATCCTTGACAAATTACAACAAATACAAAATGTTATAACAATAAAAGCAAAGAGCAAAAAAAAACCAAAACCAAATAAAAACCAAAATCAACAATAAATGAGAAAAACGACAAGGACAATAAAGACGTAGCTGTCTTCTGGGCTGGCGCGGGTCGTAGTGTGGCAGTGAAGGGAGGTCGCGTCAACTGCGAAATAAACTCAAACCGTATAAAATTGCCGGTCAACGCGCAACAGGATATCAAACATGGCCGAAAACAAAGCCAACAATAACAACAACTGCGTTGAGATAAAGACCAGAGTGGCGCAAAGAAACGAACGAAATGTCGAAGGAACCCCAAAAAAGAACAAATAAAAAAGAAGAAGGACTCAACAAAAACAAAAGGACGTAAAAGAAAATAAAAACTAATTTGATTAATGGAAAAACGTTGTGGCTAATTAGTAGTAACGGCAATGGCAGCTAAACACTCACACGCCTCGCTCTCACACTCACACACACACGCACAACTAATTGCAGGCGCTATAGCAACACAACAACAACACGGACAACAATATTCAACAACATGGAAATAGTTTGCTCAAATTGCAAGTAAAATAAATCTATTTGCGGTTTTGCTGCCGCTGAGGAAACTTACACACACACATGTATTTAAATAAAAAATAAATGCATTGCAGAGCAATAATTCAAGTGCACAAAAGTATGCAATGTGCAAGTGAAAATTATATTGTAGCATAAAATAAAGTAAATGTAAGACCAACTTCTCATCGCAATACGGAGAGTTATGTACATGGCTATGTGTGTGTGTGTGTGTGTTGATGGGGTGACCAACTTGTCTGAAAGTAGTACACAAGTACACGCACACAAACGAATATACAACGACGAAGCCATGAAGAAGACATTAAGTGAGACTTTGAGTTGAATCGAGTTGAGTTGAGTTGAGTCGTTGTCGTTTCATTGCTTTTACTTAATGTTTGCCCTTTTTTACTTACCCCCATACTGCTCTGTCAATACTCAAACTCATTGCTTAAGCGACACTCCCCGCCCCATCACACCGCACCGCACCGCAACACACCTGACTTTGTTACGAAACAAAGAAGTTATTTTTGTGCTTTTTGAGGCTAATGTTTGCTTTAAATGGAAAAGTTTAATAATTGCGCATGATGCCGTTTGTTGTTTCAACAATTACGCTTGCTTTTGTTTTTGTGTTGCTGTTGTTGCTTTTGTTTTTGTTGTTGTGACTATCGTTTCCTTATGAGTGATTCTCAGAACAAACTTGCTTGAAGTATTTTCATTGGTTTCATTAGCAAGCACATTTTCTTTTATTAAAGTCTTTGTGCGTCGCTCAGAGACAACAAAAGTTTCATTAAAAATAGTTTATTGATTGATTGTTTCGTCACATGCAAATTACACAAATGAGTCTTTGTTCTTTTTTTTTTTCCTTAGGCAAATCAAACTTTAATAAAGTTGTATTTAATAAATGATACAAAATTTTCAATTGAATTTTATATAATACAAACTTACACAACACACACACACGCACACACACTGACGCACACTTGCAAGCCATTAGTATGCAATTCAGTAATTTTGAATATTCATTTTCATTTTGAAACGAAAAACTCATGAAACTGAAAGGCAAAGCTTTCACAATAGTTGAAGTGATGAAAACACAATAGAAAACTATCAAACCATATGCAAATGTTCGTATAACAAATGTTGACTCAACACAAACACACACACGCACGCACACGCACACATACACTAATATAGACAGCAATTTAAAACAAGCGTTGCATAAGGAGAACATATTGCAGAAAAAGACATTGAAGAAATAACATTTGCGTAGAGTGTCTAAAATGCTCACAACAAGCATAACGACAACAATAACAACAACGACAACAGCAGCAACAACAACAACAATAACAACAGCAAATACAACGTTAACAAGTAAATTCGGCAACAATATGAAAATGTTATTGATTGATAAGTGCCATTAGAAAAATATTTACATAGATTGAAATAATTGCTCGACAAATGAAAATCACTTTAAAAATGTTTATACAAGTGGATTTAAATATTTTGTGAAATGCTACGCAAACAACAACAACAACTCACTTTTCTCTTATCTTTTGCTCAAAGACAACGAAAAGAAGTCAACAAGAAAGCACATGGCACATCAAAAACTCACAATTTAATCAAGTTTTAAATTCATATCGCTCTGCTGTGCGTCCTTGGTTCGTTGTCGAAGGCACTTTTCGACCAAAAACTCCAAAGTAAACATTTTAGTAAAATTTTGTGTTTGAATTTAGTCAAGTTAAATTGCGTTGAGTTTGAGCATAAAAACAGGATTAAATGATACGTGACAATGAATGAGTAAATGTACGTCTGTATGTATGTGAGCATTGCGTGCGTGCGTGAGTGACTGAATGATGCTTAAAACCATCAAGTGATTAACCAAATTGCTTAAGTCTTTATATTAGACAAAGTATTTTAGTAACCCTTAAAGAAATCACACACACACACACTTACACACATACATACATGCACACACAGGACGACAAAATACACTTATGAGCCTGCACTTAAATACTTATTTCATTTTATTGTAAAACTTCTTTAACTTCTCGGTTGAAATAATTAAGTTTTCTATTATAATGAAAATTTTCAATTTGGTAAAATTTTATAACTACAACATAACAACAACAACAACGACAAAAGCACAGTAAAAAGTACGAAAAGGACTTTTCGGCATTAATATTTTATGAGCTTTTTGTTTGTTGCTTACGTATGTATTTAGGTATGTGTGTAAGATCACAAATAAGCAGAACAATAAAAACTGTTTAGCTAAGAGCAGCAAAATCAGGTCAAACCCGGCAAACAAAAGTTGTTAGAAGAGCATGGTGAATGGGTCAAAGGCAACGGCAACGGCAATGGCAAAGGAAAAGCTTCAAATACTTGGACAAAGTGCAAATGATAGCAAAACCACAAAAGCTGAGCAGATGCGGCTAATTAAATCTAAAAATCTTTCTGCTCTAAAGATAAACGACACTTTTCGTAATTTATATGAGACAAGCACAACCCTTTCCGCAAATAAAAACACACACACACACACACACAGCCACACAAACAAACAACTACAGACAATGGCTAAATTTGTTCATGTTCATGCCGCTTGCTGCATTGAATTTTGTGCGCTCAGCATTTTGTCATTAAACCTTTGGGACTGCAGCAGATGAACAAGTAGAAGAAGAAGAAGTCCGAATCACAGAGTCACAGTCATGGCCGTGTAGATGAGGGCAGATAGCTGTGTCAAGTTGACTGGCGCCGAAAGGAACCAGCAGCTGTGACTATCTATCGACGCAGACATCTCAAGTCTCAAGCAACTCGCTTTCGGCTAACGAGCACGTAAACAACATTTCAATTTATCGCAATGAATAATGAAAAGTTGGTCAAAGTCGATTTCAAGTTGCCTATTAAGTTATTTGCGAAAGAGTTAACTTCAATTGAGTTGAGTCGACGACGCTAAGTTGAGCCTGTGTGCTCAACGCAAATTATGAGATTAATTGAAAGTTTTGCAAGCGAAATTCCAACAAAACTCTCGTTGTTGTTGTGTTGTTGTTGTTTCGCTATTGACTTGCCTACTTTTGAAATGTACAATTTGAAGTTTACTTAATTAAATTTACAAAACAATTTTCGATATTCTTAATCATTGTTCTTCGACTGTTCGCTTTAATTGACAGAAATCAATGACAATCGCAAGGACATTTAAAGCATGTCCTTATTCATTTATAAATTGTCGATTTAATTACAAAATGTTGGGCGTTGCCATGTCTCTCGCACCGATCAATCTCCCTTGTGAAATTTTCAATAAGTTGCCATTTGTCGTGTCATGAATTGTTAAAGACGTCTGTTAATAGATTCAGCATTTATAATTACTCGCCATTTGTTTAAAATTTTGTTGAAAAAGCTGAATTAATTAGTTTTGATTTGTGGTTGTAAATATTTTTTGATGTCCTATAATAAGCATGAAATAGACAAGCGAGAGCATGAAGAGCTCGCAAGCAGACTGAATTAATGAGAGGCGTATTACCGCCCATTTGTAAGTCGCACACGATTCTCATCATTTTAAGGTTGCCTTCTCATTGTTCTGCTACGCTTTTTCGTTATATTTATTTATTTATAAGTGATGGTCTCTCCAATTGTTTTCAATGCATGTTATTGTTGTTGATACACACAATTTAGGTGTATTGGTTCACATCAGAAGTAAAATACAAAGAGTTTTCTCGAGGCGTCAAGGCAGCTCATTTCTTAATGATTAAATGTACATAATATACGTCAGCCTCGAATACCGGAGATGTGTAACAAATGCTTAGAAACTACTCCAAGATCTTGAAAAAGAAAAATACATAATAACGATACTAACTTCTATTGCTAATTTGTTATAAGTCAACCTCGTTGATGAAAAAACTCTTTAGAAAATCATGTCACAATCTTAAAAATGTTCGAACTGCGGCAAAGACGACCTGGCCATCTTGTAATTATTGAAATTGGTGTGACCTATAGTGAGAATATGTAACTCTCAGACAGTCGGTCTCACGGCTACAGTTTAAGTGTTGAGCATTATTATCCGTCATTGGCATAAAGTCGTCAAAATGAGCCAGTCTTATGTCAGCCAGTATTTATGCTCAGCTATGACGATTAGTGACGAGTTGTTAGTGATGAGAATCAGCTAAAGAAACAACGAATCACAAAACGACAAGTGTGACTCACTGTGACTTTGAAGGTCTCGTGACTCAGTATTACTGTCATGAGAAAAGATCGTAAGCAAAATAAGTAACTGATATAAGACTGCGCTTAACTTTAGACTCACTAAGCTCACTAGCAGTTGTCTTATTTCAGGCTGTCTGAAAAAAACGATCGCAAAAAACACTTCAACATCGTTTATTTAAGCAGCGCTCTTTGCTCAACCAAAGACACTTTTTGATCGGTACCTATGTGCTTTTCTTCACACAAGGCACTTCGCTTTGACAAGTGTTGCCTACGACAAAATATCAAAAGCAACAACAAGAAAAAAGGCACTTTAACTGACAATTTGCTAGCTTTGTTCAGTAGCTGATGCTCAATTGCTGACACTTTCGTGAAAGTGTCCCATCAAGATTTCATCACAAGACAGTCTCAGGTTTTTCATCAGGCAGTATAGAAAAAATTGGTTGGCTATCTTTTGCGAGCTCTTCTTAAGACTCATGGTAGATTTTTATTATGAGTTTTACACACTAGGTTTAAATATTCAATACGCATATGAAAATCATTACAAATTTATAATATTACTTTTAATTAACACAATTAACTTTTTTTAATTATCCAACAATTACATTTTATTTTTTTTTTTTGTTTTTAAATGTTTGACTTTATTATTTGTATTTAATTACCTGGTTTTGCCTTAATTTTGACTTTACCGAGTAATTTGAATCAACTGTAAAAAAAAGAGAAACAGAAATTGATTTGAATTCAATTAAAATTTTAATGTTATTTAATATTGATGACGTTAAATTTAAATTACATTTTCAAACACATTTTTCGGTTGCGCGCCATTAAAAATATATAAACATGTATTTACATATATATATAAATATATATAGAATATTATGCTTAAAACAACATTGAAAATACAATCAAACTTTTCTGCGTACAACGAACTCAGAAATCATCATGCACACCCAAAACACACTCGCACATACACAATGCCCAACAATCATCAAATTTGAATAAGCTCATAAAAACATCGGGGATCATTCATACACTCACACACACACACACATGCACGCACAGCCACATTTACAACTACAGCTTGTATAGAGTTTAATTAGTCAACAATTCAAAAGAGAATTTGTCGAAAAGTATTCAAAGTCAGCGTGCGCTGTTGCATGTTGAATGAGCGTGCGACCAACAGACCGACCGACGGACAGACCGACATGGTCTGATGCGTGCAAGTGAGCGAATCAAATAAAATCAACATGCGCGACATAAAATGTGACGACGCCTTTTAGCTCTTATTAGCAGCTTATGTATTATTTTATTTGCTTTTTAGTTATAAAAAAAAGGACCTCCGCCAACTTCAAATATTTCTATTGTCGCATGATTTGTGTTTGCTTGTTTACTTTGTGTGTGACGCTGTTTGATATGAGTTGCGCAAACAAGAAAAAAAATTTTTCAAATAAAAAATAAAAGCAAAAAAGTTTGCTGCGCATAACTTTAATAAAATACTAGCAAACAAAAAATAAATAAATAAATAAAAAATTGTTTCAGTTGTTGAAAATAATTGCAGCGTCAAACCACATTTCGACGCCAGTCAAACGCCTACAACAATAACTTTTAACAGCAACTGCAACAACAACAAATGAAACACAAAATATAAAAAAAAGAAAACAAGGAATGGCAAAAATTTATATGCGCAACAGAAGCATAACCAAAACCAACGCCAACGCCAACACCAGCAACAATAATAACAACAACAACGAGAAACAAAACCGCATCCGCAATCACTAAAAATTAATTTCAATTTTATTGCATAACAAAACAAAAAACAAAAAAAAGTTCATGGTTCACCTGCTATACAACGACAACAGCAACAGCAACAACAACACAGATAACAATAACAACAATGTGAAAGCACAAGCACATGAAAGGATAATGCAAAACAACTAAAAAGGAACTTAGATCACGTTAAAATATGCAAAAATGCAAAATGAATGCCAAAAATTTATGAAAATGAAAAAGAGCTTTTAAGTGTTAAACATTCTCGATGAAAACGCTTCACTGCTGAAGTACATGTCGGCTCATGGCGTAGGCGTGTGGGTATGGCTGTGGGTGTGAGACTGAGCGAACGGAGTTTCGCACTTTGGAATCTAAAATGTTCACAAATGAACACACTAAAAGAGCGATTCGTCAGAGTTTGCTGTGCGAGTGTGTGTGGAGGAAGAGGTACTGTGGATGCGGTCTTGTTGGTGTTGGTGTTCGAGTGGAAAGCAAAGGACTAGACAAGCAACAGGAAAATGTGCCATGTTAAAAACACGAAATCGGGTTAAGCGGTATGAGCTTGATTTACTTATGTATTTATGAAAATATATATGTTTCTGTGTGTGTGTGTGTGTGTGAGTGTGTGTGTGTGTGCCATAGACAGTGTTGGTGTGTGCATGAAGTGAACGCGGTTTTACAGACGAGAACACAGCGCTGAGTGGCGCAGCGAGCCAGAGTACAACTATATATGTAGTAATATACAATAAAACCAACAGTTGTAACCAAACGCTGCCGACCGGCATCATCATTTATCATGCCAAATATTAAGATATACACCGTGTTCTTCTTATGTTAGTTTTTGCAGTGTTAAGACTGAAAAATGGTCACTACACTGGTAAAAAATCTCGCAAATTTATAGTTAATTGAAACTACAATTTTTTAAATAAACAATTTACGAAAATAAAAATTAAAAATAAAATTATAGCTAAAATGCAATTAAGCTAAAAGTATCAAAAGCATCTCACAACAGTCACAAATAGTCACACAATTAACAGAGTCACAATTTCACTGTTGATACATCAACAATAAATCTTTCAACATTCCTAAAATCATGTACACCTATGTTACACTCAGCCACAAGGCACATAAAACAGTCTAACGTTCACAATCAATTACCACATAACCGTCATATATGTTCTACAAGCGCAATGTAACGTAGGAAGTTAGACTCTTAAAAGTGATGGATAGCTCGAAAGTAATTTAATCATACACGGACATCATTTTTTGCGCAGTGTACTTCGGTCAGTCAACACTGACACTGACAAAAAAAAAACAGCATAAATCCCGCGCATGGCAGGAAATGCGAAAAACTAGCAACGAGAGGTCGTCGGGCAAAGCACCAGCGCCAAAGCGAATAAAACCAACAGCAACGGGACCAGCAGCAGCAGCAACAGCGGTAGCTGGAGAGGCAGCAGGCAAAGGCAGAGGCAGAGGCAGTGGCAGAGGCAGCAGGCAAGCAACAAATTATGGTTAGCTCGGGTTTATTTTCAAATCAAATAGATTAAAATGTAAAATTTCGTGTTAAGCAGCATGTTTGCTATATGTATAAGTGCATGAGTATTTGTATGCGGGATCGTGTGTCTGTATGTGTGTGTGTGTGTTTGAGTATATGAGAGTAGATGTGTAAATGTGGGTGTTGCTGCTTTGGTTACTAAATAAATATGAACATTTTAGTGCAAATGGAAAAGGAGAGGGCACCATTTAATGAAAACATTTTCATAAACACTAATGAAGCAGAAACGCACACATAATGAAAAAACAAAAAATAATAATATATTCAGAAATATAATTCAAGTGCTTAGAGCAACAACAAAAAAGTGGTTAACGAAATACAAGAATTTATTTAGACAATTAGGAGTTTCGTTGGGGCTTAACGATGATAACAAAGAATCAGTGGGAAAGAGTGAGAAGCAATGACAGCAATTCATTAAAAAGGCACGGCAGCTTAACATAAAGAATACATTCTGTAAGACCAGAACTCAGATATGTCCGGCCACCTATCCGTGCGTACTTCTTTACTAATAGTTTGCAATACCTAGAAGAGCTATAGACATAAAAAACGTAAGATATACGCATGAAGTGCGACAGCAGATCAAGTTCTTAGTAGACTAGTGCAGAGTCCTGGAAAATGGCGTACCACAACATTTTTGCCTGTCTGCCGTTTAAACTCAAATACACCTTTTATCGAAAACAGAGCTTTACTCGTAAACTTCATTAAGATACTCAAGGCCATTTAACCAAATAGTTTTTTAATAAATTGTTCTTAAAATATTAAACAGTATTTCAATGGGCAATGAGCGAATGAATTTTACTGTCTTACACTCTTCACTGTCTGTGCAGCGTACTATATTGTCGTGTATACTCGACTATACCGCCCTTACTAGTTCTTTTTCTGTTGGTTATATTGAAAGCAGACTTAGCGCAATTTTGCTGCAGATATCAAGGCATAATTATTTTAACACGATGTAAAAAAATAAATTAAAAACAACCTCAATAAAAAATAAAATAAAATATAGAAAAAAATAAGTTTGTGGAAAATAGCAAAAAGTTTTCACTCAGTTGCAAAATCCATGCATTTGGCATATGAACATATTCATTTGGGATTTTCATTCATTCTATTTCTCTGACAGCGCACAATTATAGCAATTAGTGTGCTTAAGCCGTTTGAGCGTCGAACGTGCGAGGTTCGAGGGGGGCGAGTGTCGTGTGTCATACGTGTGAGGCGCGGAGCGTGCGTTTGAAGCCCTGCTAACTTAAAGTTTTAAGCTGTTAGCGCAAACAAAAAACTTTTCAAATAGTTTTGTTTGGCAAATTCAGTGCAAAAACTCAGTTAGAAAATTGTATGCAATTTGCATTAATCAAATACGTTTTTAATTATGCCAACGACGAAATGAAATTAAATATTATTTCGAGGCTTTTTCGGTGTGTCCCATGTATCCGTGTCTGCGGCTCGGATTCCGTTGCGGATGCGAATGCGTGAGTGTGCACGTAATCTGCGTGATGTGCAATCAATAAGTCATTCATTTTGTTTGCATTATACAAATGATAATTCAATTTGGGCTTTCGCAATTCTAAATTATTTTAAATTATAATCTGCTTGCACTAAATTTATTATAAATTGTGATTGACGTATCAATATGTATATAAATGCGTGTGAGTGCATTTGTATGTTAAAACATACAAAAATTATGTTTGTGCCATCGATGCGATTTATCAATTATAAATATATAAGGAATAAATAGAACGAACTTTAATCTGGAAAAACAAAAAATTACCGAATGTGAAAGGTAAAGAATTCACTTTTGCACAGTGATCTTGTAATGAGATCTATTGAATTTAAATGCCTTTTATAGGCCATAAGGCCTTTTAAATGTGAATTTAAGAAAACTTTAATTCTAGACTGTCAAATGAAATTGATAGGACAATTATATTAAATGTCATGTAAATATAGTCTTAAATGTGTGTCATATTTATCTGTTTTTTGCTCTATTAGCAAACAGTTTTTTAATATAGCTGCATTACGAAGCCTATTTATTTTTCTATTAGCAAAACTATTAAAAGCGCTCTTAACATTTTTTAAATAGAGTTGCCAGAATAAGGCCGTAAATCATAACGTTGATGTATAGAGAAGAGCAAATATTCACAGAGAATTCATTTATTTTTAGTACAACCAAACATATTATCATTAAAATATATGCGTGCGTGAGCGCGTATCTATGTTAATGTTAGTCTTGCTAAACATTATATTAAAATGTACGACAGCAAGTTAAAATATATGTATGAGCGCAAAGCATGCAAGCCGAGTGTTGCCTACTTTTTTGCGCTATGCATAAACTTTGCACTTCTGTGTCCTTAATGTGCAAATAATTATGCGCGAAAAAATGCGTGGTGAATCACAAATATTTTAGTATGCCAAGTGCTCTTTGTGAGCTGTTCAAATCACTGACAAAAATTAAAACAAATTCGATGCTTATTAAATTGTTTTATGCCACAAAATGTCGCTTTCTCTTTAAATATATGTATGTAAAGGTTGTATGCCCACCAACGCAAAAAAAAAAAAGAAAAGTAATAAAATTGCGTAAAAAATAGCTTAACAGACAACGCAAGGCAAACGTGCCACATAAAGTTGACAATTTGGTAAATTTGATATGCGCAATTTGTTGTCAAACGATGCCGCCGACGACAACGACTACGAGAACGACGATGACGACGACGACGACGATGACTAGGACTATGACGACAATGAAGACGATGACGCCAATGACGATGACATTGACGATGATGACGATGCGCAATGAGGCGCGACTAGTACAAGCCATGAGTTGTGTAGAGACGCGCTTATACGCGAAAATAAATGTAGCATGCTTACAAGCGTCATCACTACTTCCTTCCGTTGCGGCAGAAGAACCTGTTGCGCCTTACTTCGTTTACTGTACATGTATATATTTTTTTTTCGACATCTTTGCACATTTGCAAAGTTATAAAGTCATAGCAAATGTGTTAAAATATGTATATAATGTTAACGGCTCTTTATTTTGCCATATTTGTTCCTTTTTTCCTTTTTGCCTTTCTCGTATACAAGTTCAGTTAAGTATTTGTAGAAGTAGTAAAGCGTGAAAGTATATTAGTGTGCTGTTTTCATACACACATACAAGTAGCTTGGCAACAGCTCATAAATATAATAAGTTATAATAGTCGAGTTGCAAAACACGAAGTATCAGAAGGCAGCAAAACGTAGCGACGCAGTCGACTACTTCTAAGCACTCACCTGCAACACGAACTATACTTGAAGTGCTTAGCAAGTTGAGGAACGAAACTGTTGCGTGCATGCGTATGTGTATGTACGTATGTGTGTGTGTTTATAGCATGATTATGACAGCTTAATGATAGTCATGTTTCTGCGTTAGGCAAATAGCAAATGATTATTGATGACATGCAGCACGAGCTGCTAGTGACTTATTGGAACATTAGAAAACCGTACGTGGTTAACTGATTGCATGTTAGTAATTTGAGTTTAAAAGCAGATTAGATTGAGTTATGCACATTAAGTATACGTAATGTTACAGCAGCATTATTTATGCATTTCACAATTTATAGTATTGTATATTGTTTGTTTTTTAACAAAATATTTTAATTAATACTCCAAAAATTATGCTTTAATTTTTTTTCCATAATATTGAAAATTTTAAATTAAAAATTCATATTGTATGCCAAATAAAGTGCAATGTGTATTTAGACTAAGCTCCATTAGCTTAGTTTGCCAAGCTTTAAAATTTGAACAGCCAATCAACACAATGGACATCAAGCCAAACAAGCCAAATGAACAAAACAAATACAACTCTCTACGAATTTAGCAACTACCAAAATCAAGAGGCTGTGAGTGAAGGCATCAATAACAAAGTGTGCGCAATAACTTGCAAAATATTAAAAATAAAAAGAGTCAAGTCATTACAAAACAAAAAGAATAATTCTTTTTTCCAATACTTTGTTTCCTTCTTCATCAATTTATACTCGTTTGGAAAAGTTGGTGCGCTTTTGTATTACGGCTTCCTCCTTTAATTCGATTTTTTCGCTGTTGAACTGTAGAATGTTTTAATAAACAACAACAATTTCACGCTTAAAATACGCTAAGCGCTTGTGCAGGAAGCATTGTATTCTTCTGCTGCTGACGGCGCCGTTTTCGCAATAGTTGCTTGATTTTCTATGTTTCTATGTGCCTTTTATTTTTTGCAGAATGCAATTTTTCTCAGTATTTATAATAATAATAATAAACGGAACAACAGAGAGCACAACTCAAAGCCGTTCAAGCAAAAACTGCATAAAGTCGATTACTGTTCGGGTTTCCGGCTTGAGTGGCACTTTGATTGGACCTCACTTTGGCTCAAGAGCAAAAACAACAAAAGCAATGCACTCAATTTGCAATACAAATTGAACAAAAAATGCTTTGAGCTAAAACAAATTGTTTTTCTGCACTGCTTTTTTTTTCTCAATTATTAAAACAAAAATAAAAATAAACTTTAAGCCGCGTCTCGCCTTTTTTTGAGACCTCTTCATGCATTCATGAAAAACAGACTTCCAGTAAACAAAAAAACAAATTAAAACTGACAAAATTCAGCATCATGATCATCATCGTCATCATCGCCATCATTATTAAAAACCATAAAGCATTTTACGCACATAATTAAATTCAGCTTAATTTCACATGCATTCGTACTCATAAAATGAAGATAGAAGGATAGAAGAAAAAAGAAAACAAGTATGGAAAAAAATATGTCTAGCACAAAAATCAACATGGCTGCATGCTTCATTAGCAACGCCATATTTATTATGAAGAACCGACAACATGGCATTCAAAGAGCTTAAAAAGGATATAAAACAGTCAAATGAGTACGTGGAAACGCGTGTGGATGTATGTGTGACTAAGTGTGTGTGTGTGAGCTGAGCTCAGCATAAGATTTATGCAATCAACATTGAGCAGACACTCTGCTAAACGCCCACAGTTGAGATAAGTAAGTGAAATGTATTCAAAACTCTGTAGGTTTATGTGCTAGAAGACAGACACACACACACACACACATGACACATACAAGCAAAGAAATAGACAGGCAGTCGAATCGACATATTTTCTTTTCATGTTACGAAACGCCAAAATATCAAAAAAAGAAAATAATGAAATAAAATTGCAGAAATGAAACGTTGTATGAAAAAAAGAAAAGTAAGAAGAAAAAAAGAAAATATTTGTAAGGAAATTAAGCACAAATACACTTGATTTGCTATTCAAAGTAAAATCGACAGCTGTGCCAACAAATTACACACACACACTCGCATACATGGTTGCCTGAAGCCACCTTACATACACACACGCACACATGGTAGTGTATGAAGCTTCTGTGTGTGTGTGTGCGTCTCATGTGTAAAACTTATTTGCCGTTCATAATTTCAAAAGCCGCAAATCAAATTCAATTTTGATGTACTAACTCGTTCAGCTGCTCAACGGAAGTTGCATAAGCGTAACAAAATGATGTTTTCAAGTATTGAAAATTACATACACATGACATATGACGGCACGTGAAATCAACGTGAAGCATGGAAATTTGTCAGCGGCACGGAAGTCGTTGTGTGAGCTTCATAAAAAGGCACAATTTCGCATGCCATATTAATACATGACTTGATATTGAGCGTGCAAAAGCAAAAGAGCAGCGGTGAAAAAACGAAATTAATGTGAATTAAAAGAGCAACAAAAAAACACAAAACAACAAAAACAAAGAAAAAAAACTGTGGGTAGAAAAACAGAGCAGCAAACCAAGCTACTTAATTTAATTCACACTTGGTGTGCCTGCCGTCAGCCACGTGCATTTCAGATGTGTAGATTCGTAAATGTGTGTTTGTGTGTGTGTGTGTGTGCGTATGTGTGTGTGTTATTTCGTTAGCCACACTTTGCGGCGCCAGGCCATCGACGCTCGTGCCCAGCCGTGCTCAGCCATGCCCATCACGAATTGCCTTTACAAGCCGCTCTGCATTTGCGGTTTAGCTGGCCAGCCATTTAATATTTTCTTTACATTTTTTGCTGTGTTGTTTTTCTTTCGACACAAGTAAAATTTATTATATTTTAATCACTCCCCGTGGGGTTGTTAAAGCGTTAAAAACATATTTTAAATGTATTTTGTGCGGCGTTCGAGCAACTTCAGCAAACAAAAAAACAAAACCAAAACCAAAAAAAAAAACATGAAACTTGAAACGCGCAAAACAAGCAACATTCGTCCTTTTTTAATGTACTTTTTTCACATTTTTTTTTTTGTTTTTTTTTTAATCTGATATTTTCTGTGCGGCCCAAAGTATGCAACAGTATTTTTGCGTACATTTTCTGTTCGATTTTTTTGTGTTTTCCTTTTGTTTTACGCTCATATTAATCGTCACGTCTGTGTTGGTCTTCTACAACATTTTGAGTTTCCTTTATCGTCAACGCGAATGTAATTTTTTTGTTGTTTTTCTGCTACGCAAACTTTTTGCCAACTTCTGCTTATAAGTTATGCTCTGCTCCTACAGCCACGCCTTTGCTTTGCTTAATTTACGCGCGCAAATAATATTTATCATACACCACGTTGGCGTTCGCGGTTTTTTCGGTCCGCCATACGGAACACTTAATCATTTTAATTGGCACAGTGGGCAATCGTTGGCGTTGGCATCGGCGTCTTTCAAAGTCTTTAAATCACTTTATTATTATTTGATTTTTACATGCGTATTTAAATTATTTTCATTTTTTCGCACATTTGTTCGTTCCATCGTTTGTCCTTGTCAATAATTTAGTGTTTGGCTCGTTTTGCTTTATTTCCGCTGTTTCAACACGCAAGTGACCAACTAATTACTTACTTGCTTACTTGCTAGCTCACAATGCTGCACACATATACGAAATAAAGCCAAAGTATTTTCGTGGCTCATTCATTATTTATGCCATTTGACGTTCTTCGCTATTTTGTGTTTGCTTCATTTGTCAATGTCGTAAAAATTATTTCACTTGTTTTTAACATAATGCATAAACAATGTAATATCGCAGAAAATTTTGTTTTCGTCTGCCTTTTGAACCGTGTTCTTTTCATTACACACACTCTCACACACACACTCAAGCAGAGACAACAACAAACATTGTCTAAGTGGCTGCACAATGAGCTGTCTGTCTGCCTGACTGCCTGCCTGACTGCCTGCCTGACTGCCTGCTTGACTGGCTGACAGTTAACTCTCTGCTACGTATTATTAACGTCCAAGTGCAAGCGAGCACGTGTCAAGTGTTTAGACATCGATTGACTTGGACATCTATTAGACATAATCATGACTGCATGAGCGCTCAAAAGCAGTTGCCAACATTAAAGACCCCCGCCAGCTGACAGTGAAAGTACACACACACACACACACACACAACTGAGCGCAAAACTCAAATCAACTCACATACACACCATGCTCTGCCCATAAGTGTAACTGCCGCCAGGCATGTGCAATGCATAAGCATAAGCATAAAACTAAGCAACTTTGCATAGAGTGTCTAAGCCATTTTAACCTTACATTGTGCCTCACACACACACACACACACCACCACAGCCAATGTGTTCGAACAAATGCTTTGCTGTCGTTAGCGGCGCTCGTGTTGCAAAGCTGAAAGAGTTGGGAAAAAAACTTTTAACTGCAGCTAAGCGCATGAGTTTACATAGCAAAACTTGAAAAGCGCAAAAAGACGTGAAGAAAAAAGCATTCAGCAAAAATATTGATTTCACTTAGGGGCACTGACAGGGCATGGCAAAGCAAGGCGCACGGTTGCGAGGCGGGGCGTGGCGTGGCGTTGGCTTAGTGAATGACTGGCAGTCAAGTCAAGGACGTGCCGCGGGGCACAAAATCAAAGCCAGTCGTTTGCAAAATCAGCAACGAGCTGCTCAATGCATGTATGCATGCATGCATGTGTGTGTGTGTGTGTCGGTTGATATATGCACGCGCTTACATGCCTGCGTACAAAAGCGCGCCGCTTATCCTTTTTTGAATGGCTGCTTGCCTACTTTGCTTGTTGGCTCGCTGGCTTGCTTGCTTGCTCGCTTGACTGCCTGGCGGCCTCGTCAGCCAAAGTGCAACGCAATTGCGAAAAACTCGTTGAAGAAAGCAATGCAACACAAAAAATAAGCAAAAATGAACCGCTCTTGCGCGGTTGAAATGAGTGACCCAAAAAAGTTTTTCGGTCAAAAAGTCTACTTAAATGGCAATAAATCGTTAATATGCACAAAAGTGAATATGCGCGCCACGGTTGCAAGTGATTGGTTTCGACGGAATTTATGGCCAGCCAGGCGAAGAGCAGACAGTACGCAATATCGACAGATACAGTGATAGAGGGAGAGGGAAAGAGAGAGACGAAAAGTGGGTGGAAAATTGTGCACTTAAGCGCTTTGAGGGCAAAGGAATGCATTATGAAAATGCTTTATAAAGCTGCGAAAAATTGCGTGCGAGTGACTTGTCATGAAAGCTGGCAAAGGTATTTTAAATGAAAATAGTGTTGCATACTTGCAGGGCGCACTTATTTTTAAATATTATGCAAACATCATTTTACTGAACACAAAAAGAAGCAATTATTAATGCAATAAAATGACGCTTGGAATCAAATTTCTTACTAAGCACCCAAAAAAAATAATACAACAAAATAATATGCCACACACACACAAACACATATATCATGTACTTTAAAAGTATCTGTCGTAGAAAAAGGAAAAGGTAGAGTTGCCAAACACACAAAAACAACAACAACAACGTTGGAATTTGCTCAGCTGCCGTTGCTACTCAATCCAATTGAGGCATGTAAATTCTGTGGCATGCAAAACATGTTGCCACAAGGACACTGAAAGCGCGTAGCATGTACGTGATGCATGACTTTGACATGCCTAAAAAAAAAGATAAAAAATAAAAGCAGAGAAAAGTTAAAAAAATTTAACCAAAGTAACAACAAAAGCCAAAATTCCCACACACACACGCACACACACACAGAGAAGGAACACGCGCAGCGGCGAGAAATGCCAACGCAGCAGAAAACGCTTGCAGCGCAAAGTGAACGCAACGCAACGCAGCAAAACGGAGTCAAACCAAAATGACAAAAAAAGAAAAAGATATAACATAAAAAAAATGCAACAAAAAAAAAAGCTACCACAAAATTCTATTGATTGACAGTTTTTAGAGTCGACAAAGTGCTGCAGGCGCAGTCACTGCGGATATGCGCTCAACGCAAAACGCCAACAAGCGTTCAACAAGCCAACAACAACGCCAACAACAACGGCAAACAACGCCGACAAAATAGCAAAACACTCAAGTCACTAGTAAAAGCAGTAAAAAATTTGCCTTGAAGCCGCGAGCAAAACGTTTTACTATGAAAAACAGCGCGCACATTTGATGCGAGGACGACGGCAAAGGCAACGGCAACGGCACCAAGCGCAAAAAGGTGCAATGCAACAACTAAACAACAACAGCAACAACAGCAACAACAACGACAACAACAAAAAGAAACTAAAAGAAGCAAAAGCCACGAAAAGAAATGCGCTAACAGCAAATTTTCAACAGTCAACGAAAAAGTCCCAAAGACATAAGCGCGCACACACGCACACACACACACACACTCACACACACGCAAGCATGCTTACAACAACGTTTACAAATGTGTAGAAAAGTGACTGGCAGTGAAACAGTTGCGAAAAGACAACGCGCCTCAAAGTATGCTATTGAATGTTGCGGCAAACTAATTGACTTGATCGTTTGCGCGTGATTTTTGTACGAGTGCGAATTCTTGAATTTCTCTCATTTTTTTCTACGTTTCCTTCTGTCCTGTCGGTTTTGCTTTGGTTATGCGCTTTTTTGTGTGTGTGCGCCTTTGATTTGTGGGCACAAATGTTGTTGATTGCTGCCAACTCAATCACACAAGGACGAAGATACTATGGCATCCTTTGCCAAAAGCGCTCTGCCGATAAGTGGCATCTCTATGTGGTTTCATCATGTTGTTGCTGTTGTTGCTGCTGCCGCTTCATGTTGATTGATGAAGGCGTTACGCGTGCGAATCCGTAAGTGTGTGCAAGTGGTAAGCACTTTTTGTGATTATAATTGGTGGCATTCGCTTTAAGCCAACAAGTAAGAAAATCACAGAAAAGTTGAATTTGTCAGAAGCATTTAACCATGTTCAACTATGACCTTTTGCCATAAAACTAACTTATTTCAAACTAACAAAGTCATTATGAAAGCAGCAAAGGCTTCGAGTATGAAATTGGAAAAAGAAAATTACCGAAAGCGTCAAATCATTGCACAAATCACTTATTTCTAATTGAATAAGCGATTAATCACAATCAATCATGACGTGTTTCCACATTGGACGCGTAAATTTTGCGCTCCAATTTCCAAGTTTTGTGTTCGAAAATTATGCGCATAACGAAT
This sequence comes from Phortica magna, assembly GCA_037044515.1. NCBI lineage: Eukaryota > Metazoa > Arthropoda > Insecta > Diptera > Drosophilidae > Phortica > Phortica magna. The sequence continues at coordinate 254,506 of JBAMBP010002428.1, forward strand.
TAGCCATCAAGTCTAACAAGCCAAACCAGCAATCAAACAACAAAAAACCAAACAAATAAATAATCTAAAAAGCAATGACAAACAGAAGAAGCAGAAGCAGTGTAATGAACTTAACTTAGCTGAACTGAATTGAATTGAAATGAATTGGCCAACAAGGACACACACACACACACACACACACACACACACACACACACAGAGGAACACGCAAAGTTCAAAAATAATTGCAACAAATAAAGCCAAATATGTAATGGCGGCAGGTGCAGAAAGAGACAGCAAGCTTATGATCGGTGGATGAGCATGTGCATGGGGAGAAATTGAAACCACAAAGCACAAAAAAGGACAAACCAAAAAGGAAGTCTAACAATGACCGGAAAAATAGAAATAAAATGCGTACAAAATGAGCTTGTACAAAAATTAGTTCGAACAATTTGTTAGCACGCCAGAAATGCCAAACGCAAAGTGACTCACAAAGTGCCACAAAAATGGAGACAAGCTGAGCTGAATTGAGCTGAGCGTACATGAATTGAAAGGACAACCAACACCACAAACACCAACACCAACACCAACAGCAACAACAACAACAACAACAACAACGAATTAAAGCAACAACTAAACAAAGCGTAAGCAAAACCAAAGACTTGGTCGGCGGCATACATGCAAAAAGCAAATTAATTGCAAAGCATGCCTTGCAATATTGTTGCCAACAGTCAGTGAACGTTGCTAGTTGTGTTTGTCATGCGTCATCATCACATGCACACACACAGAGAGACACACACCAACAGTAAACGTATAATGAGTCTGGCCTCGATACCTCGACAATTTGCTTGTCTTTCTTGTTTTCTTTTACGTTTTTATTTTTGTTGCTTTCTTTCTTTAGTTGTTTCAATTTTTTTTTTCACTCTATCTATCCCGCTCTCACGCATACGCTTTGTTTCATTTTCTGCAACAGAAATGAGGCTGCAATTTTATTGCGTACCACAAGTGCCTTTCAATTATGATTGATTGTTAGCGTTCATGCGCTGCTACAACGGCTAACAATCAAACAATGTATGTGTGTGTGTGTGTGTGTGTCTGTGTTTGGCTCAATTTGTGTCAGCAACAATTTCCAATCAATATGTTTCCCCATTTAAACACGTTCCGATAGCTTTGAAGGCTGCTTCTTCAATGATTGCCAATGACTGTTGCTGTCTGAGCCGCTTCAAAGACAAAAACAAAACAAAACAAAAAAAACAACACTATCAGATGGCAATGCAGTAAACACAACAACAACAAGCTATAACGTTGAGTGTCACGCACACTCATACTCATTCTGTCTCATTTCTCATGGCTTAGAAATGTTGAAAATAAAAAAAACACAGATTACCATTTGAGTATTGCGGCGGCAGTGGAAGGCATGTTAGACATCATGAGCTTAAGCACTTGAGACAATCGCAAATGCAATTAATTCGCAACAAGTACGCTTTTTAGCCAACAAGGCTATTATGGTTTTAAAGACAGCAAAAACGCAATTCATATCAATTAAAATGATATTAAATCATTTGAGAATATTTAGATTAAAATATATCTTTTTTGATTTTAATACGTTTTAATTGTTTAACAACAAAGCACAACAAACAAAGACAAATATTAAATTTTAATAATAAGAAATGATAAGTTTCTGTGGCAAAGTCAAAGCAATTATTTTCATCAACTGACAGGAATTAATAAGCCACAGAGCTCATAGCATTGCAAATAGTATTTATCATTGGAATCAAGCAACTACAAATTAACTCATTAAATAAAATACATATTCACACACACACACACACACATACACCGATACATAAGTCAAGTGCTCAGGGCTTGTGCGATTTTCATAAAGCAACACACAACAAAATACCTCAAGTTATTTACTTAGTTGTGCAACGCCCATGACAAACAACAGCAACAACAACAACAACAACAAGAAGCCACATAAAGTGCAAAGATAAATGCATAACAATCTAATTGAAATTACACTTTATCATTTGGCATTAATTACAACGCAAAGAAGCACGCCACGGGCCGTAAGCCAAACTATAATATCATAGCCAAAAACAGAAGCAAGCGAGACGGCAAAGGGCAGGAAAGGGTGGTTGTCTTCGCGCTTATTAAACCATTAATTAGCTCGCTCAAAATGAAATAACTTAAATGTCGGACATATTTACGAGTCGGTCTGTCCGTCCGACTCAAACCTTCGGTACTCGTGTAGGCAATTACACGAGTAAGTGTCCTCTGATTTTGTTTAAGGTGAAGCAAGCAGATAACTCAGTGAATCAGTAAGTGAGTCAGTGAATGAGCGTTGGGGTATTTGTGTATGTGTGAGTGTGTGTGTCGGTGTCGGTGTGTGTGTGAGTGCGTGCGTGCATGGGCGCGTGAGCATGCCGGCGTATATGGCAACAATAACTTATGTCACCCGTGCGCAAATTGCTTTATTAAATAAAGCCCAACGAAAAGCTCTAGCAACGTCAGATAAAATACCACAAAAGGACAAACAACATGGCCAAAATAGAATGTCCCCGGGGATTGGCATATCAACGCAGTGGTGTGCTCACCACAACACAGCGGAGCTTAAGAGTGAGAGATATAGCGATAAAGTAGGGAAGGGCAGCAGTGTGGAGAGCTAAGCCGTGTAAAAAGTGTGCTAAAAGAAAAAGGACGAAAAGGAATTGCCAAAATATTGTCGAGTGGCAATCTAAACTTTCCACACAAGCACACACACAAAAAAACAAAACACAACGAAAACCTTACAGGCACATGAGTGTGAGTAAGTGTGTGCGTCCTCGTGTTCACTGAGCGCACAAATACAATAGCAGGACATATGTCCTTTGTACTAGTTTGTGCATGCATGCATGTACATACATGTAGCGCAGAAAGACTGAACGTATTTTCAGCTAATATCAATTTTTCATAGTTCAAAGATTTTTGCAATAATACAAAGGCGCATCTCTACAGCAGAGTGGCCATGCTTGCAGGCAGCCTACTTAACTTGACCGCAAAAAAACAAAGAAAATGGAGAAATTCTATCAAAATTTATGGCTGCCATTTAAGTGGCCAAGGAGATACTTACAGCGGCTGTCTGCTTATTTATTTTTAAATCTCTTAAGCCAAAAAAATTTACAAAAAAAACCACATAAAATTGTACTTAAGGGGAGTAGCCACGCCCATTTTTTATTTTGACTTGCACTACATTTTTCAATCTTCTATCTCGTCTGTTTATTGAGAAATTATATTTTTAAATTGTTCTCTATATGGGCGGTGTCATGCCCTATGTCCGATGCTCATAAAACGTTATTTTTGACCGGTGGCTCCATTAAGAGCTGTATGCTATTGTCCTCCGATCCTGAACAATCTTGAACACATTAGCACATTACAGAGGCTAACAAGCAAAAACTTTTTCAATATCTCCAGATAATTCAGAAAAAAATAAACAAAACAATAAACTTGTGATTTTTATTAAATATTGATGTAAGAAATTAGTGAGTCAGATACAGGACACCAAGACACACAGGAATTAGTTACAGCTTTTAAAAGGAACAACTTATTTTTGTCATCATTATTGCTATGGCAGCTATATGCCATAGTGGTCCAAGATATTTCTCAAATATACAATACTCAAGAATATATAAACATTATATAGTATGAGAGGTCCCCTTCTCAGCGTTGCAAACTTCATGCCAAAGTTAATGAACTCTTTTAGCAAGAGTATAAAGTACAACATTAAGCCAAGAAACGATACACTGTGCAAAACGTGACTGCAAACCGAAGCGATGTCATTAAAGCTTCAACGAATTGAGCAAAACTAATTTCGAGTTAAGCAATTTTTTTACTGTACTATGAAGGACAGCGGCCTCAGCAGCAACAACACTTTCACAATGCAACTGACAACTCGTATTTTGTCCTTTGCAAGGACATACTTTATACGACCTGCCGCCGTTCATTTTTTCGTCCATTTATGCGCCATATAATGTCAACCAGTCAGTGGCAAATCCAATGTTTGTGCATCGTAAATTTCCGCTTTGTTATCGAAAGACTTTCAATGTACGGTTTTTGGTACTTGCACCTCATACACAGACTTCACTGTAGCTGTTCTTGTTGTTGGTGTTGGTGTTGCTGTTGCTATAGCATGTCACTCGTGCATTCTTTATGGACACTCATTTCGCCGTCTCTCATGCACGCTCCTTGCAACTCTTCTAGCCAGATTTTATCATCACTATCACAGCCAGCAAGCGAGCGTAAAATGCATAAGGCACAAAATCCCAACTAAGAACAGCGTGTAAATTTCTCGTTTTAATGGCGAATTTATTTGCTACGTAAAGTTTCACAGCACGACAGCACACAAACAAGCAGCAAACCAAAACCAAAAACAAAAAACAAAAAACCAAAATTCCAAAGCACATAACACACAAAAACAAAAACAAAGTGGTATACAAAAAAATCACATGCTCATGAAGTTTTGCTTACTGCCTTGCTGGTGGTATTGCTGTTGCTGTTGCTGTTGCTCGTGTGGCATGCATTCTCAGCTGAGGCATGTCAATTTTGGTTTCGAGTTTTTACTTTACTTGCTGAATTGAAGTTTAGTTGGCTTTTCTCTTCTATCTATTATTTGAGTGTGCTCGAAGCTCACAGCTCACAGTCTATTGTTTTCTTCGACAACTTTGGTATATCGTTGTTGTTGTTGTTGTTGCATTCCAATGCCAGCATATTGTATGCATTTCTCAGTCAATGTAAGTTAATGTCTGTCATTGTGTTTTTGGTAGTTTGCTTTTTGAGAAAATTGAATTCCGTTTGGCATTTCTGTCTCATGCCTGACGCTCTTCTAATAATATATGTCTGAATTTGTTTGTGGGTGTGTGACTGTGTCTGTGTGTGCGTGTGCGTGTGTTTTCATACTAGTTCATTGTCTGATTGATGTTGAATTTTCAATTAAGGAAAAATTGGCTCCGATTGTGTGTGTGTGTGTGTGTGTCTATTGAATAAGAGTCATGGCAATGAGATTTGTTGATCTAATTGGTTAACTTTAACAAGCTTTATGTGTGAAACACACTTTGCTTTAAATTAAAAAATAACAATGTATGAACATTGAAAAAACATTATTAGCCAAAATATAATAACATGTTGAGTTGTAAGTTGTAATTTCCTTATTAAAATAGTTGTTACGCCCAGAAAGTGGTGAAGATATCTTCTTGACCACAAGTACTTCTGAAATCTTAAAACCACAGAAGAGATGATTAACGTGTGGCCTTTATAAGCTTGTATAAGAATTTAATGTAATTAATGAAGTGATAAACCTATTGGACCATCATTTGTTCAATAAGGAATTAGAGAATAAAAGTGGTTGAACCGCAAAAGTTACTTTTTCCAATGGAAATAACAACAGTGAAGCATTGCCATATATAAGATGGTCAAGGAGAAAGACTCAAAGTGCATAGGAAACGTTGGTTGTATTAATAGAAGAGCAGCACACAAATGCAGGTGCGCAAGGTGAGGTTGTCTGCAAGCATCTAAATCGACGTTTATTAAAGGCTTTCATAGAAACATTTCTGAAACTGAATTTGATAAGTAAACTGAAACTGAGTTTGGAATTGAGAGCAGCAAAATGGAATTCGGAAAAGGACAAAATAATTATTTCATGTTATGAAAACAATTATACACTTGACCAAAGGCAAATCTGAGTTTCTTAATCGGTATTCAAACATATTAAAGACAAATATCAAATATTATTCAGTCTCATTATTCGGAATGAAACTTATAATTTTGTATCACACATGATATTAATTGAATGATAACGTAATGACATGAAGTTACGGCGCTATCTATATCGAAACGCTAAGGTACATAATCAAATGTATCAAAGCACACAATTTATAATTTAAGAGCATAATAAACGAGTTGAAATCAAAACAACTCGCCACTGGACAACTTAATTGCTATGCATGGAATAACAAAAAAAGACTGTAATATGCACAGCGTTAGTAATGAAAGGCAAGTAAATCCCTTTTTAATAAAAAACCACAACAAAATGAATACATTATACATAAATTGAAATAACAAACACAAAACCAACACACAGACACACACACACACAGACACACATGCACACACGACCATAGAAGTCGTTGGAGAATGAAAGCATATGCCACGACAGCGATTGAAAGAAATTAATTTTTCTATGCCACAAAATGGAAATAGTAAGCAAAGAGGGGCGAGAAAAAAAAGCAATAAAGCGAAGCAGCAATGAGAAAATCATGCATAAGAGCGGTGGGTCGGAGCAACGGCGGCACGGAGGGCGGTGTAAAACGAGTCAAGTGTGCGAGGTAACAAATTTACACACCATTAAGTAGTTTACAAACAAACGCAAACACAAACACAAACAACACCAGCAACAACAACAACAACAACAAGAATATATAAAATAATGTAAATGAAAATAAAAAAAAAATCTTATAAAACCAAACGAAACAGTTAAAACGGCGGCGAAAGGCAGCGAAGAAAGAGTGAAAAAGGGTGTAGACAAGATGAAAGTGGCAGCGGGAATAGCGGCACATATGTAAGTATGTGTGTGTGTGTGTGTGTGTGAGTATGACAGTCGAGCTAAGCAATAACGCGAACGACAGCTCCTCCAAAAACAACGACATCGACGATGGCAGTGCCGACAATGGAAAGTAATACAATATTATACAGCGATAAGTGCGTCTGTATGTGTGCGTGTGCGTGTCTTACATGTGTGTGTGTGTGTGTGTGCTTCGACTGCCAACAATATTGCGCATAAAAATAGTAAGCATGAAGGAATGAATAAGCGAACGAACGAACGAACGAGCGAAGGCAACGTAACGGTTGAATAAGAAAAATCAACTTACACACACACACACACAAAAAAACACACGCACACATACAATGTCACTCACGTACAGAAATTGAAAGCAGCAAAGCCGTGGCTGAATGTGAAGCGATGAATATGCAAAGCAAACTATTCAATCCGCTCATTTCATTAAGTTCCTCTATAACAAAAAACGACAACAGCAACAACAACGTTGGCCACAATAGAGGAAACAACAAACTCAGCTTGGCTGTTACTGCTGCTGCTGCTGCTGAGGATGAGCATGATGAGCACGATGATGATGATGATGATGACGACGACGTCAACGATGAGAACGTGAATGACGTTGAGCACTTGACAGGCGAATTCAAGCGAATCTTGTTCGAATTGATTGTGTTTATGTATACATGTATGTATGCGTGCATGTGTGCGTGCGTGTTCATGTTAGTGTGTGTGTGTGCGTGCGTGCGTGTGTGTGTGAATATAACGATTATAGGTGCGGCATCTATATGTATGGTGTATCTATCTACATATTGTATCTAAGTATCTGTGTCCTTGCGTATGTTTATCAACCAAATAACGATGTGTCACTTTTGCCATTTTTGCGTTGCCATTTGACGTTCAACGACATTCGACATGTTCTAACATGGCGACCGGAAGTGCTGCTCGACGGGCACTTCAGCATATTCGAGTACGCTTGCTGTTTGATTTCCGCGTTCTCACTTTGTGTGTGTGCGTGCCTTATAAGCTTTGAATATTGATATGCTAATCGAGTAATGTGTTCAACATGGCTTGCGGCTTCTTCAACGTTTCGCTTCTTTTTTGCTGTTGTTGTTTTGCGCTGGCATCGCTTAATTGCAAGACCGCTGTAAAGGTTGAACAAGCATGCGCTATTAAACACATTATTATTTGTGTTGCTATGTGCAAATTCATCACAAAGAAGCGCATTGTAATGCCATGACAATATCAGCGAATACATGTGGCCTGCCAGACACATGCATCTAGCTATCTTTCTATCTCTCTATCTGCCTGTGTCTGTGCGTGTGTGTGTGCTTACTGAAAATTGTATGGTTAGGCACTTTTGTTGACGCTGTCTATTCTGCTGTTTTAGCCTATTTTCTGACTAAAACCTGAACTGTTGCGTTTGCGTTTTTAGCTCCTCTACTAAAGTGCCCTTAAGTGCCAAGGGATCTGGGGTATTATCATGCATACAATGTACATGTGTTTTACTCGTTGTTGGTGTTGTCGCTGCTGTTGTTGTTGTTTGCGTAGTAGTGACCAACAAATAAGTAAGCTCACGCCTACACGTCTGTATTAGCAACAACATTGAACTGAAAATGGTGTCAGACGTCAATTGAAAGCAACTAAGCAGCAACAACAGGTTCGGTTGGTGCGCGCTTAAGTAAAAGCTTTAATTTCATCGATTAACGCACAAACACTTACATATGTATGCATGTATCTGCATACTAAACATAAGCTCTCAGCTCACACTTCTCTTCTCCGTGTCTGTGTGTGTGTGTGTGTGTGAGTTCGGCTAAAAGCTTTCACATTTGCTTAAGTTGTCACGTCGCAACATCTTTTTTTCTGTGGTTTTTTGCCATGTCTCTTTCTTTTTTTTAAGTGTACTTTTGTTTTGTTGCAACACGCCTACAATTTGCGTCAACTACAAATAAAACGTTTATCCCAAAAGCACATTAGTGTCAAAAGTATATGTGTGACTTAATTTTATCGCATGTTTGCACTTGTGTACGTTGGCCACTGTCGAAATTAACTTTGCCCTTAAACTAAAAGTGTTCATTTCACTCATTCATTTTGTTTTGTTTTGTTCGAACTAACAAACAATTCACAATTTTTCATTTGTTTTTCATGTTGTACATAACCTTATACTTTGTGCTATATTGCCAAGTGCAACTTAGTGTGAACAAGCGCATTGTTGTTCGTTCACACCCCGCCCATGTATCTGCAAGCAATTTCATATCAATGTATCTGAAAGTAAATATATGTTTCTGTCACGAAATTAATTTCTAGTTATGTAAGCGCATAGGTGATTATTGCTTTTGTTTTTGTTTTCGCTTGCTTGCGGTCGACATGAGTTTAACACTCACAACACGCTGCAAGCCAAATTGAGTTGATATATTTTGTTGTGGTTTTTCTTTTTCCAAATTTAACTTGTTTCTATTTTACGAATGTTTTCGACAACTAATGACTTGTATTGAAGGCCAAAGGCAATCAAATAAAAATTGCTGTTCACATAACATGTAAAATGTATTTCATTAGTCTTCTTCATACCTTTTCACAACACACAAATTTTTTCCCCTTTTTTACACACTGCACATACAGTGTGTCAGAGTATATTATGTTTGTTTTAGACCAAATGTATGCAACACCAAGAAGCTGGGAAGTAAGACCCTACAAAGTATATATATTCTTGCTCAGAATGACAAAAGAATTCGATCAAGCTATGTCCGACCGTGGGTCCGACCTTACCAGTGGATCTCGGAAACTATAAAAGCTATAGACTTGAATTTGGAAGATAAGCTCGTGTGATCAATAAGTTTGATGTATTTTTTGCCTCGCTTCCTCCTTCGTTACCAACCTGGACCGCCCACTTTTTAAAAAGATTGTGCTCAAACACCAGAAATATGAATTATTGCAAGCAGACTCAGCACAAATACCTCTTTAAAACTGCAGACAAGAAAGCACCCTTTCCTAAGCTTTATTACCCCTCAAAGTTAAACAAACTGAAATTTTTAACAATTTACACTTTTTTTTTTAAATTTTAATAGATCCTAAACAATAAAAGTTGCAAACCTGAAACATCTTATGCAGTTCAGCAAAGACACTCCTTTAAGATTGTATGCCAAAAAAAAAACTCTCTCTCTTCACTTTTTTACCCCTTAAAGACCATAAAACTGATATTTTTAATAAATTCCACTTTTTCACCGATTTTCTTGAATTTTTGAACCTAACGTGTGTGAAGGGTATTATATTGTCTAGTACACTCGCCTATACCGCCCTTCCTAATTTTTTTTCACCGCTTTTGGTGTTAATAAGGAAGCAAAGTTTATTTTTTTTTTAATAAAGGGCAAACTAAAAGCAAATAACTTACTTTTTATGTGTGCGTAAGAGCAAAGAAAGCGCATAGAAAAAATTAAGTTCATGTTGAAATAAACATAAATAAAATCCAATGAGAAGCTAAAACGGCAAATGAAAAAAGAACACAACAATACACGCACAACAGCATTATCGCAACAACAACAACAAAATGCAATTTAGTTGTCTATGACATGAGCGGTATGAGTATCATTCAAAAAGGAATTAACTTCATGCTGCTCAGCATGGCTTTGTTGTGCTCTGAGGCCGCCGCTGCTGCTGCTGCCGGCAGCATCGCCAATACGAAGCTGCTCAAGTTGATGTTTGAATGGGTGCGTGGGTGAGGAGCCCATGTTGCGGTTGTTAATGTGGTTTAGTATGCTGGCATGTAAAAAAAACCGGGGAAAAAAATGAACAAAACCGAAAGCTGCAAGTTTATATGTGCGAAAAGAAATCTTTGGGTGTTTGAAAAAATCACAAAAAAAGAATATCAGAATTATAGCCAAAACGAAGGCCTGCTGATACTGCTGCTGCTGTGTTTGTTGTTGTTCTTGTTTGTTGGTCAATTGTGCATGTTGTTGTTGCGTTAATCCTTAAATCTGCCCAAGTGCCGGCAACTAAAAACAGATTGTGTTACGTTACACCCAAACAATCACACCAAAGCACACACACACACAGACAGACAGAGAGGCACACACATATTTAAGCAGTGACAAATACAATACATGGAAAACGGTTTAAGCGTAAATATTTTAATACGTATACGCCATGTTACGCATATTACGTCCCAACCAACTGTGTGTGTGTGTGTATGCGTGTGTCCTTTTCATTAGAATCATTATGTTATTCTATGCTGTTCTGTTCTACTCGCTTTTCTCTGCGCTGCTGTGCCATATCTTGCTATAATCTGCGTGTTAATAGTCTGAGGCAAGATTTCGGACATGGCCTAGCAAAGGCATCTTCACACTCAATGCCAGCACATTTCATTTTCTCATTCGCCTTCAGCTCTTCGCAGCTCTTCACTTATGCTCGTTCCCATTGACAGCATGCAATGTAATTTCATACAATTTTTCTTTTCATTTCTTTCATTTTTGTATATTTTCGTTTTCGTTGCTTCGGGATTTTTTTTTCATGCATTTTTTTTTCTTTGTTCGACTTTGTCGTCCTTTTGGCAGGACAATGGGCAAGCATATTGCGTAAATATCGCACAATGGCAAGCAATTTTTATCGTTTCTTCATGACGCATACGCAGCGGCAACAACAGCAGCAGCGGCAGGCTTATATTTTGCAGTTAACTTGGCTTACTGCGTTCGCTCGATGGCTCGATGGCTCGTTGCCTCGACTCGGCTCAGCGCTACGCTGCTCTGCTCGGTTTGGCTGAAGTAGACAGACGCATTGCGAAGGAAACGACATTGTCGTTTTTTTTTTTCCTTTTTTTCTGTGTATTTTCTTTTTATTTATTTATATTTATTTGTCTGCTTCTGCTTCTTCTTTTTGAACATATATATATGTATGTATTTATGTAGTTTGTCGCTGCGGCGTTCATTTTGACGCTTTTGTACGTGTTCAACTACTTTTGCTCGGACACACTTTTAATATGCTTGGCTCAAGTTGTTGTTATCCTTATTGTCTGTTGGCGTCTGTTGTCGTCTGTTGCTAAAGGAAATTGTTGTGCTTGCAATGCGCGTTTACTGTTGCTGCTGCTGTTGTTGTTATTTTATTATATTTGTTGTTTTATATTGCTTTGCCTGGCTTTTATTTTTATCGTATGCACTGCTATAAGTTTACTTTTAATATTATGCAATTTCTCTATGTATGTGTATGTGTGTTTGTGTGTTTGTAAGCTGACCAATTCGGCAGCCCCAAGCTGGCAGTAAGACAAACGACAAAGCCGTCAGACAGATAGACCGACAGACCGACAGACCGAATGATATGCGCAACGAGTCAAACAAACAGTCAAAAAATAGTTGCCTCAACTTGGCCCTCATCTTGGCCGCGTTTATTGGCATTGCTATATGTATGTATGTGTGTGGTCATTTCGAACTTGTGCTCGTGCTCGTGTTCGTTACGACTTTTGCTTGTATATGAAATGCTTTGTCTTCTTCTTTGTGCCATTTTTTCAACACTCGACATTGAATTTGATGTGCATGTGTGGGCGTGGTCGCAGTCGCAGTCGCGGTCGTGCTCTTCGTCTTTCGGTCGCAGACAAGCACTTGTTTATTGGTTTACTTGACTCAACGTAGCATGTACATGAACGTTTCTTGGCTCATACTTTATACACTTTTTAACATGACTTTCGTCTTTTCATTGCCCAGCGCGATTACATGAGTTCAATGGAAATTTTACGAGCACATTGCTTAATAAACTTAATAGTAGCAAGCAGACAAATCCACAAGCCAAATATGCTATTTTGTGCGCAAATTTGTCAAAGCATTCAATACATGAGGCCACTCAATTTAACGCAATGACTTCCGGTCATTGATAGCCAACTTATGTGAACTGTTTAGTTAACCTTTAATGTCATTTTCTATTTTGTTTTTTATTTTTCTGACAAACATTACGTTTACTTGTTTATTACATAACAGACGAGACAAAGAAATAAAAGTGTATTTGTGTGAAAGTAACATTTTTACTCAAACCAATTAGAAAGTGACACTTTTTATCGCTTGCCTTTGCCACTTTCATCTCACAGACACACACACGAACACACAGACAGCGTGTTGTATTTACTTTTGTAATTTGTTAGTTCGCACATTGTTTAATATTGTCAATACAATAAAGAGCAAACAGAACGAGACAACAATGCGTATACGTAATTTTCCGCTCATTGTGATTATCAGCCATTTGTATGTGCGTCTGTGCGCGTCTGTGTGAGTTTCGCCAGTTCACGCATTTCAGCATTTATGTCTTTAATTTGAGATAAGCAACAATTTCGTTGCATTTTAATGAGCTTCATTTCATTAATGACAAGCACTTGCTTATCACTTGCTCCTAATCAAGTTTATACATTTGATTGTCATTTGTATTCGTATTCTTATTCGTATACGTAACGTATACGTTTTCTTATTCATTTTCGATTTGCTTTTGCATTGCTTTTGATGTATAAAATTGAGCATGGTTTTGCTTCAATTTGGTTCACTTTTCGGTTTGTTCATTGGCTTCGTTTGTTTTTTTGCTGCGTCTGCTCAAAATCGCATTAATCTCATAGTCTTCTGTCTGTCTGTTTCTGTTTTTGCTTATTGCTTTTGTTGCTTTTGTTGCTTTTTGTCAGTGACACAAAACAATCAAATTAATGCTTGCTTAAGCTCGCCTTTATTGTATGGCCATGCCTTAGTTTAATGGCGCCTTTGTGCTGCTTTGTTTAAGCGCAAAGCTTATTAAATGCATGGAATAATTTCATTAGTTTTATACACACGCACAAACGCACACACACACACACCGCACATACACACTCACTAATACAAAGTAAATGACATAAACTGTTTAAATAAATATTTCAAAACTCAACAAGAACAAAAATAACAAAACAGTCAACAGAAAAAAAAACAACAAAAAAAAATGTAAGATGAGAAAACTTTGAGTTTATGCAATTATGACAAAACTTTGACTCATTTTTATTTAAATTTTGATACAGAAAGTCTTGTTTGAAGTCAAAAACGCGCTTGGCACTGTACAAAGTTGCCATATTTAAATAATTCAAGTGTTTAAATAAACACATTTACACACAAAGCGGCAACAACAATATGAACCTTAACAATAACACAAAGGCAAAATGAACAACGCCAGAGGAGTTGCGCGTTCTTTGCTGTGAAATGGCAAAACTTTCAACATTAAAGAACACCCAAAACGCTAGAAACAACAACAGCAACAGCAACAAAAACAACGCCAACAACAATAACAACGGCAACATTAACAATAAGAACAAGAGCAAGAACAAGAACAAGCAGAAGCTGAAGCTGAAGCACAACATGAGTGCGCCAATGAGAGGCAAAGTCAACAAAAATGTTACAAAGCATTTTTCGCGAACGAACTTTAAAATGAAAATCTTTTTTCATCTCTTTTTTGTATTTCGTTGTATTTTGTTCAAGGTAATGAAACTGTGGCAAGGCAAGGCAAGACAAGACATACTCAACTCAACTCAACGCAGTGTCGTCGCTCCTGCAGCTGACAAAGACATTGACTCAAAAAAGTTGTTGCCAGCGACAAGTTTGTGTACAAAATAAAAACAACAAGCCAACTTCGCTGAAAACACAGACTCACACACACACACAGGCAAAGGCACACAAAAATTGAATGTTAAGCGAGAGTATTGCGTCGAACAGGTGACAGAAGCGTTTTCTGGCAACGCGCCCGCGCCCATTAGGCGACGCCCGCAAAGGCGCGTTTTCCATTATTTTGTGAAGCTTAAAACAGCGCCAAGTAAAATAAGCAAAAGTGTAACAAAAGTCAAGGATAATGTTTAAATGTTGCTTACGGCAATTTCTTTCACTTTCGGCGCGCTGTTATGCGTTTTGTTTTTCTTGCTGTCTGTATGTCTGTCGCACCCTCTTTCTTTCTTGCACACACAAACAATAATTTTTTATACAATTTATACAATTTCCATGTTTCCTTGTTTTTCTTTTTTCTTTTTGCTTTTTTTGTTATTTTATGTTTTCCTTTTGGTATTTTTCCTTGAATGCCGGACAAAAAGCACTTTTCACACGCCCACACGCCTCGCTCATTAAGCCGACGACAACGGCAACGACGACGGCCGACGGATGTTGGCCAAAAAGTGTTGTCACTTTTATTCGTTCTGTATTTCTGTATTTCTCACTGTGTTTCATGCACGCCTCTCGGCCTTCATTTCATGCTACTGTTGCTACTGCTGTTGTTGTTGTTGTTGTTGTTGATGATGTTGTCGGTAAGTGCAACAACGAAGATACCGCCAGGCTTTAAAAAACAAACTCGCACAAACATTTCATTTCTGCGGGCATTTCCCACTCAAAAAAACCGAAAACAAGACAAAAAACAAAAAGGTTCACATAAATGCGGTTTTGTATAACACTTTTGATTTGTGTTACGCTAACGAGTATTTCCTTTTTTCAACGTTCTTATAGGCCATTGTCCTTTTTTTCGTTCATTGCCATGGGTTTTTTTTTTTTTTTTTGCCTTTTTTGCTCTCGTTGATTTATCAGTTATCTTCGCGCTCGTCTAATCTGATGCGACTTAATTTAAAGGCATTTCTCTTATTATTATTGTGTTCATTTTATTTGTCTTGTGTCGTGTCTTACGCGAAGCAACAATGAACTTGACTCTTGTCGCTCTAATCATGCAATCAAATAATTACAAACAAAATGTTCTACTTTAATTAATCATTACTTCTTTAATTTGTTTGCTTTGTTTTTCTTTGCCACTCTAGTTTAATCATTAAGTCAACTGTTGACCAACTTTATTGGCGGTTTCATTAAATGTCTGTAAGTTGGTGGCGGAGAAGCATTTATATGTGACAGAGGCAATCAATAAAATTAGGAGGTATTTTGGTTCTTATTGTAAATAAAAGGAAAGTTGATGGGCTCAAGGCACGAATTTGCCTTGAAACAAAATTTGTATAAGAAACGTTGCATATTTTCAGGCTGCATTTTATTAATGAATAAAGAACTAACAAAGTTGCGCCTAAACAGAAATAGTTTAATTGTTTAAAATATTTTCAGACATAATTGAAATACAATAAATTATCTTACAGTAAAGTTGAACCTTATCCAGGTAAACTCATTTATAATATTTAAATAAATCTCAATTCTCCAACAATACAACACACTTTTTCATACCTCTAAGCATTCAAATTGAATATTTCATCTGCTTTATGTTTTATCCACTCTCATCTTTGAAATCATCTTAATCTTGAGTCAATGTTGTCTACTCTGAGCTTAGTAACAAACTGTGCGCATTACAAAAGTGACTGTTTAAATTTCATAGAAATATAATAAATTTTGTCTTGCGACACTTACAAAAACAAACAACATTCAATTTTTATGCAAAATATTTTGGACAGCCACAACAGCAATGACTTTAATAACAACAGAACGCAAAGCAAAACACAACGCACGTGGTGCTATTAATTTGATATATCTGTGCATACAAATAGCTTCGATATGCAAACAAATTTTGATGTGAACCGAACGAACCAAAATGACCAAAGAAAACTCAACTAAAGTGATGTGATGCGATGCGATGTGATGATGCAAAGACAGATTTGTAAATTCTGTTGAAATATTATTTTAGTGATGTATTTGTTGTTGTTTTTGCCGTCGTTGTTTTTAGATATTAACATAGAGTGGCAGTACATGATGCGGTTATTATTATCATTATTATACGCACACACACACACAAGCACACACACAGATAACAAACAAACAAACAAGTTTACATTTAAGTGTATAAATGCCATCATACATCAGAGGATTGTAGTGAACATTTGAGCATAAAACAAATAAATAATTGCATAAGCACTATGATGAATCAACGAACCAAATGACGGCATAACAATATCAATGATACAAGAGCAAACAAACTCATCGACCGACCGACGACCGGTTGACTGAATAACTAAGGGAGTGCGAGTATACGAGTATGTCTGACTGACTGACTAAAGGACAATTTGTTTGAGTCATTCATATAACTCATTGTATGCCTCACTGCACAATTATAATCTCTAAAATAATTCAAATATAAATTCATATTTCTATCATTTTGTCTGCAATTTTGTCAGTTGATTGTAAGCTCATAAAATACACAAAATATAATCGACAATTTTAAAATTATTTTTTCGTTTTTTGTTGTTATTTTTGTATTTTTATGAAAATAAATAGAAATTATTTGTATTAGCCTGTGGTAGAAAAATATTTTGTCAGTTATTATCAAAATATTGTCAGTTCAAACCGCACAAAGCAGACAAAACCAAATGCAAAAGAAAGACAATTTATATTGAATGAAAACATGGTAATAAAATAATTCCAATTGAGTTTTCATCATGCTTGAGTGCCTTAGATAAATAAATACGTTAACCGCTTTGCAATGAGTAAAAAATTTCACCACCAACAACAACAACAACAGCAACACAAAAGTGTGGCATGCCATTTTGCACAACAACAGCGCGCAATTTGGGTTAATTACAGGCGGCCACGATGCGCTCAATCACTCAACGACTGTTGGACGGAAAAGCACACAGACAGACAGACAGACCGAATAAAAGAATGAGCCAAAATTGACACGGACAATGTGAGGCAACATTGCAATTAAACAAAGTCAGGCAACGTTTTGCAGCGCTTATCAACACGGGCGCAGCATGCACGCAACGCAACTCGTGAACACGAAAACCATTGAAATTTTATTTACTTTACTTTTGTTTTTTTATTGTTTATCATTTTCAAAATACATGAAATAAACAGCAAGCCAAATTATTGCCATCACACACCTCGTTGTACATACACATGTGTCTGTAAGTGAGCACGTGCAAATATTTATAGCTGCAGTGTTGGCATTATTTGTGCATTTAATGCAATCACCGCAAGCGACTAATAAAATGCACAACAATTCAAATTAATAAACAAATAACATAAATAAATTTGTTCAATTTTGCATTATTATTATTATTTTAGCGTAATTATTTACAATCGCAACAACACCAATTTATAACGCATCAGAAGATACCGGGCTACAAAGATTCGCTGACTTGCAGGCATTAACAACTAACTATATTCAATATTTTTGGCACAATTGCCACAAACACAGTGTTGGCAGGAAATAATTAAAAACGGAAATGCCTTCATAACTAATGTGTAAATTAGTGCGCAAATTAATTATTCAAATGCGTCGTTTGACGCACAAATGCATAAGGCGATAAATTCGCATATATGCATGCATGTGTTTGTGAGTGTGTGTGTGCGGCAACATGAATATGCATACATTTATGTAGGTTGTAAAGCATATGTATGCAGCGACGGCAGCATCAATGCGTTTCAACATTTGAATGCATTCGACATGAGTTGCCGTTGGCCAAGTCGTTAGCCTAATTAGCTGTAATTAAGAGCATGAGGCCTAAAGACAACATGTGCAGTTAAGCTAAGTGCAGTTTTGTGTGTTTGCTTGTGCGTGTGCATGCGCGTGTAAATGTGCGTGTATGCGTGTCCATGCCGATTTGAATTTAAAATTGTATAAAAACATTATAATTCTCTTCATTAATTAAAAATATTTGAAAGCACAAAAAAAGGCAAAACTAAAATTAAAATAATAATTACAAAATAAAGATGGTTTTTTTTTTTTTTTATTCATAAAATTTTAGCAATATGCGATTTTTCAATTATGTACTTATTATATTTATTTACTATTATTTTATTATATTTAAATTTTTTAATGCCGACGAAAAAAGTTTTTTTTTTTATTGTGTAACTGATGGCACAATGCAATAGACAAAAAGCTACCAAACAGAAGAACCGATTGCATTTTTTTGTTAGTTAGTTTTGTTTGTAAGATCACTCAATAGAACAATATTTCAATAATGAACTGCTATATGTTACATAGGCTCCCATGGCACATACGGCAGTCTTGTAAAAAATAAGCGTTTTTTTATAACTCACTCTACTTTTAAAATAATATTTAAAAAAACAAAATTAAATGCATTCCAAAGGTTTTTTGCAACGCGTACTTCAGCTACCCACTTTGAACTTTATAGCGAATTGATGAAAAAATTTAAATTTCTGTATGAAGTTTTCAAAATTGCATATAAAGTTATTTTATCCATTTTTTTCTGTAAAGCACACGTCCTTTCAAGTGCTTGCAGATATTTCGCTTTTACATAATAACAAAAGTCATTAATTGCCTCTTTTTACAGACGGACGAACGGACGCAAACTGTCGACGACTTCCGGTCATTCCAACATTCATTGCAGCTTAAAATGCCTTCTCTATAATAATATAAATACATTCCTTTTCGTTTATTTCTGTTTCTTCCCATTTCAGCTCGTGCGCTTCTCATTTCGCTTGCGCCTCAGTTTAGTTATGCTGTCAGTGGCTTGGCCAGCGTAATTACGAACTTGGTTAATTTCCTTTTTTCTGCTTTCTTTTTCAGCTACTTTTATTTTGCCTTTCTTTTCATTGTTTTTTTGTTATATGTTCTTTTTTAAAGTGCTTCACTTTTCTTGGCTACTTTCTTTGGCGCCTTTAAGTTTTCCTTATATTTCGCTTTCTTTGCGCGCTTGCTTTCGTCTTCTTTATTAGTATTCGTGCTAATGTTGCTGTTGAAAAATTTTCAGCACCATGAAATGAGCGTGGCCTGGCGTCATAATGAGTGAAAATTTATTGGGTCATTTGGTGAGTTTGCGGGAAGTAAACACAAACGGAGCACTAAAAATACTCTAGCATGAGTATCTACTTCTGTTTTCTGCCATTTCACACACACACACAGGCACACAGTCACATACAAAGAAGGCGCATTCGCTTTTAATTAGTCAATAGTTGAACAGAGTACGAAAAACACAAAAAAGAGGAAATTTGACAGGAAAATTCTGCTTGAGAATATTGTAACTAGATGCAATTAAGCTGACCTGAGTGTGTTGTAAAAGTTGTGTAAAAAGTAAACAAGAACAAAAATAATTACAATCATAAGAAGTCAAATTTGATTTTTGGTCTACAAAAAAGAAACTAAAGAAAAAAAATATTTTCTGAAATTACCAAAAAAAAAACCTATTTTCAGCTTTGCTGAAACTCGTATGCTCTTAAAAGCGTTTTCCCAATTATTCTTGTTAGAAAATCCTTTTTATCGTTTTTCCAATAAAAATTACATACTTTATTGAAGATTTAGAGGCGCTCATTATCTAATTTATTTTAAAGAAAGCAATTCAATCATACTATACTACATTTTGCAATCTTATATCTCGTCTGCTTACAGAATAATTCGATTCTTATAAAACTTTGGAATATAGTCAAGGATTAATAATAACACATAATAGCAAAGTTTCGTCTGTTTATTTTCAAGAACAATAAATATTTTCTGAGAAAAATATTATTTTTGACTAATCGTTCCTATTAGTATGCTATAGTAATCCGATCAAACTGGCTTACACATACATATGAACTTCCTGCAAGAATAACGACATTTTCTGCTTTTGAATGTTTTTGCTAACTCCAGAACTGTAGAAGAAGTTCGCATTAAAGAAAACAGACATAGCTATAGCAACTCGTCTCGTCGTGCTGATCAAGGATATACCTTATATAGTCGGAGATGTCTCCTTCTCTGCGTTGCAAACTTCATAATAAAATTTATATACTCTTTTTGCAAGAGTATAAAAATAACAATTTACAATCCACAAAAAGAACGTCAAAATATTAAAACATTAAACTTCATCTACAGTGAAAACAAGGTCAGAAGGACACTGACCAATTATAATTTGCTTTTAAAATAAAACAAATTTAGGCTTAAAAATTGTCAATTAACTCATTATGCCATGAATGTTGATCGTCTAGCGTAACTTCTCCGCTAGCAAGACTTTCAGTGTAATGCGAAAATGATAAAACTAAATGAATATCATCAATCAATGAATGTTTTTGTCATTAAAATTTTTAATCGAATTATCAGTTTTTTCAGAAAGTTTATTTTTATTTTTATTTTTTCCTTTTCCCCTTTAATGATTTCCAAACGAGAAAACAACAAACAACAGTGTTTTATATGAAAATCGGATTAATTTAATACGATTTGTTTAACTCGTTTTTATTTTTAAGTATTTTGTCATTAAATAAAGTTGCACTTTTCTGTGTTAAAAAATTAAATTCAAAAAATCATTGAATAAAATAGTTGAATGTCAAATATAAACAATTTTAATTTAAATTAGATTATATTAGTGAATTTTTATATATTATTTTGAAATATTTTCAGTTCAGCGATTTTTTTATTTGTAAATTTGCCGTTTAACCGACGCAACATGAATATTTTTCAAACAATATTTCATAAAATTGCTCACAAAAAATACTCAACCAAATACTAATTAGCGCCTGTTGGTATGCAATGGAAAGTTGTTTTCAACTTGTTTAGTATAAATCGATTTAAACAATCATGACACAGAACTGAATGCCCGTAAAGGACATGCAGCAAAAGTCAACAAATAAAAAAAACGAAACGAACATTTATTTTTATGTATTTTTTTTATTTTAATGAGCACTTTTTTTCGCAGAACTTTGTTTGACGCATTTCAATTGCAACTGTGGTAATGTTGCCATGAGAAATGCAATCAAAATCTTTCTATGTGTGCGTGTGCGTGTGCATGTGTTTGTATTTAGTGTTTTGGAGAACATGTTTAAATGGTAATTGAATTAATGCCAAACCATTTGTGCATTCATTTAGTAAACTTATTGTTATTACATGTATGCTTTTATGTGTGCTGTGCATTTGTGCGTGTGTGTTGTTTGTTTGTTTGTTTGTTTACAGTGTAAACAAGCGTTCGTGGTTAGTTATTTTATACGTTTGACTACCAGTTGGTCAATTGAATGGTTAGCCTTTTGGTTTGTTTGCCATCAGCAAGTTATTCAATGCATTTAAGCACACACACTAAGCTAATGTTGTTCTATATCCGTATGAGTATGCATCAACTATTGTTATAACACCAACATGATCACTAACAGCATCATCGTCATTGTCGGCATCATAATCAACATTGTCGTCAATACAATTATTATTATATTATTTCACTCATTCATTTTGTGGCAAAGTTTAATTAGCACACACATTATTATTTGTACTTTGCTTTTCGCAAAATGTAACAATTGAGAAAATTACATTGAAATTTAATAACTTTTGATTGCTAACAATGAAATATTCTGTAAAGCTAAAGGCTTCACATTTCAATAACAACAACACCGAGCACAAAGAACAAACAATTCACTCAACAAATTTGTGGCACAACTCTTAAATGCATGTTCAAATAAATAATGAACTGAAAAATAAATAAATTAATTTATAAATAAATAATAAAGTTGACAAAAATGAAAACTTAAAAAAGAAAAAACAAGTATTGCATACTTCTGTGGTTTTGTGAGTTGCTGACGCTGTTCGTTCTCGTTGTCGTTGTAGTTGGTCTCGTTGCTGTTTTGTTGTTGTTGCAGCCTTGCTATTAAGCAAACAATTATTCATTAATATTCTTAACAGAATTGTTTAAACATGGCATTAATAAATCGGAAATGGCATGCATGGCTCACCATGAATTCAATCTCGCATTAAAGTCACCGTCACAGTCACAGTTGCAGTCGCTTCGTCGACAGCATTTTCATCCTACTCAGCAGCAATTCTTAAAAAATTTGTTGCTCTGTGGTTTTACTTTTATTATTTATCTTTTTTTTCCACAAAAACATATTTTTGCTGTATTAAATATTAACAAAATTTAAAAACCCTTTTAATGTCACACTTTAATAACAGCCGCGACTGTAACAACAACAACGATTACAACAATAAAAAACACAAAAAACACGAAAAACTGTGCGAAACATTTTCCATATTTTAAAAACTGCTTGTTGTTTGTTGTTTTTGTTGTTATGTTTTTTCAGTTGCACACATTTTTGCCTCACTGCATAAAAGTTGAAATTAAAAGAAATTAACCAACGTTAATTTATTTGCGCATAAAACGAATTCAATATGCAGGCGCATGTTTATTTCAAGAATCATCGCTTATAATAATTACAACCAAAATTGTTTGTTTATTTGTTTGTTTGCAAGAGCATGCGAGAAAAATGCTCGGAAATCATTTTGCTGATAAATATTGAAATATGTAAAAAATGAGTTAAAAAAAATATACATGCAAACAATTTTGTGTTTTTATTTCAATTTTATGTTGTTAATCATTCAGCGCAGAGTACTCGAAAATCATATAACAATTATGGAAATATTAAAGAAATATTTTAAAGACTTCAATTCAAAAGTACTTAAAACTTTATTTTTTCGTAATTGTCAGAAAATTTTATGAAAAATTTAGCTATAAATGATTACCAAATATACTATCTTAAGATGGTGTCCCATCATAATGAAGGAAATAAACTACTGAAGGCAGAAAACAACAGATTGAGATTCCATCAAAATGTACTTTTTGAATCGCAGTGATTGCCCATTTGTTTTCCACCAGTCAAACCGTAATTTGTCTACCCTAAATTTATTAATTACTATCTAATGATAAATTCCAATGGAAAACTAACAGTTTTTCGCTAAAATTTATGCGCGATATTTCTAAAGTATCAAATTAAACTTAAAAATATATAATGAATTGAATCTGTCACTACAAAGCTGACAAGTTTGAACTTTAAATTCAACATATTGTTGTTCTTACACGAAGATGCAAAAATATCTGCAATTTCTGCATAGAAAATGCTTAACAACTACGAAATCATTCCCTCTTCTGTATTGAGCGCAAACAAAAGATTCTCAAGAACTCGCAACAGGTGACTTAACTTAAGAAAATGTTAATTAAAACAAATTTCAATTGCCTTTTGAAATGTTCAACACAAAGATAGCTTAAATAAGAAAATATATTATGAGTGCAAATACCTTGAATCCTTTTGCTTAAAGGGTTATTTCGCTGCTACGTAGAACGCGTTTTCTTACAAAAGTTTCCTTTCAGTTTCAATTCAATTTTCGCATTTATTATTACTTTCTTCTTGACCTTTTTCAAGCGTAAATACAAACGTAAGCCAGCCTTGAAGTATGCAACGACTTCTGATGCGAAAAACACACACAATCACGCGCAATGAGTTGCGATTTTATATGATTTTTTTTTATTTTATTTATAAATAAAATATACAATTTTACTGGGTTACTTCGCTCTAAACAAAATTTCACAGTTTTGGCACATGTCTTGCTGTTTTCTTTTATTTATTTTTCTTTTTTCTTCTACATAAGCTGGCAATTTTTTCAGCCGAGCGCGATTTTGTTGTTTGTTTGCTGTTGAATTTATTTATATATTTTTTTCTTCGAAACAAAAACACACACGCGCACTCAGGGCACTATAAAATGCGAATACACTAACTTATACGGCAAATGCGTTTAAAATTCAAATGATCCTTTTGCTTCCGGCCTTTTTTTATACTTCTGTATTATTATTATTTTTACTACAATTTTATGCGGCGTCAATTTTGATAGCACTATGCCGTGAGATAGGTTTTTATGGCAAAACACTTTTCGAAATGTACAATTGTATTTTTCTTGTTGAATTGAATTGATTTCGTTTTCGTTGACTTTTGTTCGTGAGATGATGCACAAAATATATCTTTTTTATACGCGTAAACAGTTCTTTTTATTGACACGGTGTTATCAAATTTCATGCGGCAAAATCGCTGCACAATCGAAACGCTCCGACATGAATGAGCAACGTTGCGTTGCCTACAAAGTGTTCGTGCGAAAAAATTTCAGCGCTTTCTATGTCACAAGTGCACTCTCTCTCGGTCTATTACTCTCTATCGCTCGTCGTTTCTCATGCACTTGTTCGCCAACAACGGTAAACAGGCCATAAGCGTGCGTGTCCGAAGTCGAGAGCGGTTTGAAATCGAATCAAACCGCAATGTAGGAAATCGTATCGAACCGAACGAGACGACTTGCAAACGAGTCACGAGTGACGGTTGCTCGTCGATTTGAATGATTCGAACGCTCTTGTCAAACAAACGCAATGCCGACGACGGCGATCATCAAAACTTTGATCTTTTATAATAATAATAATTTAAAAAACTATGTTCAAATTAGATTTGACTTTGTTTAAATTTACGCACGCACGTATTTTACAGCACACGGCTTAGATTTAGGAGACTCAGTCAGACCTTGTGAAAAACAACCTGCCCGCTACGCGTGTCCTTTTAGACTGTTTGCAATTTTTACTTCGTGCGTCGTATGCCTCAATTCGTTGGAATCAACAGTTTACAACAACCACCGAATTTACAAGAACAAGCAAAGCGACGACGAAGTGTATAGAACGCCGAGCACGCACAGTGACGACGAACGCGCACGAAGCACACTTGGCAGTCGTCGAGTTCACCGAGTAACTGTTGACAGCCAGAATCGAGAGTGCGAGAGCGAGTGCGGCCACTCGATTGAAGTGAGAGAATGGGGATGAGGTTGTAATGTCGGCTTAAAACTGTAGTTTTTGACCATTGCCGCAATGCAATGCAAGCAAAAACAAGAAACCAAGCCTTTCTAAAGATTATATACTCTTTACGCCCTTTGTTGTGCCACGCCTAGTTGTTCTTTAGAATCTTTTTCTTATTTAATAATATTTATGATTTTCAGTCCATAGAATTCTTTAGAATTAAAAAAAAACGATTTTTTTTCATTTTTTGAAGGTTAAGAATATCTTGAAAATAATCTCTAAATACTTTTCGAGTTATTCAAGAATTAACGTCGGCCTTTCTGACACTCGCTAGTAGAAAACGTAAAACTTTAAACGCATTTTTCGTTTAACCATTTTTTTGATGTAGGGTATTTGCGGTGACCCACTGTCATTTGAAAACCGGTCGATGGATTTTGATGAAATTCGGAATACTTCTTTATAACACATAAATCTAGTGCTTAATCAATCGAATTGTGTCTTAAATTTGAATGATTTCGGGTGAACGGTTGAGATTATGAAGGAAACCGTAAAGGACTGTTTTTTAAAAAGATGCTTTTATATATAGCTGCAACTTTTTATATTTTCAATATTTATTTCTGAAAATTGTGTGAGAAAAACTTTTAATAATTAATACGTAATAAAGTTGTATTATTACTTTTATAAAATTGATAAAATTTGTATTAAAAAAAAAATATTAAAAATACTAGTTTTACCTCGAAGGAGACTAACCCCTTACTGCCGGAAATGATTGATTTTAGTTCTTTAATTGGTTTTTACGCCTCCCCCATTGAACTATTTCGTTATATAAGATACTAAATAATAATATAAGATACTAATACCTTATATGTGTTACAAGCTTCGTGACAAAATTAATATGCTGCGTGAAGGGTATTAAACTTACCACGTCGTTGACGCCGTTTTTCATCCCCTCTTGAATGTTGAATTTATTTCATTTCAACACAATAAGTTGAAGTTGAAGTTCTGTTTCGTCAAGTTCTCCTTCGAGTTGAATTACAGATGGTGAGTTGTAGTAGGTCCGTTATGGTGAACTAGCTAGTGGTGAAATGTTTTTCCCTTTTTTCATGCTATGGTAGAAATACTTGGTGGTGAACTGCTAACCACCACTTTGTGGTAGGTGTCCAACATTGCGTTGAGTTTTATTAATAAGGTGAATTGAAAACATTTGTCAGAGTCAACTACCAGTTCAACTTCACCACTTTCAATCGGCCATGATATACTCACCAAACTAAAATATGTTATACCAGATTTTTGGGATATTTTCTCTTAATCTAGACAGAAACCCTTTCCCAAAATGGTCGAAAACAAATTCAACTTTTTAATGATTTTAGCAACTTTTAGGCGCAAATTTCGATAAATATTTATTTATTATTTCAATTTTATTATTAAATTAACGCAAATTTTGTATCCGATTAAAGCAAAAAAAAAGTACAAAACAATAAAAAACAAAATGACAATTACGGTTTTAAAGCAACAGCTTATTAGACAGTCTCAGCTTCGATGACGCACGAAATAACTAGTTCAATTTGTGCATTTTGCAATGAGAGGCACCTTATAAGTCTAAAAAGATGATGGTTCCAAGTAAAGATTAGTCTTTATTTCGATTTCAAGACAGCTTCCACGACGTTTAGTGTATTTACATTGGCATATTTCTCATCCGAAATCATAATGTTTCACCGCTGAGTCCAAGAAACAAATCGAAAGTCTCAAAATTTTTGAGAAGCAACAGCCGGATCAGTGTCACTCCCAAAAATAACAGTGTCATCCGCATAAGTGGCTAAGCAGGAAAGTCCATCATCCATGAGAACAGGAATATCAGCAGTGAAAACATTATACAGGGTTGGACTAAGTACACTACTTTATGAGACACCAGCAGAGATAAATTCCATACTTGAGATTTATTCCGTCAATGGTCCTTTCCTGAATTTTAAAAAAAGTTGGTAGAAGACTAATGGGACGATAGGAGTCAACTTGAGCCTTGTCTGGCTTGGGAAACAATAGCATGCTAGGGGATATGCATTATACAAAAAACTGAATTGAAGTTTATGCAGGATGATTATAGCCGTTCAGAAAGAGATAAAATTTAACTTAAAATGAATTTTTACTTTTATGCCTCACACGAGTACTAAATTTCATTGAAAATGCTTCAATATACTTTATCTTAAATGATATATTTTGCAAAAATACCAATAAAATTTTATACTACGCAAGACTATATATATTTCATTTTATTTTGTCCATTCTTCTTGTTTTCCACAAGCGAAACACATCTGCAAATTTAATTTTCGTCATATAATGCCTCAAGTTGATGTAAGCGCTGCAGAGAGGGGGCACCAGCGTGGGGCGCAGCCTGCTAAACGACCGACTGACGACGACAACCGACCGCTCTGACCGTTCTAAACTATTTTCCAAGCTCTCATAATGAATATTTATGAAGATTTAAAAAACATTTTCTTCAATGCTTTTGTTGTTTTATGATTTGCAAGTGTTTTCTTATTTTGTACCCCACCCCGCCAAAGGCCGTCATTGATGGTTTTCCGCTGCTTCCATTGCCGCTGCCCCTCTGCCATTTTGTTCAATTGTGTGCAAAGTTGTTCATGATTTTCAGAATGTTGCAATAGAAATTGTGTAGTGTTGAAAAGGGAGTCCAACTGCCAATACAAACTTGTTTTACTTTTGCACACTTCACATCACATCATCACACATACATACACACACACACACGAGCGCGCACACATTTTCTACATTGTGAAAACATTTTGAATAAAATTTTGTTTGCTTTTTTGCGCATATATTTTTGTCTTCTGCTTCTTCTGCTGTCGTCTCTGGTTCTTCTTGGTTTTTATTTTTTGTATCGCTGCTGTTTTCATTTTGTTAATGATTTCATTATCTGTTCTAGGTACTCGTAACGTATCCCGTCGGGCAGACAACAACACATTGGACCAGCATAACCATCATCCATCCGTCCGTCCGTCCAACTGTCCGTCTGTCGTTACGTTCATCAATGCCGTGTTCGACCATTGTGCTTCTTCTGTGTCTTTATCACAAGTTTTGCCGCTTTTGGCGTGAATTTATTGATAATTTAATTTGACATTTTGCGGTTTCTGATTGTCATGATTGTTTTCATTTTAATTTTGCTTCTGTTTGTTCTTGTTGTTCACGCTTTTGTCTTTTATTTGGTTTTTATTGTCTTGTTTTTTCCATTTTTTGTTAGCTCTTCATGTTCTTGCCTTTGCCTTTGCCTTTATTTCATTTCATTTCGTTTGCTCATTGTTGCCGACAGTGGTTAAATTCATGGGCGTGTTAAAATTTGCATGTTTCCTGTGTCATCACAGCAATGCTGTTTAGTCCTTGTTGTCCTGTCTGTCCGTATGTCCGCCTTTGCAGGCGAGACCCTGTTCGCACCGCACATTAACCAGCAACAACAAATACAACCAGCATTCGTCCAGCTATTTACACACTCATTCACTCACTTGCTCAGTCAGTCAGCCTGTCAGAGCGTCAGTTCGCCAGCCAGTCACTCAGTCACCCTGCGGTCGCTTTTCGTTTTGAGTTCATTGTTTAACTTTGAATTTATCCTATTGTAATTTAGTTTTTTTATTGACGTGTTTTCATTTTTTACGCTCTCTTTCCACTTTCCTCAACATTTCTGTTTTTCGTTTTGATTTTTTTTATAGGTCATTTTATGAAATTTACATAAGGATATAATCGTCATGGTCGTCGGTTTGTCTATTTTTTTATTTCTTAATGTATTCATGCTTGAAAACATTAAAAAATTCTATATTTATTTACTAATTCCTTTTTCGTTAAAGTCATCACATAGCATTATTATGTAAACAAAAACAAAGTTGCAAAAATTAATAACTTTTGTTTGCATTTTATTTTTAACAAAAGCAAATTAAAATGCGAAAGTAGAAACAACGTTTTTCAGAGCTTATATAAATTTGCGCTTGCTCATTTTTAAGCGGATCAGCTTTGCTGGCCAACATGAGTTATGCATACAAATTGCAATGCAATCAAGTTGATTGACTCTAACGTGCTTGGCTGTCAACCGGTCTCAGAACATTCTGCCGGCAATACAAGTTGCTGACAGAGGCGCTCGAAGCAAACAAAGCCCTCTGAGACGACGTCGAACCAATCCAAACCAAACTAAGCTGATGATCATAACAGAGGCGCTCACAGCAAACAAAGCGCGCTCGAAGACGACAGTTGCAACTTTGGCCTCGAACTGAACAGAACTCGACTCAACTGAGCGATGACGATCATGTTGTGTTCGCTGCTTGTGTTGCTTTGCTTAAGCGGTGCCAAGCAATTAGGCAAGTTCCATTTATCGTTTATTGTATCAAGAATATCATAAAAAAGTATCTTTCAGTTGCCGGTAATTTACGCAAAATCACTTTTCCAAGCGCTGACAGCGAATTTCCGCCAAATTGCACATTTTCGAATGGCGCGGAAGGCGTGTGTAAAACGGGGTGTGAAGGCGAAGAATTGAGTGCCGCAAATTATCAAATTTGTTACTTTCTAGAAGGTGAAATATACACCTGCTGTCCATTGAAAGAAGACAAGAAGGAGGAGACTGGGATGGAGATGGAGCCGGTGGTGCCGCAAGTAGAGGGCACAGTAGTGCGCTTAGCTGAGCAAAGTAAGTCTTGAAATAATAATTAGTTGATTTTTTTTTTATTTTTATGAGTGCGCGAGTAATGAATAACAATTACAAAACATCACTTTTATTGGAATTTCTGAAAAGCGAATGATTCATTTTCAATGAATTGATTTCAATATTTTTAGGTTGCAACAAATTAGAGCAACAAACGGAGCCAATGACGAAGCAAAAGTTGCCTTTTATGGTAAGTTTATTAGCCAAATGTATTGGCAATTACAACAACAACAGCAACAACAAATTGTAAGCGGCTTTTCAGTTTCTAATTGGCTGGACACATGCGTATTTGCCGCACAAGTATCACTTTAAGTGCCTCGGCATGCTCATTTCGCCCGCCTACGTTTTGACCGCCGCGCACTGCACTTACTTCAATGGGTAATTATAGCATACTTTTATGCATTTACAATGTTTTTAACCAACCCACACACACACTCATAGCGAAAAGCCGGTAGTCGTGCTGCCGGCCAACACGTCGGATGAGTCGCAAGTGATCGAAATCAGCGAAGTCCTCACGCATGACAGCTACGACGGCGAGGAAGTCTACAACGACATTGCGCTGCTCAGATTGGCACATGCCGTTGCGTATGTTTGATACATAATTACTGATATAGTGTGACCTCTAATACATTCTTTCCATAGCGCCGACTTTGCATGCATTTGGCCAAGCGCGTTCGAGTTGCCCGAGACATTGCACTCAGTTGGCTTCAAACAAGTCAGGGAAGGTGCTGATTTCACTAATAAGTTGATCGAGGCGAATTTCACAGTTGTGCCGCAAGCCGTGTGCGCCACTAGCTACAAAGCAGACGACTATCTGCCAAATGGCATTGTCGAACAACAATTGTGCGCGCAACATGTGCAACAGCAAGAACACGACGCAAATGCAACACAATGTCAGGTATGAAGTATTCGGCGAGGTTATTCCTTTTGTGCCGACCTTAAGTAATGCACTTGTAGGGCGATTCGGGTGGCCCTCTCCTGGCTTATGCGACCCTCGAGGGGCAACAACGTGCGCAAATCATTGGCATTGCTTCATTTGGTAAGGGCGGCTGCTATGAGTCGCCGCCCACGGTTTACACGCGCGTCTCGGCCCATCACGATTGGCTGGCGGCACACGTTTGGCCCAAGGACAGTAATACGACAATGGCAACATAAAGCTCATCTTCAGCCAAACAGCATGAAAGGGCATGCAAAGCTCGTGACTAATCACAAATTCTTTTCATTTTTCAAACACAAATATTTGTAGCAACGGCGAAAAATACCTCCAATACCTGAGACCCGAGACCTTAATGGCTTTACTGGCATTTTAATTAAACTATTTCCTGTTGCGACGACAACTACATGATCAACATCATGACGAATTCAAGTCGTCTAATTTCTGTTGATTATTGTCTTTGAAATGTTCACACATAATGAAGTTTTGTTTGCTTTGCGCTCCTAATAAATTTTGACATGAAATTGCATACAAAATAAAATGTTATTAGATTATTTTTCGTATTTATAATGGAGAAAAGAAGCGGCACAGAAAGATATTACACAACAGAGACGTTGCAAACAACGACAACTATGAATGCAATTTGCCAACATGTTCATGTATCTATTTGTGCTGCTGTGCTTGTATGCGAAATTAAGTTATTTAACCTGCCGCTGACACTCATACATGTGTGTGTGTGCTTGTCTTGAACCCACCAAAGTAATGCAATTTTAATTTCACAGCACAGCAAGCACAAATACATAGACACACACACACACACACACATACTCGCACAGAGACAAAATCGACTTGGTGCTGTGAATTCAACTTCCGGCGCCGCCTCATCATTTCCGCTGCAGCATTTTGCTTGCGCCACAAAGATGCCATCAATTTTATTGCAGGTGCCACTGATTTTGTTATTCTTGTTGTTATTATTATTATTATTATTGTTGCTGTTGTTGTTGTTGTCGTTGCTTTGATTTTCAATATCTTTGTGAAATCATTTATTTGTTGTACACTCATTGTGCATGCACACATGTGTGTGTGTGTGTGTGTGCGTGTTTTGCCTTTGCTTACACATAATTTTATTTGAAGTATTTCTTCGTCTTATTTTGCCTTTTTAGATACTTTGTCGCTTATTCTTGTGTATCTTTTTTTGCGTTCTCCATTTGTCAGTCAAAAATCATGTAAGCAAGCAGACTCCAATACAATCGCATACATTGCCAAAGTCAGACGACTTTGTGACCCATTTTTGTCTCCTTTTCTTTTTTTTACAATTTTTTTTTTTGTTGCTTTTGCCATGTCGCTTTTGTCTTTCGATTATTCGTAAAATGATTGCAGCGGAAATTCAAGAAAATTTGTTTTGACATTTTTTTTTTTGGTTCTCCTTTTTTTGTGTGCACTCATTTAGAATGAGTTGTGCTCATATGTATAAGACAATGATTGATGTTGAGCATGTCTGATTGCATAAAGTGACAAAGTAAAATGTCTAAAGAAGTTCGCACACAATTGAACTGAGAAGTTAAGCAAAGAAAAGTGCAAAAGAGATGATTATCAAACGAAAGAATTCGATTCGTTTTTTTCACTTTTTATTAGCATACAATAATTATGCACATGGCAAACTTTTTGTGCAATAATTTGATACAAAATTATTGCGAATTTTATACTTTTTCTTATGCTTCGAGAATACATGTCGAAAATACATAAATTCAAAGCAAAAAGTTCTTCGACTGCAGAAGCTTAGATTTTCAACGTGCTGACTGACACACACACACACATAGAATAGCTCATTTACATAAACTCGTGCCACACACACGCACACACACACACACACACACATGCACATAAAGTGACAGCAGCCGTGAGGAAATTTTATTATTGCCGCGTATACACGCTAATGAAGCATGTAAAATTTGAATGTTGTTGTTGGCGGTGTTGTTGTTGTTGGTGGCACAGTAGTTTTATTGCAAATGTGTGTAATGAATGTAAATTAGTGAAAAGTTCGTTCAAGCATCTTCACTCACACACACACACGCACGCTCCTAAGGATGTGCGCCTAAATCAAGTTTATCAGAGCGGAGAGCGCGACGCTTGAATAGTATTCGAATTAGAATTTCATAATTTTGACAGACAACAAGCGGAGATAGCAGAAGGGCGTGGTGTGCTAATTAGTGAAATTTCTACATTTAAATTGCATGTTTATTGAAATTTAATATTTAATTTAATTAAAGAAGCGCAAATGCACACAAAATTAGGCAAAGCAACAAACTGAAATGATCAAAGAAACTTTAACTTTCTGCCACAGCAACAACAACAACAACTATTTGTAATAACATAGAAAAAATGAGATACTTCTAAGTAAACGTTGCGTTAAATTTGTTATGCTTATTTGCATGGAAAACAACACTTAAATCGAGTGTCAATAGAAATGCTTTGAGCCACGAGCGTGGAAGCAACATGATTGCCATGTTCATAATGTTGTGACGATGTTTGGCATGATAGTGTTGATGGCGTTGGTTCGCGGAAATACAACATAAAAAGCGCAAAGCGCATGACAACAACAAATCAAACAATATATTTCCGCGCAAAGGAACTCCTTTCATTCGCCTCTGCCTTCGCCTTCGCATTTTTGTTGTCAGTTTGCGTGCAGCAAATTTTAGGAACTTTACAAACGCAACATTTGCCACATGAGTAGAAAGCACTGAGCACTGAGCATTGGGCCATGAGCATTTCATACACACATCAGCCACGCGCAGCAGTTATTTGTATCTGTGGGCGCGCGTGTGTCTGCGTCTGTGTCTGTGTCCGTGTTGGTTGCTGATTGCCATTTATGGCCACTTAAATCCTTTGGCAGCCAATTAATTGGCATTAAATGCCAACATTCATTTAATTAGTATCTTTTGCAATTGAATACAGTTTATACATATTTTTTATTCATTTTTTTCAAAACCCCCTTTTTGTTGTTGCTGTTGTTGTTGTTGTTGCATAATATTGGCATTCGTGTTGTCTGTCATATGTAAAATATTGTCTGATTGCTTTGTGGCATGAACATCAGTTGGTGACACCAACAACACCAACAACAACAACAATAAAAGCCGCAATTACTAAAAGCGGTTGCCTGTTAAATTATTGTCAAACAAGTTTTTAATGATGTAAGCTCTGTTTGCCACATTACTCATACGCCCAGTGCAATCAACTTGAAAATGAGCGAAATACATTGCTTGGCCTCCTTCCCTTTCGCCCTTTTTGACTTTTTTCGTTTCGTCATGTTGTCTTATTGTTATGCAACTCGAAAGTTGAATTCTCAAATGGTGTGAAGATTTTCTTAAATATTTCAACATAATTTTGCACTTTGTGCCAAAGTTACACATAACTCATGCACTAATTAAACATGTCAGACAAATTAAGCAACAAAAAAGAAAAAACTCACAAATGCAAAGTTTAGAATAAAAAGTCTAAAGTAAACAATAAGAAAAACAAAAACACAACACTTCAGCCCTCACACAAACACACACGCACGCACACACACACACGCTGAAAAAATAACAAGAGGACGAAGAAAAAAGGAGCAAATATATTACAGTAGAACTTCGATAATCTGGAGAATTCAAAATCAGAACGTGTTCGAATTATCAAATCACACGGATTGTTTGACTCTTCATTATTAAATTTAACTTCGACTTTATATGAGAGGAAGTTCTGGTACACCCAAGTATCTGTTCGAATTGCTGGCATCTTTGATTTATCTTATGTCGTGATTTTTAGAGCTCTGTTTTACTAACAAAATTTGTGCATTCGTTCTTCGCAAGATTTAGTGTGCAAAATATTCAAAGTTCTTTGAGTTCGAGTTCACTAAGGTGAAAAATAATTTGTTGCAATCAGATTAGCGCTGCTTCAGCCAACGTCGTCGACAACGGCAACAACACCAACCCCAACACCAACTCCACAGACGTTACCTTTCGCCTTTCGTTGAGGCAAATGTCTGCAAAAAGTTTTCAATTTAAGTTGAATTATTATGACCTTAATTAACACATCGTTTCATCATAAATCGTCTCTGTGTTCAGTCTCAGCTCAGTTTCCAATGTTGAGATTGAGACCTGAGGTTGCTGCTACTGTCTGCCGCTGCTCTTGATGTTGCACGTTTGTTGCTTTGCTGCTTTGCTGCTTTTGTGTTGTTGATTTTTGGCAAGTAAAATCTTTAGACAACACCTGCTGACGCTTGTACAAATTGCTCAGGTTGCTTGCTTGGTCTTTAAATCTTCTTGTTGTTGGCAATACGTAACTCAAATGAATTTTGCTAACGTTGTTGTTGTTGTTGTTGCAGCTGATTCGATTTTCTGCAGGTATGCACTTTTCATCATCGCCATCATCATCATCATCATAACAGCTTCTTAATCCTTGCATATAAAAACTTCTCTACACTCGCCGTCTTTATTGCACCTGCAAGTACTGCGTCTATCTCACTCTCTCTCTCTCCCTCGCTCTCATTTGTCGTACCTTATCGTTTGCAGCTTTACTAATTTTCGGTTTAATTAAATTCAAAGTGTGATGAGAAATTTTCATGGCAAATTTCATGTTTGTACAAAATTTTGTTTCATTTATTGTTGCAGCTTAATTCTTTGCCTCAAAATTTTATGCTGCCATGTATCTATGCAACTTGCACACACACAACCACCCACACAAGCGCAAAGAGCTTAAAGAGCAAAACACTTTCAGCACAATTTATTACTCGCCTTCGTTAAAGAAGAAATCTGAGCACATAATTAAATCTATTTAATTGCAAGTGTATATCCATGTAGTTGAACAGTTAAGCGATGCTTTTGTCGGTGCAACTTACATTGTCTGTGTGAGTGCGTGTGTGCGTGTGTGTGACAGGGACGGCAAAAGGAAAAGAGACAATAGAGGCTGCAAGGCTTGAAATGAAGATGTTCTTAATTGCTATTGAGCTTAAACTGTTTACACATGCATAGCTTGTATCTTCTAATAATAATAGTGTATGTACGTATGTGTGTGTGTGTGTGTGTGTGTGTGTTAAGGGTGTTTGTGAAAATTCATTAAAGTTCTAAAATTGAATTTTCATATTAAATAGGTTTGTCAAGCAAGCCAAACACTCACCCACACACACACACACACACACACACATGTCGACAGCATATGCAACAGTTGCCTTTATTTGACGCATTCCTGCAGAAATTTCGCATTAATTTGTTCTTTTTTCTTTACATTTTTTTATTTTTGCTGTTAATTTCCCAATGGTATTAATGAAAATTTAATAATAACGAATGTGTCGCGTGCACAGTGCCAAATGCTCAAGAAGTGGACAAAAGGACTTTAGTGCATAACATTTCATATTTCAAAGTAAACAAGTACACACACACATACACACAGCACTTGGATGTCGTCGCTGACAGGCCGCACGGCGCGTGTCTGTATGTATGAAGGAGTGTGTGCATGTGTACGTGTTTGCTGCTGTGTCCATGCCACAATTGTACTTCCGCTTGGGTACATTTGTTTGTCCTGTAAGTGTTTGCTTGTATGTGCGTATGAGTGCGATGTGTGTGTGTGTGTGTGCGTATGCGTGTTTGCATTACTTTTTTATTCCCACACATAATTTCATACTAATGTTTTTTTTATACATATTTTTTAATGTTTCCTTTTTTTTGCTTTTCCTTGAAGACAACAAACACAACATTTGCCAGAGCGAAACGACACTGATTGAGCAGCTCAGAATAACATTTTGATGGCTGACAAACAAGAGTCAACAACTTTTCCTTCAACAATTACGTTTTCTTTGCGTTTATTTAAAAAAAGAAGCACTTAAAATATAAAAAGGATGAATATTTCGCCTTTTGTCACTTTATCTTAATTTTCTTGGCACATTCTCTTATATTAAGCCTATCATGGCATCAAATTTATCAACGCTCATCATTTACATAATTGAGCGCTATAATTAACCACGAAATTAATGTTGTTTTTTTCTGCTTGATTTCTTTCGTTTTTCATCTTTTTTAAAGCGGTTTTTTTTTGTTTAGGCTAATTATATACAATGAACCCTTTGGCGAGAAGAAAGCAGAAATGAGTCAAGAAATTTAAATGCTTTTTAAAATGTATTTAAGAATATTGCCAAATCGTGTTTTGCATACAATTTTCTATGCTAAATTTGTTTTCTCAAATGCCAAAAATTTGTGCTCAATAACCGTTAAGCAAGAAAAACGGAAGTGTTCGAGAGGTACAATGAAATTGTTTGAAGGGTGTGAGCATCGGTGAGGGGTGAACAAAAAAAGCTAAACTGTGCAAAGGAGCAGAAAATTAGCTTACAGACGTTGTCTTGCATGGTAATTGCGTGAAAAGTGCCAAACAACAGCAACAACAATAATAAGGATGAAAAAAGTATCTTATAAAAGCTTCGGCATTTACAGATTATTCAAATCTACAATTATTATTAAATTCACTTGTGTATTAGTTTTTTTTTTTTTTTGAATAGCCTTGAAATTTTACTATGAAGTTTGCTTCAAAGTTAAAAATACATATAAAATTTGAAGTATACTGAAATTGAAAATTTGAATTTCTGAGCAAACAAACTGTATTTTTCTATGCCAAGTACTCAACCTAGAAAAAATTCTTCTTGGTCAAAGTTACCTTTTTTATGATTTTTTGTTATTTTTTTCTTTTAAGCAAGCCATGACTTTTAAATTGTAAACAATCAATTTGTGACTTTGTCAAATCGACATTCGTGTTCAGATATCTTATTCTGCAACACATAAAAGATTGTAATAAAAATTACGAAAATATATATTTTTTTAAGCCGTCGATTTTTATCTTATAAAAAATAAATCGAAATAACATTACAGTGACTTAAAATGGAGTCTCTTAAGTCGCGCAACGTCGCTAAATTGAACCGATCCACAATGCAGCGTAAGGAGGAAAAGGAGGTAAGTAATACATATGGTGACATATACTATGGGTGGTGTTTGCGTAGAAACGTGTTTAATTTTTTCATTCTTTCACTTCCTTTTCTCCTTTCTCCTTTTTTCTTTTCTTCCTTTTCTGTGTGTCATCGCGCACTTTAGAGTGATGTAAAATTCACCGAGGAAGAAAAGAAAACAATCGGGGAGCTTAAAAAGCTCTATTTGGAAACCATAAGGCTGGATGTCGATCTACAGCGCGATATCTATAACATGGAAAAGACCTATGAGTCAAAGCACAATGAGATTTTCGATAAACGTCGACGGATCCTCGAGTAAGTAATTCTGAACAGTGTCACAGGTTATTTTAGTAAAAGCGACTTGAAATCGAAATACAGGGACTTTAAGTTTCACAATCATGGGGACGCCAATCCCAACGAGAACGTCACCAACTTTTGGCTAAAGGTGCTTAAGGCCTCCTACACTGAGTTCATAAGCAAGAAGGATGAGAAAATTCTATCTGTATGTATCAGTTTCATAACTTTTTCTATTTTTTTTTTCTCAAAAAACAAATTGTATTTAGTGCCTTTCGGACATACGTTCCAAACTGTTCAATGAGCCGACAGTGAGATTTGTAATTGAGTTTTACTTCGAGCCAAACGAGTATTTCTCAAATCGCGTTTTATCCAAAACTTACTACTTAAACTGTCTACCGGATCCAGAGGAACCACTGTCGTACGATGGCGCTGAGATATACAAATGCGAAGGCTGTCGAATTGATTGGAAGCAACCAAGAGATTTGGAAAAGAAAAGTAACACACTAAATTTAAGCAATTTAAAAAAATGTAACAACATTAACTATATTTTTTATCACAGGCGAGCAAAACTCATTCTTTGATTTCTTCTCGCCGCCGGATTTGCCCGATGATCCAGAGGATCCAAATTATTGCGATATTAACGTAGGTTCGTGAGATCTATGATGATATTAAAGTAAATCTTATTTAAATTTACAGGCAATACTCCAGAACGATTTTGAACTGGGCTTCTATTTAAAGGAACGTGTAATACCAAAGGCCATAATTTTCTTTACTGGCGAAATCGCCGATTGTCAGAGCTCCGACTCCGAGTCTGAATCAGAGGAGAGTGATGACGAATCGGATGCCGATGAAGAAGAGGAATCATCCACCAATGACAATGATAAATAATTCGATTTTTTTTTAAAACATATTTTAATTTTAATTTAAATTAACAAAACTGAGTCGCGCATTGGACAATTTTACACAAATTTTAAGAAAACGGCACTAAAAAACAAATTTTATATAAACATTTCATCATCATATCAGTTTTAAAATAAATGTTTGTCGTTCATATTCGCATAATTTTATCAGATTTTGATTTATTGATAATTCATAATAATAATACTAAGCGTAAATTGTTAGGATTTTTACAAGTCATTTCGATTTTTAATTTATAATTTTAATCAGATCTTATTATAGAGTAATGTTAGTAAGAATAGTGCTTGCGACTTATAATTGGGATACTGATGCGTTTAATTATAGCTTGAGATATACTCGTATCAATGTATATATATGTATATAATATTATTTTAAAATAACTGTACATTTAGTTTTGTATATTCCAATAAAAACATACAACGTTCGATTGAGAATCACTGACGAGATATTTAAACACAAATATGTATTATTCAAACAAAAATTATTATTAATAGTAATAATTTGATATAATAAAAGGAAAATAAATATGATTAAAATGTTTTCCTATACTAGACAGGATGCATACCACTTGTGTCAATGGGAAAATGATCGATTAGTTTTACAGTTAATGTGGGAGTTGTGATCATGAATTTGATACTTCGGCATTGATCTAAGCTTGTGGCACATCATTGCTTGCTGGCGGCGACGGTGGCAGCGCTGCGTTGGGAGCCAGTAACGGTGGCGCTACATTTGCAGCAGGCGGTGATGACGGCGCCGGTTGCTCGTTGTTGACAGGCTGAGGCAATTCAACTCCGGCAGCCTCCAACAGTTGATCGTTTAACTGATTAACCAATTCATCGTTGAATTGCTCAACCAGTTCACCATTTATCTGATTCACCATTTCACCATTCAATTGCTCCTCTATTTCGCCGTTTACCCGCTCCATCATTTCGCCAATGACTTGTTCTCCATTCAATGGGACTGGCATTCGCATCGGCAGCACCAAGCGCGCGACTGCTTCATCGATAGCATTTATTGCTTCTGGCGAGATTCCAAGTGGGGCTAATAATTGCATTTCATTTGCCACTTCTGGCGCTTGCTCATTTTGTGCTTCCTCGCCTGCCGGCGCTGCATTTACTTCACCTGCTTCTACATTTGGCTGTCTGGTGTCCGGAGTTGGCTGCTCGCCGGTCGAACAACTCGGTTCTTGAGTCTCACCCTCTTCATCCTCTTTAATATGCGTTGCAACTACCGTGCAATTTGGCATCAGCTCCTGAAATGCAAGAACGCCCGCTCGTGTCACGCTCGTGCCACTGACATCAATGTAAACCAGATTCGGCGAGCACTGCATTAAATGCTGTAAGGTCAAATTAGTTATTTGCGTGTAATTACGCAACTCGATTCGCTCAAGTTGATTATTTTGTGCACGATTAATGTTGCGTATCCAAATCACACCAGGCTCGACGGGATTTGTAGCTCGACCGAAACTATACATAGCTCGATCTGTGACTTGTGTGCTTACATTGGGTAACGTTGCGCGATGACGATGTCTACGTGCACCCTGCACGTTTAGCGGATCGAGCATGTTCCAAAACATAGGATGTCCCATGACCTGATCAATTTGGTTGGCAGCTCGATGCTGATGCCCTAAAGCAATCGGCGCTCGACGCGAGTGCATTACGTAGAGCGGTTCGCGAGGATTTTGCGGATTCATGCAGATAATTTGACAGGGCCGTGGCATAAAGCGTGAGTAGGCAGGATTATTGCCAGAACGTCGTTGATGAAGTAAGCGAACATTGCTACGAATCTGTTCCATGCGCTGAAGCATATCATCAATGGTGCTTTGCGGACGATTGCAAACAATAAATGCACGCGCCGCCGGTCCCAGCGTCGGTGGTGGATTGGCTGGAGCGCAGCCAGCAGGTCTACCAGCAGCTGCAGCTGCAGCACCGGGGGCCGCGCCCTCATTGGCATTCAGACGAATTACTACAACAGATGGATTCGATGCATCCGAATGTGTGCTTGAACGTGATGTCGTTGGACTAGACTCACGCGCTGGATCTGACAATGACATTGTGGAGCGAGTTTCAGTATCCTCATTATCATCGTCATCATCGTCGTCGTCCGAATCATCTGAAAAAGTGCTAGCATTCACTTTAACGCTATCAGATAACGAAAGTGGCGGTGAGCTGCTCGAATA
Source organism: Phortica magna (assembly GCA_037044515.1). Classification (NCBI taxonomy): domain Eukaryota; kingdom Metazoa; phylum Arthropoda; class Insecta; order Diptera; family Drosophilidae; genus Phortica; species Phortica magna. Next base: position 295,516 of record JBAMBP010002428.1, read on the forward strand.
TCTTTCCTCATCGTCGGCACCATTAGCAATTGGTTTTCGTACCTCTCCTTCGTTGTCAGTATCTGACTCTGAATCATCTCCTATACCAGCCGCCGCTGGTGGAGACAATGTTGTTCCATTATGCTTTGCCTCTGTACTAGACGTTTCATCTTGATTGTCTGCCTTGGGCAATGCACGTGCACTATTCGAAGTCGATGGTATATCATCATTGTCAACAGATCCTTCCGCTCTGGCTGCATCCATTTTGTCGCGACGTGCAGCTACTTCTCTTGCTCGTTGCGCAGCACGATTAAAAAGTATTCTGCTTAAAGTGGCTCGCGCACTAGTGGTGGGCGTATCGTCATCAAAGACATCGGGCCCATGTGAGTGCGGTACACATGGACGTGGCTGCATTGATCGTCCATAGCTTTTTGGCTGGCCAGCAATAGGAGATTGCTCCGCTGGAGCCTCAGATATACAACCACCAGAACATAAGCTTTGCTCGACCGACCGACGCCGCTGTAACTTGCATACCTCGCTGCTATCTGGAAGTGTTTCCTGTTCATTGGGCTCAGTGTCTTCTGGTTTACGTTCGGGGCAGTCCAACAATAATTCCTTCAATGTTTCAACAGCGCCAAAGCACTGTAGATCCGCATTGTTAATGGGCGTTAGTCGTAAATCGAGTACCTGTTTAAACATTTAGATTTGAATTGGTTAACTAAACGATTCATTTTAAATTCTACTCACCTCCAGTTTGTGAAAGCCAAAGCGCGCGGCCATGCTCCCGTAGGGTACAAATTTACTCAACATGCGACAACCCTTTAGACTCAATTTTCTCAAAACAGGCAATTTGGATATTGCCATAATATAATAAGGTTCAAACCAGTCACACTCTTCTATCCCCAATTCCTGAAATAATAAAGATTTGTTGCCATTTTCATTTCATTCTTTTAATAAAATTTATTACCTCTAGTTCCTTTAGGTGAGTGTCCATTGTATGAAAAATGCTCTTTATGTCATCCGGTATTTTAACGCTACAATCTTTTAGCACCAAGCGTTTAAGCGCTGCCGGAAAGTCTGTAATGTGTATCTGTGTGCAAGAAGTGAAAAAAATTTGATCAAAGGGGACATTATCTGATCAAATTTTAACTCACATAGCTAAAGTCTAAGCTAACACCCTGCATTTCGAGAACACACAGTTGTGATTGCAATTTTGGAAATATGGATGTCAACGTTGTAGTAAACTGTTTAAACAATCCAGCACCATGGTGCTTCGAAGGTGGTCCGCATATTTTAATTGTGTGTGTCTTATCATTGGAACGCACTAGTACATCCTCTAAAATGCCCAGAGGAAGCGGTCCCTTACTGAGATCGATGTCTTCCCAGAAGCGGCGGTCCAGCAACAAGCCCACAAAACGGGGAGAAGAGCTAAAAACAATTGACATTATTTAAATAATTGTTGCATTTTAGTTGGATTTGAATTCACTTCATCAGTGCAAGTATAGTCCATGTATCCAAATGCTTAAAGATCTCGAACAATAACTCGTCACAAAAGTCCTCCAAAGCAAACCCTCCGTAGGTAATACCATTTTTGCATGGCTCTGTTGTAACGCTTTCCAATTGTCGCTGCTTTGTTGCCGGAGCGGCATCGGCTTCGTTGCTGCTACCATCATCCGTAGATGCATTAATTGTTGCAAAGACGTCTTTCCCAGTGGCCGAAAAGCGTCGTTTCCTAGTGCATGGCATGTCTACCGACTCATGCTGGATTTCAACGTTTTCCATTATGCGCCTATCCTATCTTTTCACGTATCCAATCCACTGTTTTTCCAATTTTCCCAAAATGACAGCGAAAATTGCAGCTTATGATCAGTGTTGTCAATTTTTCAAAACCAAAACTTGCTGATTTTAGCGGTATCATAAGCAAAAAGACAAAAAAAAACCAGAAAAAACTGATATTTTTTGTTTTGGTATCACTATTTAATTAAGTTATTTTAAAATTAGATTTGAGCTGTTAAATCATTCTTTTACCCGTTTTTTTTTTATATTTCTTTCAAAAGAGAAATATTGTATTTCTAATTGCGGTTTTCACATTTGTTCCGTTAATAATTCACTGAATTAAATACGTGCACACCCCCCTTTATTAACATTCACACGTCAATGTTCTTTCCAGATGTTTTTGTTTCGTCGTCGACCACGAACACGAGCACGACTCGATTATTAGCCGAAAATGTCGTTGTTAATTAATAAATTAAAATTAAGCTCGCTGCGAAATGTTCATTTGGCGGTAACGAATTTGCAACGTGCAGCATCGAGTTCACCATCGCTCGCCTATGAACGAGATCCGCAGCCGCTGTTCACTGACGCCGAAACGCAAGGTCTTCTGCGCTCCATGACTCAATTGCACCTGGACAAAGTGTTTCGTAAGCGCACAGTGCCGGATAACACCACGGAAGTCAAATTCATGACCACTGAACAAGTGGAGGAGCATTTTGTCAAAACAATTGAGAAATCACGACACTTGCTGGCAATGCCACCTGTAGTGAACATCAAAGTTGACGAAGAACGTATTATATCCAAAGATAGCGCTTTGAAGAACTTCTCCGATTCGAAATTCGTTTTTACTGATATTACTTACGGACTGCGGCATTCAGATCGCAAAGTGGTTGTGCGTGACACGGACGGTTCTCTTTACTACGCTGATATGAACACAAAAAAGCGGCTAAACCAACTTTATTTCCCACTTAGCGGTCGTAAAATACAAACGCCGCGCATGTTTTCAGTGCCAGAAAATCTAAAACGTTGCCTGGATGAGCACAAATATGAATTTGTGCTTGACCGCCTTGTCGTTCAGTACGAACCGAACGAAGAAGAGTTTCACAGATTTTCCTCGCAAATCTTCCATCACCTTAACGAGAGCAAAGAATTTGAATCACTGCGTTCCACACGCCACTTTGGACCGATGGCTTTCTTTTACGCGTGGCATCGTTGCATAGATGACCTATTATACGACATGATACGTCGAGATTTTCTAAAGAACGCTGTCGAGCTGATTGCGTTAAGCTACAAAATTCACAATATCCCTGTAGACTACAAAGCCACTCTGCAGAAGCTAAATGAACTGCAACCGACGGAAGAAGAGAAAGCTGTGGCCAAATTGCGAGCGACCTTAAAGGTTGGTCTAAAGAACACATCACAGATACAGGATGAAATTCAGACAGCAATTGGCAAGTCGTCACATGACTTTGACGCAGACGAAATAAGTTTGAAGTTCATAGATGAGTACATTGCGAGCGAGCATGCATTGAAAAAGGTTCAATTAGAACTGGCCGTGCAGACACTCAAAGAAATCAATGCCGAAAAGAAACAGCTCTTCGATGGTCTACACAAAGCACATGGCGTGCAGTCGAACTGAAAGTGAACTAGGTGTTGTCGTAGGTTTAATTGTTGAATAAAAAAACAAAACACAAAATTATGTTTATTTAGTTTGAGTTTATTTGTCAGATCGCAACATTTGCCTGCGATGATGATGTATGCAAGATCGAATATGCTTGTTGAAGAAGCTGCCACGAAAAATCAGCCGGCGACAAACAGTACACTGTCGAAGGGATGACCTTTTTTTACTCAACATTAAAGAAGCCTTTTGGATCGTCAATTTGTTTGAGAAATCCCGACGCATTGATATTCGTTTCCGAACAATAAAATCGGCTTTACTTTGCAGACCCAAATAACGAAATATTTTGGGTTTCACTGACTTTTGGCACTTGGGGTTCACACTGCAGTGGGCGCGCAACTCACTCAATGTGGTAAATCTTTGCGGGCAACCTTCGCAAACATAGAGTGCCATTTTCGTATGTTCGTTGATGTGGTCGTACAATTCTTGGCGTGATATAGCAACAGCGCTACATTTGTAGTGCGGGCAAATGTAACGTCTTCGTCCTTTTCCAGGTTCCTCTATGCAGGCATGTGAACGCATAACTTGACGGTGTTCGAATTCCACACCACAGCGATAGCAAAGCGCTCTCGGTCCCCAGTGCACGATCATATGATCTTGTAATGTTTTATGTTTTTTAATTATCTCTCCGCAAATAAGGCATTCGTGATTTCCATTTGGATACGTGTACGTTTTCTCTTCTACAAATTCCTGGAACTCTATTAGTTCTACGACTTTTGTTTCCTTCTTTTTAACATCAGCACCATTGAACAAAGGTTGCGTGTCTTCCCAATCGATGGTTTCCATATTACACTGCACACCAGTATTACAGAAATTGTATACGTTCGTTTGTGTATAACGGTCACGTGTTGGAGGCAAACCATCATCATCAGTTATTGTGCCACAGCTAATCATCCGAACAGAAACATCGCCATCACCTTGATTATTTTCCAGTGGCATTGGCGGTGTACTTACCGGATCTTTTTCCACATTTGATATGTTGCCGTTACTCTGAAAGAAAACTGTACTGGCATCTAGCGAATGGTCGTTAATGTACTTTCTATTAACCAGGCAAGTGCACACAACTATCAAGTCCGGTAAATCAATCACAGGTAATCTTACAACTGTCGACTGTAAAATTTATGTAAGAATTAAAAATTGTCGACTAACAATTGACAGAATACTTACCTTACTGCCTTGTTTTTGTGCATTGTTACATTGGACTGACGCATCCATTTCAATATTTTATTTGCTTCACTCGCAGTTTATTTTTTAAATCATCGGTTACTGAAAGATAAGAAATAATCATAGACAACTTCCAAAGGGGAGTTTGTAGATTTCAAGATACCAGTTTTAGAATCTTAAACGTTCCTTTTTGATTTTTCTTTAACTACCACAGCTGGTGCCAAGATTATTTTTTTGCATTTGCATTAATATATTTCTAATGCTAAATTTTGAAAACCGATTAATTTTGAATGAGAAAAAGAGCGCTCTGTCTAGTTAACGAAAAGATCTTATACTGTTCGATAGAACCATTTGTGCTACCTACGCATATGTATTGTACTTATACTCGAGATTATAGGTTATTTTAATATTGGCAATTGTTTCTCGGAAACATGCAAATTTCCCGCGGAGAAAGATGTGCCGTAAGTGTTGTAGGTTGTTTTGAATACCAGCTGTTGTAAATGCAGCCTGCAATACGCCAGCACAGCCATGGCAACTTACTTAATAAATGAGATTTCTGAGAATTAAATAATTGTATTAAATAATTAATAAAACGGATTTAATTCACTCAATTTAATATATGTGGATCGTGAAAATAATCTCAGGTAGTTCTCACATCGATTGCAAAAGATAAAAACACCTGAACTAGTAGTATGAAAGTTAGCATCAACTACCGTAAGTTAATTATTGTACAACGTCAACGTCAACAACCATTTTATATTCAGATATATCTCTAAATAATTAAAATAGACGTCAGCTAATAAAAAAAAATACGGCTGATAAAATTCTGAAAAATGGCCAAATTTTGGCTGTTGGCTGTGAGACATTTCTGATGGCTGTCGTGTCTGAAAAATGAACTAAACAATGAAAAAATGGTCAGCTAGGCAACATTGTTGGTCACACTGCAAAGATGGCGGATTCGAAAGTGATGCTATCGTCGGCTCAGGAGAAACCGAACCATTACACGTAAATTAACAACAATTAATTGACAAATTTGTGTTTATTACATTCACCGAACCTTGCTTTCGCCAGATACCTAAAAGAATTTCGCGTGGAACAGTGCCAATCCTTTCTACAACACAAATGCAATCAGCATCGCCCATTCGTTTGCTTCAATTGGCACTTCCAAAACCAGCGTCGTCGCAGGCCTGTACGAAAGCGAGACGGTACATTCAACTATTCAGCGGATAATTACTGCACAAAATATGACGAGACATCGGGTATCTGTCCAGATGGCGACGAGTGAGTATTACAAATTGTCTTTAAACTCCTACAAAGTGCGAAAAGTGTTAGTTAAATTGAAAGAAAAAAATCTGACTCCAACGTAGGTAGTATTTTGAGTTTTCATTGTTTATGTGTATGTGCGTTGGTGTATGTGTTTGTATGTATGCCCTGTACTTTTTCTCTTCCATTTCACCCTGCTTCGCGTTTCATGTTTTTCCAAGTTGCTTTTGCCACAACTTTTGGTTTTGTTGTTCTTCTGCGTGTTCGCTTATTGCGTTTTGTTTTTACCCCTTCTCATATTTTTTTCGCTTCAAAACCAATTGGTTGGAAGTGTTTACAAACAATATACTACAAATAGATTTGAAAAGACAATTTCGATTGCCATATGCCCTACAATGAGCAATTAAAATGAAATATATTATTATTTTAAATTGGCGTGTTTTATTTCTTTTTCTCTTCGACAATATGTCAGTAATTCATTTCAATTAAAATTCACTTTGTTTTTTTTTCATGTTTGTTTGCGTATGCGTGTTTGTGTGTATCTATTTCCAAAATTTGAATATGCTCGTTCGGGTCACAAATTTCGTTTTCGTTTGTTTTTCTTCTTCCACCACCCAACCGCCTCTGTATTTCTTCTTCTTCTTCCTTAGACCGCTACAAGTGTGTGCGTCATTGTTTTTATTGCGTTTTGCTTTTGCGCGTACGTTTTATTTCCATTTATTTTGGTGTTTCCCCACAAACATTGTGTTGTTGGAATAAGTAAAAAAAAAATGTGTACACAGAGCGCGAGCGAGCACGACTGCGAATACAGTTATCTCAGTAACGACGCTTTTTACGATTCGTTTTGGCTGTGTGGTTTCTCTTTTTTGTTGTGTTTTTTTGTTCGTTTTGTTTTGCTTTTGTGTCTACACTATGATGATTACGAATAAGCAGAGGAGGCAGTAGGCTGCAAAAAATAATACGCAATTACATTTATCTCTTTCTTATTGTCGTTCATGAGAACCGCCACCAACAAAACTGAAACATAAAATTCAACAGCTATGAATTTGCGGTTTTATTGCAGTAATTATTGTTTGTTTTTTTTATTTGTTTTGCTTTCTTAGAACCTATACAAGGGGGAGAGGTGATTAGCCAATAACCTGAAGTTAGTACCCTTCAGGCTTCCAATTACTAACCGACATTCTTGACACTTAAAAACCACGCAAATCTTGTTTTGTATTATGCATGCCTTTACGCCTTTAGTTAATATTGCAAATAAGAAATACATGTATTTTAATTTGTTATTCATAAATGTTTTATCTTTAGATGCCCCTTTTTGCATCGCACCGCAGGCGATACCGAGCGGCGGTATCATTTGCGTTATTACAAGACGTGCATGTGCGTGCATGACACTGACACACGCGGCTACTGCGTCAAGAATGGACTTCACTGCGCCTTTGCACATGGCATGCAGGATCAACGACCGCCGGTCTACGATATCAAAGAGCTGGAAACACTTCAAAATGCTGAAATCATACTTGACGGTAACAACGCTCAAAATGCGCTCGACAAAGAACGCAATCTGATGAATGAGGACCCAAAATGGCAGGACACCAATTATGTGCTGGCCAACTATAAGACGGAACCGTGCAAACGGCCACCCCGACTATGCCGGCAAGGTTATGCCTGTCCGCAGTATCACAATAGCAAGGATAAACGGCGCTCACCACGGAAGTACAAATACAGGTGAGTTGAAATGCTTCAATCAAAAGCCAAATGGTCTGGTAAGATATAAGTAACAACTTCATTTCTTTCGCGCACTGTGCCAGGTCAACACCATGCCCAAATGTCAAGCACGGTGAGGAGTGGGGTGAACCGGGCAACTGTGAGGCCGGTGACAATTGTCAATACTGTCACACACGCACCGAACAACAGTTTCATCCCGAAATTTACAAATCGACAAAATGCAATGATGTGCAACAGGCTGGTTACTGTCCGCGCAGCGTGTTCTGCGCCTTTGCCCACGTTGAACGTAAGTTTGTGAACATTTGTGCGTCATTTTGGAAACTAACAATTCGAGCGTTTAAAACTTTTGCTTTAAACAAATATGCTTTTTTCCACAACCATAGAATTCTAAAGGTTTAGTTAGACAATTTGATGAGTTGACTAGTTTGCAAAGCTGTCGTTTAAGTTTTATTTGAGTTGAGCTGAGCTGAGATAAGTTTAAGGGTCCATACAATAATTTGAGATATATTTATTTTCTTTACTGATAATGAATATCTTTTGTAGAATATACATTTATTGTTTAGTGCGTTTACTCTTTTTTGTTTTCATTTAAATTTTATTTGTTTTGTTTATTTGTTTTTTTTTTTTTTATTTCTCTCTTCACTTGCCCAAATTAATCCACCAATCAAAAATCAAACAACACCTAACAAAAAAATGAAACAAACAATTGAAAAAAAAAATTATCGCAACGCTTACTAAATACAAAAAGCATATGTTATCGTAGAGGAAAAAACGCGTGAGCATGATGGCATCATCGGCACAAATATTGCGCTCAGTGATTTGATATCAATATCAAATGCTTTGCCAGACCTTAAGTCCAAGGATATTGCCAACAGCATAAACAACGGCGGCAAGCCAATGCAACACTCAGCACAGACGCCAACCGCATCAGCCGGACTAATGCCCATCGGCGACAATGTACGTATGTCAACTAAGAAAAGTCAAAAAAAAAAAAAAAAAAAAATATTTGTTAATAATACAAAGAAACAAAAAATTAAAAAAAAAAAAAGTCTACAATTATAAATGTTATCTGTCTTTGCATAAGTGTGCGTTCCTTTTCCTCTTTGCTCTTCCTACCAATCAATCAACCAAACACACACAAACAAAGACTTTACAGAACATAATCATAAAATATGCGAATTTGATGCTAAACTGTCGCTTATAAAATAACACTTCGAAAATTAAACATACAGTCAATTAATCAATCAAACGAGAAAAAATGTTTCATTATTCAACAAACGACTTTCTTATTGCATGTGTATGTGTTACCGCTGCTTACACAAATACACATGAACAAACAAAATGTCAATAACACCTTTATTGTTTAACCAATTTGCTTTAATTGTTGTATTGCTTGATATTTTTAAATTTCAACCTGTAAAAATTTATAAGACTCCTTACCACACCTTTTGTCAAACAACCTGAAATCCATACCCCACCACTTGTCACAACCGCTATCACCAACACTATATGTGCGTTCCAATGATCAGTTTATATGTATACGAAATCAGCTCTTCTCATTTGCGTTTCGTTTTTTATTTGTTCTTTTCGTAGTTGTTGAATATTGATGGTAAAAATACGAATAAAATGTTGGTAGATGCTTTGGAAAACACAACAAATTCGAGCAAGTTTTTAAATTTCTCACTACCCCTGGATAGACTTTGTGAGTATAAAAACAATAATTTGTTGAAATCTATGAAAAAAAAAAAAAAAAACTATATATGCAATTATGATGGTTGTGGACAAATTGCAAGGCTTTTCAATGTTGCTTCATATAAAATATACATATTTAAATTGAAAATGGTGTATTAACTATTTTTACAATTGTTTAGCTTGCTCGATTGATGATCCACGTGAGAATTCACTCTCGGCGAGCTTAGCCAACTCTAGTTTGTTAACACGTTCCTCGGCGCCAATTAACATTCCTAATACAACGTTAAATAACTCAATAAATGGTAAATTTTAACACAAATATGTATTTACATTAAATACTTATAATTAATTGAATTTTTACATTATTTTACAGAATTCAATTCTGGTGGCTTTGCCGTCAACATTCCTAACAGCTCTCTAACCTACAGTCCAACGAATCACGCAAACTTGTTCAACGTACAGGATGCTTTTAATTACGCTAGTTCAAATTCAAATAAACTGAGCAACTCGTTGTCAGCAGCCACACAAAACGATAGTAATAGTCTGTTCTTTCCGTCGCGCATCATATCGCCAGGTTTTGGTGATGGTCTCTCTATTAGTCCATCTGTTAGGTAAGTCATGAAACAAAGCACACATTTCCATCTTTATTAATCTCTCATGTTTTTTTAACGCACAGAATATCCGAATTGAACACGATACGTGATGACATCAATAGTAGTTCGGTTGGCAACAGTCTTTTTGAAAATAGTTTGAATACCACAAAGAATGCATTCTCTTTGCAATCATTGCAGAATCAGAATAATAGCGATGTAAATCGTATGACCACCGAGCTGTTGACCAAAAGTGCACAATTACAAAAGCTATCGACGCGTTTCGATGAGATTTCGCGCAAGGTAAACATTTTTGTCCAGACATAACTGTCGAATTGTACATTAACACAGATTTTAATTTTTCCAATCAGTTGAATATTATTGAGTTGCAGCGCGATAAGGCCAAACAGGATGCAATCGAATGGAAGGAACGTTATGATCTCGCTCAAATACAACTGAACTTGCCAACTGAATTGCGCGACTTGTCCATACAGAAATTGAAGCAGTTACAAGTGCGTTTCTTTTGCATTAAGTTTGTGTCTTGAACTAAAATATATTCTTTTTTCATTTTAGTCAAAGTTACGTTCTGATTTGGAGGAGGTCGATAAAGTATTATATCTGGAGAATGCCAAGAAATGTATGAAGTGTGAGGAGAATAATCGCACAGTGACATTGGAGCCGTGTAATCATCTGTCGATTTGCAATACATGCGCCGGTTCGGTAACCGAGTGTCCCTACTGTCAGGTGCCGGTGATGACAACGCACACTTGAAATAGATAATATCAAATTTTAGCTAGTGATGTCAGTACAATGGGCGGGTTTTGGTACAAATGACAAAACGATATATATGGTAATTAAAAAAAAAAAAAAAGGAAATTCCCACACACATTGAGAAGAATATTATATATATATATATTCAAATTTAGAAATGATATGAAATGAATTAGGCACACTAAACAATTTTTTCTTTGCTAAGTGAAATGTGAGAATATTTTATGATATAACAAAACAAAGCATATATGCATACAACATATATATATATATTCAAAAAGTACATAAAGAACTATTTATATAGAGTTTATATATACATACATATATGTATTTAGAGCTGATAAACAAGAAATTAAATGAGGAAATCAATTACACTTAATTATTAATTATCAATTTAAGCGCGCAACTTTTTGAGGTTCTTGTGTCGATATTAGCAATTTTATTTAATGTGAATTGATGCATATTTGACTTGAATTTATTTTGTAATGTGCTGCGTGCGGCTTTGCTTTTATATATGAATCTTTTTCTATAAGAAACTTTTTCTGCTGTGTGCTTATGATTAATTTCTGTTGTATTTTTTCGTATTATTTTTGTTTGCTACAAACTACCAAAAATTAAAACAAATCCTTTTTTCAAAAAGGCTGCACGTGGCTAGAAAAAAGTCCTAAATACAATAAATCAAATTATATGAGCAATTAAAAATATACATAGACACATAAATATATATAATTATATACATAAATGTAAAATTGTTTGCGTAAAGTCAAATTTATGTTTTACTTTTATAATTTTTTTTAACGGATATTAGTTTTTTTTTTTTAGCGATTTTAGAAGATTTCCTTAAAAAACAAATGTTATGAATGTATTGTACTTCAAGCCTTTTATTTATTATAACAAACAAAAGCAAACTATGATATAATGATCCAAAATCAAAGTCTGATTAAAAGCAAATCTTTATTACACTTTTCCATACTTCATGTTCACCAAATTATGTAATTCAAAAGTATTTAGTTGATTTATTGATCTTAAATTAAAAAGAATATTGTTTTACGCTTAAGCACAAAATTTTAAAATATACAGAAAAAAGTCAACGAATTTTTTCCAAATTTTTTATTTTTTAGAAATACTAACATAGTTAAATAGTGCAAGTTGTCCATAAGTTGAATTCTCAACAAAAAATACTTGAAGTCAGCAATCATCATATGTTTTGCAAATAAGTAAATTTTTCTTGTATCCTTCATTTCACTTGTCTTTATGTAGAACGATTTTATTTGATTTGTCCCTTTTGTGTGATTTTGTTTTTCCAAAGCTTATAATAATTTTATTTTTACACATTATTTTGCGAATAATTGAATGTATATTCCCAATTTATGAAATATTCATTGATTGTAATAAAACAAATTTAAAAAAAATACAACAACAACAACTTCTTCCGAGATATAATAAAAATCTATTGGCAATTTATACATAGCATAACGCTTGACATCTACAAACAAATTAGTTTATATATTTAAAGAAAAATAATGAAATTTAAAAGCATATATATTTATAGCAATTTGATGTTTAGCAATTAAAAAATAATTGAATTAATTAATTGAAAATGACAAAAAAACAAATATTTATTGACAGAAGCAAAGTTGAGCATTTATGAAAAGTGTGATGGAAAATCAAACAATAAAAGTTAAACAACGACAGCGATGGAAATCCAACATAGAAAAACATATTAATATAAAAAAGAATAATAATGAACCGTCTTCATATTTCCGATCAAAAATTTGTAGCTTATGACAAAGTTGAAAAATATATCAAATAAAATGTTGAATGAATACAATTAGTGAAAAAAAGCATAAAGAAAACAAGCGTGCGTCGCAAACCAAATTTAAATTTTATTAAAAGAAAAAAATATATATATATATTACTAAACATTAAAATGATAAAGGGAATAGGCATTTATGATACAATTTATGAAAAAGAAAATAATAAAAATAAATATATATATTTATATATGTATTTTTAATACAAAGCAAATTATGATGACAAAACAAACAAAAATCGTTGTGTGTGTTTGTTTATTAAAAAAAAAAAAAAATACTACAATATTAAAACAACAATAAAAAATTATAGTAGAAAACAAAGTGAATGCAAAACAATAAAAAAATAAGTAATGCTTTAAATGTTTACGTTTATACAAGAACTTGAAATAGGATTATAAAGTAAAAAAGACAAAACTAACACTCGAATAAATATTGTTAAAAAAAAGGACGGAAGGAAGGAATGGTTTTGTAATGGAGCTGTTGAGTTTTACGATGTTTTTAAATGCGCTTGGCACTTCATACTTATGTTATTTATATTGAAGTCAATGAAAAATCGCAATTCAATAAAAATCGGCACACAAACAAACAAACAGCAATGCAAAACCAACTAATTTTCTCTCATTGCTTATGTAAATTTCATGTTATTTCAAGCAAGTACAGCAACAACAAAATAATGAAGGCAAAAAGCGACAAAAAGAATAATAAAATAAAATAAATATTAATGTATTTTGTATACGCTACTGTAAGAGTGATTTTTATGTGATTTTGAAACTACTTGAATATGTGATCCAGAGATATGAAAGAAGATGAGAACATAACGAAATAACAAAACAAATAAATAAGAAAAAAAAACAAAAAAAAAAAGAAAGGAAAAGAAAAGAAAGAAACATTAAAACAAAAACACCAATGGAAGAAAATCCAAATAAAATACTCGCACATCTTCAGCTCCATTAAGAAACCCATGTGCATTTGGTAAATGATGATAGAATTCTTACAAAAAAGCAATGTGAAGCAGGAATGTGTTTTATTTTTTAATTAATATATAATTTTTGCTAAGAATAATAAAAAATTGCGCTTTTATTTAATAATATTTTAAAACACGATTCCTAAAACAAAACAAACCAAATGAAAACTTGAATCAACAACAACAACATACATATTTGAATAGAAAAATATCAAAGACATTGACAACCATGCAAAGTAGTTAGAAGTAGCTAAAAAATAAAATAAAATCTATAAATAATTATTGCAGTTATGAAGTACAATTGTGTGTCAGTTTAGCACACGAAACCAGTGAATTAATTTTATTTATATTTTTTTTTATAATTATACATAAATGTAAATTGTCTTACTGTCGCCAATTGTATTTTATACTCATTAATTAATAAACGCAAACTAGACCAATAACAAATTCTAATATTGAAATGCTTCTATTTACATGCTAAAAAAATAATCAATAAAAATCAAAGTCAAAACTTGAAACATCAAATAAACAAGTAAAACATTTATCAACACAACAACAATTAATGCAAACCCAAACAATAAAATGGCTAAAAAATTATTTAAAAAATAAATAAATGCATAAAAAAGTAGGCGGAACAAAAAATTGTAGTTATTTATTGACCTAATATTATATAATAAAAAAAATAAAATTCGTAGTTAAAAAATATGAAAAAAAACACGGCAAACTAAGAACACCGAACAGGAATTTTTGATTTTATTGTGGCAACAAAAACGTAACTAAAAGAACTGTTAAAAAATAAAAACAAAAAAAACGGAAATCAATTGTAATAAATAATGAAACAGTGGAACAAAAAAAAAAACAAAACTAAAATTGTAATAAGTCGAAAACAAACCCACACAATGTCAACCTTTTTACTATACACTTAACTAAACTAAATACTTGTAATTTTAATAAATGTTTAGCAATGAAAATAAATTTAATTGAATAAAATATATTGAAAAATATTTAATTATTAAAAACTAAAATAAAAAAAAATCAAATGTTTCAACAAGCTGAAAACGTTGACAATTAGAAATTATTAACTATTAAAAAGACAAAACTTTTACATTTTACACTGAAAAAAAACTAACAATATTTCTACATTAGTGAACGACAGAACTAAAACTATTTATAGGTATTGTGACAGCGTCAAATTTGTAACAAAAGGAACACAAATGCAAAGATTACAAACAAATTTTATACAAACTTTACTTTTTTTTATTTACATGTTTTATTTTTTCTGTTTTTATATACAAAAAGCCGAAAGAAAACTGTGAAGGCGCCAAGAAGGTGAAGGCGTTGCAGTTTGTATTTTTTTTAGGAGTGCATTTCGTAAGCAATTAAAGACCGAACCGAAACTATGAGAGTCAAACACAAATGTTAACACGAAACTGAAATACAAAAACAACTTTTAACAAATAAAAAAAATTAAAACGAATTAATAAATTCATTAAACAAAAAAATAAAAAAATCTAAAGAAAACACCAAACAAAGAAACAAACAAACAAAACGACAACTCAACTGTAGTAAGGCATTTTTAAATTATATAGTTACGTGAATATTAAAATATTTAAATAATTAACTAAACAACTTATTAAAAAAAAAGAAAACGAAAAACAAAGTGAAAAACTAACAACAAATAACAACTGTGTAGTTAAATAGTTATTTAATTATGATTGACAATTGTTGAAATGAGCGGACACAAATGAAAACAAAAAAAAACTATTATTACAACAAATATTTAGCAACTCAAAAAGCAACAACACAAATATTAAAACAAATACTTATATTTATTATTACTTAAAACGAAAAACAAAAAACATTGCAAAAGTTTATATTGATGTGTAGTTTGTTGTTGCTTTTTGTTAATAAGCATAAGTAAGTTTAACAAATGAAATGTAACGAATTGAAAAAGAAAGTGAAAAGAATGAGAAATACAAAACACAAGAATTGAAATCTTTTTGGATTGAAAATGCAAAACTGCAAGCAGAGAACGGCCAAAGTTCTGTATTAATGAGTTTGATATGCAAAAAAAGATACAAAATCTTTAGAGAATATAAAATTTCAAATATTATTATTATTATTGTATGAGAACTATGAAGTATGTATGCTTTAAACTAATTGAAGGAAAGCAGAAATGTCAAAATATATACTATGAAATTAATAAAAATGTGTTAAAAAATTAATTACTCACTGCGCTCATTAATGATTTGTTTTGAAGAAGGTTTTTCGTTTGTGATTTATTGCTTTATAATTTGTTTAAACTTACTTCCATTTTGTATGCCTTATATTTTTTAGGCTAATCCGCTGCTTAGTCTATTATGAGCAACAACAAGACAAATAAATGCAACACAAAAGTTGCAAGTTTCTATAACACAATAAGCGCATGACTGTCTGTCCGTCCGTCTGTCGGTCTGTCTGTTTGTCTGTAAAAGCGAAAAAAATGTATAAAAAGGATTTACTGCCAAACAATCAGACAGTCTGACAGACAATTCGAGAGTTTCAACGAGGCTTCGAGGCGCTACGCTTGTTTCCCATGCGTGATTTTGATCTTGCGACTTTTTTTTGTCTTGTTTTTTGCTTTATAAGCAAAAGCAAATACAAATAAAAATACAACAAAATACAAAAAGGTAAAAGCAGACAAAAACAAAAACAAAAAACAAATACAAAACAAAAGCACAAAACTACAGAAGAAACTCGTAAGAATTTTAAAATGCACGATAATCGCTCAGTGATAGCTGAACGCGCCGACGCTGCTGCCGCCGCCACTACCAGCATCGTCATCATCATTGCTATTGCCAGCATCCGCACTGCCGCACTGCCGCAATCACAGTCACAGCCAGTGCTAGTGCCACTTTAACCCCAGTCAAGGGAGCCAGCCAGCCAGCAAGCAAGCCAACAAGCCAGCCAGTCAACCAGCCTGCTTGAAACAAGGTCCGTGTCTACCTGTCTGTCCGTCCGTCTGTCTGTCCGTCTGTCATGCTGTCCGACTACAATATCGCCTCGTTCGCGCGTTAAACACCAGTGCAACAATTTTTATTCTGTCAGCGAACGCGTGCCTGTATTTGTGTGGTCTCGGACTTCACATGATCAGAGAATTTTTCTCTGTTTCTGTTTACCTTCGGACGCTGCTTGTGCTCTGCCGGTCTGTCTGTCTGTCTGTTTGTAAGCTGTATCTGTCTGTCAGTCCGTTTTGTATGTGCGTGTGTCTGTGTGTGTGAAAGGCTGCCAGCCTCGTTCGCTTTTGTATTGAACGTTTGGGGTCCTACTACTTGAGCTTATGATCTCGCGCACAGATCTCACGCGCCTTGCGCGTCATCCTGGACATTGCTTTGACTTTGACTTTGTCTTTTGCTGATTGTTTTTTCTTTTTTTTTTGTTGTTTTGTTTTGTTTTTGTTCTTTCGATGTTGTATGCACGCTACACAATAAATATGCAGCTATATTGATTGCTAATGAACATTAACAAATTTCTACGAAGTTTACGTTTCGCGTAGTAAGTTGATTTGTCGTTGCATTGCAACATGTTTTTGTTGTTTTTGTTTCTGTTTGTCTCGCATGCGCACAGATTTCATAAACGAAGCGAACCGTGCGATTCTTTAGTGGCATTTGGCATTTGCCTTCCTTCTGCCAACAGCGACACTCGTTGCTTGCCCCTCGCCACGCCCCCCCCGCCGTTTGTGGTCAACGCAAAGTTTCGGTTTTATTGATTCTTTTTTACGCGCTCTTTGTTGTGTTGGTCGCTTTTTCTTGCTGTTTGGTCTTATTCATTTAAGCCGCTACGCCTTACCTCACCTCACCTTACCTTACCCCACCTTCAGCCGTTGATTTCGTTTCAGTGTAGTTTAGTTGAGTTTAGTTCGGTTCGTGGTTCATCGCCTCATTCTGTTTTAATGATTTCCAACATGCAAACATTGAAAGCTCACACTTACATATACTTGTGCACGAGTGTGTGTGATTGTGTGTGACTGTGTGTATTAGCATCGTCGGCAGGGCTAAGGAAGCTGCACAAATGTACACACTTCGTTGCTGTGCAGAAGCGCGCGCGCGCAAAGTTCAACTTACTTGAGGAGCGAGCGTAACATATATAAATTGATTTTATGAGCGCAAAAGTGTTGCCATTTTTCATGCAAAACTATGCGCTTTTTGCTATGAAATAAGAGTAGCAACATGCGCACTTCTTGCCACACAAAACTATTTTTAACTGCTAACAACAGCAACAACAATAAGAAGCAGCAGCAGCAGCAGTAGAATGGAACAAGAAGAGCGCACATGTACAACAAAGATAACTACTTGAACTTTTGTGTAACTGCGAAATGAGCGCATCCTGCATGAGTTTAGTCTCAGCTCAGCTCAGCTTCACTGCTGCCGCTCTCCTCTGCTCGCCAGTCCACTGATCTGTGCTGTTCGAGTTGCGTATCCATTTCGAAACTTGTTTCGTTGCTTTACGCCAACGTGCGGCTTCTTCCCACTGACGCCCGCGTCAACGCTCCTGCGCTCCTGGGCTGCTCCAACGCTGCCCGCCAGCCTGTCTTGCCTGTGATTTGTAACACGATCCATTTGCTGCCGCCGTTGTTGCTTCTAATGTATTTAAGTTTATTTTCTCCTCTTTTTTTTTCTTCTTCTTCGACTCCACCAGCGCTGCCTCACTGTTGCAACTTGCATCTGTGTCTGTGTCGGAGTTAAGTTGAAGCCGTGCTTCGTTTGTGGCAGCATCAGTGTGAAGCGCTTCATGTTTCGTGCAGCGCACACTGTGTTAATAACGCTTACCTTTGTTAGTTGTTGTTGTTGAAGTTGGAGTTGATGTTGGTGGCAGCATACAAGATCTCATTAGGCATTTTTAATTTGACAACGCGCACAATTTATGTGGGAATTTCATTTAGCAAGAATTTCACGATTTCCTTGCATTTTTCACATTAAAATATTTTCTCCCTTTTTCTTTTATTCTTTTATTCTTAATTTTTTAATTTTATTTCTGTTATTAACGAAATGTTTTGTAGTTTTATATTTAATGCAGATTTGCTGTATGCAGCATTGAAAAGGCTCAACATTTGCCATTTCTTTTTCTTCGCCGCTCATTTTTCATTGTGCAAACGAAAGACTTAGGCAACGAACTTGTTTTCGGGTTTTTATACATCTCATTGCTTACAATCACTTTGTTGGTTTGAAAAGAAGAAAAAAAAAATATACAAAAATTGCTGAAAATCAATTTTAAATTTTCTGCATCAGTTTCGCTTCTGCGCGCCCCGCGTTCCTCTTTTTTGTATCTTGTTGGTTGGCCCGCTTGATTCTTTTTGTTTTTATTTTTATTTTATTTGGTTTTTTTTCTCTTCTTTAGGCCACAAGCAGCACATTAAGTAGAACGAAGCAAAGAAGCCGCAAACACATAAAAAGAAACCAAAATCTATTTAACTCGAATGAGGCGATGACGAAGTTAAAGTTAACGATGTGCGGCTGCCGTTGCCGTTGCCCATGCTCAAGCCCAAGCTGATGCCCATGCTGATGCTGATGCTGATGTTGTTGCTGATGTTGATGCTGTTCTGATGCTGACTTAAAGTTGTGGCAATACATTATCATTGTCGTTGTTCTTGTTGTTGTTCTTGTTGCTGTTGCGCATTCGTGTGGTTTGGTTTCACTACGTTCGAAGACAAGCGCACACATAAACACGCACGCCTCTTAGTGCGTTGCCACGAGCTGCGACATGTATTATAAACTGAGCTGAACTGAAATGAAATGAAATGAAATACAATCAAAGACTTCAATAGACAACAGTTTTAAGTTTGTTATATGCCGCTTTGTTATTGTTATTGTTGTTGTTGTTGCTGCTGTTGTTGTTGCTGCTATTGTGCTAAATACGCGTGGGATTGTAATTTAAAGCGACTCCTGTTGTTGTTACACTCAGCATTGATTTGCGTTTAGCGAACTTAGTACACTTTTGAGTTGTGCTCACAACCACTTTCGAAAACAACAACAACAACGAAAAGGAGAAGCAACAACAGATTTACCACTTCTTAAGTCTGCCAACAAGCGCCACTTTGCTGTCAATTCGAAATTATAAAGCAAACAAATATTAACCCTCTCCAAGTCAACTCATGCTCATTCACATACTCATACGCATACTCATCATTATATGAAAGAGAGCAGTAAGCAACTGAGCGTATTAAAGAAAACGAGATGACAGACGGACATGAAGCAGGACAGACAAGCGGACAGAGGGACAGACAGAAGGTTTGCTGGATGGTGGTTGGACATTAAATGCGCAGCGAGGCGCACGCATGTGTCCAACACTTGACTTGAGTAACAGCAATGACGACGCATTGAAAGATGCGCCACCGCAGACTGTGGGAATGTTGCCATGCATGGAGCAATGCGATACGTCGCCAAGTCAAGCCAAGCCGAGCCGAGTCAACTCAAGACGCGCATCAATGTGATGCGTTGCATTCGGACAAGCTGAGGTAGCGCAGCGCCAGCCAAGTTACCGGCTTAAATGCTGTTTCAGCATAATGACTTTTAATTTTTATTGTTGCTGCTGTTGTTGCTGCTGACGTTGCTGCGACGAAGCTTAAGCTGGAAATAATTTAAGTCCATCAACAAATGCTTCACTCAATGCAATGATACACATTTAAATGCTCGACTGTTTGTTTGCTGCTGCCACTTGAACCTTATTCTGCT
Organism: Phortica magna; assembly: GCA_037044515.1. Taxonomy (NCBI): domain Eukaryota; kingdom Metazoa; phylum Arthropoda; class Insecta; order Diptera; family Drosophilidae; genus Phortica; species Phortica magna. Next base: position 315,639 of record JBAMBP010002428.1, read on the forward strand.
TCAAAACAGATTTGTCGGATTCAAGTTGTCGCTTTTTTGTTTTATTGTTATTGCTTACATTATTGTCGTTGTTGTTGTTGTTGTTCTGAGTGTTGCCACAAAAGTTTTTATTGCCGCAAGTGTGACCACTTTCCAATTGTTCAATGCATTAACTAAGCGGCAGTAAAGTGAATTTTCTTTTTTGTTTTTAATTATTAAACTTTTTAATTTGTTGAGTAATTTTTCTGCTTTACTGATTTGCATAAAACAATAAAGCAATAAAGACTGAAGAACTTGTATAACTCTCAGCAAATAATAATTGAATTTCATAACGGATTTGAGTTTGAAAACTATTATGTGAATTATTAATGAGTTTTAATGAAGAAATTAAAAATAAGTAATTAAAAACAGTAATAAAATTAACACGATTACATAGTAAATTTAGCTTTTATATAGAATTTTTACAACGTCAAAAAAATATTTGCGATTATAAATGAACAAACAAGAAATGAAAGGAAATAAAAAATTGTTTTTTTCGGCTTATTAAATAATTGCAAATCATGCCGTGTAGGCGGGCTAAACGACACAAGCCCAAAACCAAATGTCACAACAACACAAACATACTAACAGCGACAACAACAACAACAACAACAACAGCAGAAAATCATGGTTAAGATAAATGATTTTGTTTTTTCTATTTTGCGGTGAAAATTGCGCACACAAAAAGAAAGATAGAAAGCAAGCAAGCAAGAAGGGAAATAGAAACAGCAGAGCGCACCTTCGAGGCTGAAGGCTACCGCAAGCGAGGAGAGACAAGATACTGTTTGCCAAATATGCGCCACATGAGGTCTTCGCATATCCTTTGACTCCGGCAACTGGCCACGACTACTCATGCCGCTTGACTTGTTGCTCGTTGCTTGATGCGCTCGGCAAATGAGCAAATGAGCAGATCAGCAGAGTAGAAGCTTCTGTTGCAAAGCGGCATCGGCGATCTGAGAACGCTGATAGCATTTGGCCGACAACAAAAGGCCAAGACAAGAGGCAACAGCGACTGTGATGATAAGCGCACTTGGGCGTGCAGAAGCAAGAGAAAAATTGACTTACAGTTTGGCCGCAAAGTCGGAAAGCAGCGGAAAAAGAAGGGCAAATGATGGCGGCAAATTGTGCCAGGATCAAAAGGTGCACAGTTGACAAATGTTTGTACATTTAAACAGCCACAACAACAGCAACAACAACAACAGCTGCCGTTGCGCTTCCTTCTTGTGTGCCTCTTTAATGTTCAGTGTTGTTGCTGGGTAAATTTGTAAACGGTTGAACGATTGTGTGTTGTTGCATGCCCCTTTTTAACAAGCATTGCTGTCCTTTGTATCTGTGTAAGTATCTTTGACACATTTGCATTGTTGTTGCTATTTGCTTGTTTCCATTGTATTACAATCACAGTCACCGTCACAGTCGCAGTCACCTTGGCAGTCTCAGTTGGCCAAGACGCTCAAAACGATACTAGTAGCAAATTCATTGGAATTTCGTCGCAGCTTCCCTTTGCCCTTCGCCCTTTGCTATCGCAATTCCCCAATGGCAGTTTACTCAAAATTTATGTGAATTAAATGACAGTAGTTTCCTACCGCTCACACACGCGCGCGCGCTCTCCCTCTAACACGCACGCACGCTCCATTTTCGTTGCTCTTTCATTCAAGCGTTTTTCGGCAATGGCCATGTTTCTTTACCAATGCATTTTCGTTCTTTTCGTAGAAAAGTTTATTAGGCATTGCGGTGTGTTTGCGAGTGTGTGTGTGTGTGTGTGAGTAATGTCAACATCCATTAGAGCCAAATGCCGTTAGGACTTGTCGCACGCCCCGCTTTGATATGATGAAAATGATTGACTGCCATGAACTTCTGAGAATTATTTGGGAATTTGAAAATATTTTGAAAACGTTTGTGGTAATTTGGGTTTTTGTGTTTTGTTGTTTAGTGATTAGTCGTTTGAAGTGTGTGTGTGTGTGTGTGTGTGTGTGTGTGCGACAAATTAATGCCACTTTGCGCCAATCAAAAGTTCGACATTCATATCAAATAATATAACACAAATTATGAACACATTTTTCGTTAAAACAAATGGCCAAACCCCAAAAAACATAAACAAAAACCAAAAAACAAAAGCAACAATGAACAAGTAACCGCTTCAAACAGGTTCTGTGTGCTAATGTACGGTTTGTGGCTATTAATTTTTAATTATGTGGCAGCTTATGTGCGTTAATGTCATTTTAAGCGCTAAGACAAATCGCTAATATAAACAAAAGACTTAGGCAACAAACTTGCCAACTACACTGGTCGCGTTAAAAGCAAAGCACACAAGTATAAATGCCATGCTCACACACTCACACACACACACACACACACACATACATTCAAAATGCCAATAGAGCAATTCAATGAACTCTGCAATATCGTTTTTATGATCTCAGCTGAAAGTAAACAAGAAGAAGACTCAAGCATAAACGAAAGGCCAAAACAAATACATGAGCAGAGAAGATGCTGAAATATAAGCAAAAAAGTATAAATACCCAAAGACAAAGCAGCCAAGAAGAAGCAGAGGCGAGCGCGAGCGAGCATGTTAACAACTTCCATTAAAAGAAATTAAAAGCTAAGCGGCCAACAAATAAAATGGCGGCATTTCTGGCATTCCTTACTCCGTTTTTTATGCCATCGATTGCTTTTGTTGTTGTTGTTGTTGCTGTTGCGGCTGCTGCATTTTTCTTGGATCTTCATTTCTACTCGTTCTGCTTCTTTATGAAGATGAAGATGAAGATGCGCCGCGCAACGTGAAAAGAAACAAAACGCCGATCCAATCATAGTCGTCAACCATCAACCAACAACAACAACAGCTACAAAAATTATAAGAAATAAAAGCTATAACAACAACAACAGCCACAATGAAGTTGATGATGATGATGAGCGGAGGAAAAATTTTAAACAACGCAACGTTTAAGTATTTCCGGTTTTCTATTGGATTTTTTTTTTCGTTTTTGTTTCGACCAAAAAGGCCAACTTCAGCAATGGCGGCTGAACAAAGACTCATCTGCAATAACAACAAAAAATATCAGAAATAAAATGAACTGTTGATGCGCAAATGCCAAGCGAATTACAACACATTGTGCAATATTTAATGGGCGTGCAAGTCGGGCGACAAGAAGGTGAATCATAAGAGATTTCGAACAAGTTGTGTTGCTCACCATTGATAAGAAGAGCAACGAAGAGCTTAAAAGTCTTAAGAAAACTATTTGAGGGGCAAACTAAAATTAATATTATACAAAATAAATTTTACTTGTCATTAAAAACGCTTAACGATTAACAACAATCGCGATACAAGTCAAGCATAACGAAGCGTTTAACGAATCGATTTCGATCTTTGTCTGTGATAAGCGTTCTCTACACTTCCACGAATCGATATCAAATGAGGCTCATTTATTACAGAAGTTGTTTCAAACGATAAGCGAGAATGTCAAACAAATATTTGACCACAAACAAACTCATAAAAGTGATATAGAAAACCGTGCACTTTTGGAATGCAGGAAGTTGTATAATTATTGTTTATAAGAAGCTTCTGTGATAAGAAAACGGCGGTTTTCAATAAATCATTGCTTAGACGGAATTGCCAAAGGAAACCAAAAGTATTTAATAAACGATTATTGTTTTATATGAAACATGCTTGATTTGCAAACTCATGCAAGTAATCATTATGCTTACCGAAAGTACTTCACGCTTACGAGCGACGCACACACACACTGACACACACAAATGCGTATAATGACAGCCGTGAGATACTTTTTGGCAGCATTGGTCTCATGTGCGATGACGTCTTGCTGAAATGCTCGTTGAGCCTTTGCCAGAGCCGCTTTCATTTTTACATGCTCATTTAGTTTTTGGTATCATGCTCATTATTATAATCATCATCATCATCGTCATCACAGCCACCATCACCATCACCAACAGCAACAACAATGCGCATTTTGGCGTTGTTGTTGTTGTTGTTGCTGGACGCTGCACTCGCTGTTCATTCACAAATGAGCGCCTTAAGCAGCTCCGCCCCATACACACACACACACACACACACACGCTCATATATCATGCACACACACATGCTGTTGCTTGTACGTGCAACACATATGCAGCATAATGAGTCTTAGCTCAGATACTTCTCACACACACACACACAGATACTCATGCTGCTTCTTGTCGCTACTTTTCATTTTGATTTTCTGTGGCGTTTGCTTTCAATACTTCGCTTCGTATATTATATCTTTTGGTGTATTTTTCATGCTCATTCTTATTCCATTTTTTAAAATTATGCCTCGCTTGGCATTCCTTTGTTTCTTTATTGTTCTTTTTGTTCTTTTTTATTTTTTTTGCCGTTGCCGTTTGCCGTTTGCCTCTAAAATGTCCGTTAGTTTCGTCAATAAGTAATGAAATGCTTTTATGATCTTTGTGTGTTATTTATGCATGCATCTTTCGTAACATGACAGGTGCGTTTGCAGTGACTCGACGCTCCTGCAAGTTGCGTGACGTATGTACATGTGTGTTGAAAGTCGGCCTAAAAGTTGTTCAGCAACGTTCGAATTTATTTATTTAATTAAAACTTGAGACCAACAAAGCATAAATTGTGCCGATTCGAGCACGATTGATTAATATGCAAAATTGTTTTGTTTTTAGTTTGCTTTTAGTTCGTTGCTTTAATGAACATTTAACACTTTGTTAATAAACAAAGTCTGTCTGGCCTACGAAAACACGTTTATTGCTTAATATTTGCAAAAATCAAATAGTCAAATATTTAAGCGGAAATCCAAGCGGTAAGCCCAACTTATGACGGGTGTGTAAATTGACAATTCGGAAAACCCTGCACATGTTTTGATAGTGCGAATTGCCGTTGAGGTAATATTGATTAAGCTCATCTCAGATGCACAAAGTATTTCAGTAGAAAAGTTAACACATTTCCGCAGAAATTTGACGCCAAACAAATTTAAACAAATCAAAACGCAAAAAAAATGTTTATTTTCGCACATTTAATTTGATTTATCAATAAAAACGTGCGTTAGAACTAACAAAATACAATAAAAGATATGGGGAGAATATCAAACGACAACCGCGTGTCATTAAAAAGCATTTATAGAATCATATTTGAATAGTTTGTAATTTATTCGAGTAAAATCGAGAAGCAAAAATTGTTGCCAGTAGCAAAAGTATAAAGAGTTATATACATGTATGTGTGTATTTGGATGTGTGTGTGTAGAAATCAGAAGAAGCGGCAGCAGAACGAACTAGTTTAGTTTTTGTTGTTGTTGTTGTTGCTGTTGGCTTTGTTTTTGGTCTTCTTGTGCTGTGGGAGCGTTAAACGGAAGTTGCTGGAAGCAATGGAGGACGAGTTTATTGAACAACAAACCACAGCAATAAACCCAAATTGTTGTAAGCCAACACACACACACACAGACACACAAATACACACACATACATGCGCACAGACACAACGAGAAGAAACCGGAACATTATTAATTTACAAGCAATAAAAAAAGTAAAAGAAAATTTCAACCAAAGACTTAAAAATAAAAACAAAAACAACACACAAAAATACAATGAACAACAATGAGCCAAAATGCCTGTGGCGTTGTATTGTAAGCCGCCGAGATTGGAGTTGTACAATGTTGAGGCTCAGTGTGTGTGTGTGTGTGTGAGTGTGAGAGCGTACGAGTATGATGAGAGACGCGGGCAGCGGCGGCGGCGCGGCAAAGTTAACAAGCCACAAGAGTCAATAGTGCAAGTGTTAAGAGAAATTGCAGTCGACTCGTCATTATCATCAGCAGCAACAACAGCAACAACAACGGCAACAACAGCAACAACAACAACAACTTGAATGCGCCTGCTGCTTGTTGCCATGTTATGCCATGCACAACATGTAAAATTAACCAATACAAAGACGCAAAACGCGGTTATATATTTCATCCAATTGGCATAAATGCATGCTCAAATGGCCAAGTTAAAAACGGCGCAACACATAAGACCAGCAACGCTCATAAGTGTGTGTGTGTGTGTGTGTGTGTATTGCTGGTGTACTAGTGCTGTCTCTTTTAGGCGCACGCACGGCAAAGCGAACATAAAAATGAACTCGAAATCGGACTGATCGTGTCGCACCAACAACAACAACAACACAAGCGACAACAACAACAACAGGCAACGTTAAGTAAAAAGGCGATCGATCGGCTGAGCACCAACAAAACGAAGCAACGGCAGCGCTCGTGTGTGTGTCTGTATGTGTGTGTGTGTTTGTGTGTGTGTGCGATGAACGCTACAAATGAATGAATGAAAGAATGAACTGCTGGCAAAGACGACAACGACGACGACGACGACGACGACGGCTACGTTGACCGTATCGTCTGTTGCTTTGTATGTGTGCGTGTCCGTGTGCGTGTACGTCATGTGTAATTGTGTGCAGCATGTGCAAGCGTGAGTCTCAGTTGCCGCTGCTAGGGTTCTTGAAAGCACCCTCATTCGAAATTGTCATTTGTCAATCAGTGTGCGAGCGCTACGGTCGTCCGTTATTCTGAGCGATTCAATATTAGCTGAAATAATAACACTTTCAAGCAACTACTGACGAGCAAAACAAACAGTTAAGCGATTTTTTACGCAAGTGTAAAATTTCTAATTACAAAAAATAAATTAAATAAAAAATTGTGCGAACAAACAAAGACTTTCAAAAGCAAAAACAAATCATAAAAATTTCCACGAATTTTATTAAATAAAAAAAAATTAAAAATATTTTTGTCTAAAGAAATAAAAGTGAAACGTGCTTTTCCAATATTATTTGATTTTTATAGTAAAATGTTTAAGCGAAATCATGCATAAATGCTAAGAAAACAAACGCAACGAAAAATATCTTAAAGCGAAAAACCAAAAAGGTCAAAATTTACACTTATTAAATTTAACATTTCAACGACTACAAACACACACACACACACACACTCCACATAATGGATAACGCCACAATGCACATGGATAGCGCAGAACGACTCAAGTGCAGCGCCACTTGTCTCTCGATTGCGAACCAACAAAGCGACAGCAACAGCGACAATAATGACAGCAACATTGCCGGCGCTAAGCGCAACACGCACAGCAGCAGCATTACGCATACGCCGCGTTGTGCAACACTCAGCCGCCTCGTCGTCTGCGCGCTGTCCTTGCTGCTCCTCTGCACGCACTTCGCGCCGGCGCACAGCTGCGGACCCGGCCGGGGCCTGGGCGGGCGCCAGCGCGGCCGCAAGCTGCTGCCGTTGGTCTACAAACAGCATGTGCCAAATATGTCGGAGAAAACGCTCGGCGCGTCGGGACCCAACGAGGGCGCCATCAAACGTGATTCACCCAGATTTAAGGATTTAGTACCTAACTACAATAAGGATATTATATTTAAGGACGAAGAAGGCTCAGGCGCCGACCGGCTCATGACACGGGTGAGTAACTTTCCATTGCCTAAACACACTTCCATCATATCATATCATACGTATCATAAGCCCAAGCCGACTGTCAAAAGTGCACGTAATAAAACAAACTGACAAATTGCGAAAAATTAAATAAATTTATTGGTATGGTAAATTGTTTTTATTTGTGCTTTTAAATAGAAAAACGATACGATTTCATTGATAAAAAATTACGTGCAATTAACAAAAAATTCATTCTGCAAAATCATTGAATTTTTGGCTTTGGCATGATTTATAAACGCTCACTTTGCGTTGACTAATTAAGTGTGCGATTATTATTGCTGAGCACTTGACTAAATAGGCCAACAACGATGTTGCCAAAAGTCGAACGTCCGCTTTCGCAAATTGGCTTAAGTGTGCTTTAATTTTCTTATCAAACGCCAAACAGGAAAGGCATAAATTTCTTCATTCACCAGCCATGCCTTTAAGACATGAATTTAAATAAATCCAACTTGCAATAAACTTCATTAATGTTGCGCAATAAGTCGAACGTAATAACAAAAAAGTGTCAATCAGTTTGATGTGTCATTGTCTACTTGACTTGGCTTATTGCTTCGTTATTTATTATGATATCAACTACTAAAATAACTTGTCTGTTACTCATTTTACACAAAGCAAGATTCTTAACTAAATTGAAAACACTTCAAGCGCAGACACAACAATAAACTTTGCTTAGAAGCAACGGCAATAACCTTAAATCAAAATAAAACATGTGCGAAAAACGTTTATGTTCCTGATCGGCAGCCGTTCTTCTCAGTATTATTGTTTTCCATACGTTCGAATGCTCATAAATAACAATAATATGTTCAAATTGTTTGCCGCGACATTAATTGCGCAAACCGTGAAAGTTGAGCGGTGCGGAAACTGCAACTGAAATTGGTTATTAGTGCTAAAAATAAGCACGCGATAACACTTGTCAAACATGCATGCCTGTTTACCACACGCCTTTATCAGTGCGATCAATTGATAAGGCGTGCGCGCGACTAAGCCACCAACATCGCCACCAACAGCAACTGCCAACTAATCACCTACTCACATGCCACTTCTACAGCACATGCTGCACGATGAGTGCTTTTGCCTGACACAGCGAGTGTTGCTACTCAAATGCTGAGCTTGGGCAACACCAACGCGCCATCTGGCGGCCGCAATGTCAAAATTATATCATTTTTTGGCATTATTTGCGTTTCAAGCACGTTTTGTGTCACTTATTCTCTGCTTTGGGGGGAATTCCGCTCTAGGATTTTGAAAAAATAATAAAGTCCAAGCCCTTGAGTATATGCTAGGGTTATGCTATATAAGGGTTTTCCAAAATTCAAAGTATTTTCGAAACGAAACTTTAAACGCAGTTTTCTCGAAACTAATTTTATCGAACTGGTTGACATGATATCTCCAGTTCTAAACATCCGATCAACTCTAAACTTTAAGTGATTTTTTTTTAAATATTCCTCAATGGCCAAGAACATGGATTATGAAAAATAATTAATTTAAAATATATTTAAAAAAATGGAGAAGGTGAACAAAGAAATAAAACGTCTAAAATTTAAGCTCTAGAACAGAATAAGTATTCAAAATTCTGAGTCTAAATTGTCAAGTCATTGCAAAGGAAATGTCAAACTTTTCAAGTTTGCCAGTCACAGAACATACGTAGCGACCCTCGTGTGTGTTATTTGTGTTAATAAATACATAATTGGAACTATTGGGTTTGCTGTGTGAACACAAGGCGACACGCATGCCGCAACAAGTGCTTATTGAGCTATTTCGCTTGTCTTATCTTATCGTTGAAAGCACTAAAACTGCAAAGGCTGAGGAAGTAGCGCTCATAACGGCATTTATAGCTGTGTCGTAGCGTCGATGGTCGTTGGTCGTCCGTCCGTCAGTTAATCAATGAGTTTGCGAAAAAAGAAACAAAACTTTCAATTGAATTTAACGTTAATTGCGTTAACCGAGACTGCTGAGCATGTATTAGCTTACCACAAACTTCGGCGTAGGCAATTAAATGAAACGAAACTAGAAAACAACTGTCAAAACGCTTTTATTTTATTTTTGCGCTTTTCACACAATTTGGTTTTTCTATACTTGTTTTTGTTTTTGTTGCTGTTTTTGTTGCTGTTTTTATGGCTTTTTCAGTAGATTAGTTAGCCGAACTGCAAAAACAGTTGCCAGTCATTGAGCGATGACACGCGCCGGACGTGAAGTCAGTTATGTAAGCGAGAATAGAAATCTTGTTGCTTTTGTGTTTCGTTTAATTGCATGTTGTTTGTTTTGTTCGAAGTTGATTGGATTTACAGTTGAACCTTGGACTTGCAACGCCAATAAAAACTGTGAAACAATTAACAGTTGTTGTGAACAAAACTGAGCGGCAGTCGCAGTCAAACAACACAAACAAGACACTTTTAGTCAAGGCCGAGCTCAGCAAAGCAATTGCAATTGCAACTGCAGCAGCAATTGAAGAAAGCGATCGATCGCCAACTGTTCTGTTTGTCAAATATTTATGTCATTTCCGCACAAGGTCAATCGGCAACGGCAACGGTGACGACTTCTTCGGTAGTAAGGCAAGGTGAGGCAAAGGTGTCGTGACAAATCCCGTTTCGAGGCCACGCAATTTGACTAACTGACTGAGTGGCAAAATGGTAGCCGTGGCAGCACAAGGCCAAGGCCATGTTGCACATAAAGACGAGAGTATGCTCACTGAGATTTGCTTCTTGTGCGTTTGACATTGAGCTTGCAGCATGCGGCATGCAGCGCAACTAACATGCGTTTTAGATGCTTTGCTGCTGATTTTTTGCTTTGTATGAAATTTCAAATAAATTTTGAAAAAAAGAAAGGAAAAAAGAAGTTATAATTCGTTTTGCTTATTAAAGCGCAAAAGGTTATAAATTAAAGAGTTTTTGAGAGTTTCTATGTTCAAATAAAATCAACAGTAAGGAGAAAAAAATAATAAATAATAAAAACGCTTTCAGTTTAAGGAAAACGTCTGTTTTCGCGAGCCTTTTGCCTAACAACATTTGTGTGTGTGTGTGTTAGTGTTGCAGGTACCTTCATTATGCAAATCATGTCTAATAAGCACACACACACACACACACACACACTTGTAGTTAAATGAATGAATGTTACTTTGTTCTTGTGCAAGAAGTAATAAAATGAAATATGAAAAGATGCGCAAACCGCATGTCACACGCTTTGAGGCGAAGCCACAACATAAGTTCTAAAATTTCAAAGAACAAAAAGAATTTCGCTGCCACAACAAATACAAATACAAATACGAATACAAAAAGTTATGTAATTCGATAGCAATTTTGAAATGCACGCAGAGCAAAATGCACAAGCGAGAAACGTCAGAGCATCAAAGCAGCCAAGCTATGAAGACGGACAGACGGACAGCGGGGCAGCTGAGGCAGCCCACATGCCAACAGAATTGATCCTATTATTTCATAAAAGTAATTTTCGTCGGTTAAGAAACTCTTTTAATAACAAAAATGTGAATGTGCGCTGACGAAAAGAATGCAATCGAACGAACGCTCAACCGCGATGATGTCACAATCAATTTGTCTGCATACATCAAACGGCGAATATTGGAAACCCAACGAAGCTTAAGATAAGCAAAGGCAAAACCAAAGGCAAAACCGAAGTCACAAAAGGACGCATAAAATCGAATCGAATCGAATCGATAAAAAAAGAACAAGGAACAAAATTAACACTAAACAAAATTTCGCCAACGCAACGTGGGAATTTTATTTCACAGATATGCAAAAACTACAACAACAACAAAAGCGATAACACTAAAATAAAATCAGCAAAGATGACAAACATTTTGTGAGTTCATAAATTTCTCAAGCGACATGATCACTCAGCCAGACAGACGGACGGACAAACAGTGAGACAGATTGGACTGTTAGTCAGTTCGGCAGGCATCGACACATTCATCAAGTTAAGTAGACAAATCACGGAGCTTCTTTTCCAAACTGTTTATTTGCGTTTGCGTTTGCGTTTTTTGTTTGTGCCTTTATTATTAATCAATTTGATACTTTTAAAGATTTTATGCGTTTTTATGATTATGATGGGCGCACCGAACCGAACCGAACTGAACCGAGCCGAGCCGCACTGAAATGTATCGCAGGCCAGGCAAATCAACGCAAAACATGGTTTGCTTTATGCCAAAATTGGCTTTTAAAGGCTTTGCTTATTAGCATATTACACTGTTGGCGCTCACGCTAATAAATGACATAAAAGAGGCGCATAAAAGTCGCAAAGGGAAGGGGTAGAGGTGCAAGAGGGGCAACAACAAATTCGATTTTTTATTATTTGTTCATTTGCTTTGTCGCAGATTTGATCTTTACGCGCCGCTTTGGCTATCACATTACACGGAAGGGGGGCGGGGGCGTGGCGACGTCAAGTGACGTGAACTTAGATCGTCGCCGACGTCTTTTTTGTTGTGTTTGCCTGACTCACATTTCACATGTCTGTGCGAGCGTGTCTCAGTTTCAGCATTTTAGCGAGATTCCAGCAAATCATTTAATGTCTCAAAGAAGCATAAAAAAGTAAGAGCGAAAGAGCACAAAAAAAAACCAACAACAAAAGAGAAAACAAATCATTAAAATCGCGGCTCATAACTCATCATCAAACTTAATCACACATCAGGGCTTATGGCGCTTATCATTTAAGGCCTTCTTCACACACACACACGCACACACACACAGACGCGCGTTGAGCAAATGAGTTTTTGCAGAGAAGACAAACGTTCGACGACAAAAAAGTTTTTAATTTACGATTTCTTTAAATTAATAGCATTTAATTAATAACAATAAAATGACGCCTTTTTTATGTGCTGAGCGTTTATTTGCTTTAAGATTTATGGTTTTGGCATTGATGCAATGACATATTAGCAAACCATTTGTTTCTTGGCCGCTGCTGCTTCTGCTTAGCCATGTCAACGACATACACACACACACACACACACACACACACACACACACACACACACACACACACACACACACACACACACACACACACACACACACACAGACGCATAGAAGTCGCATTATTTGTCTTAAGCTTTCGGTTTGTTAATTGTAAGTTGAATTTTTGTCCACACATACTTAAGATAAGCTAAGCCCGCCATTAGTCTGTGCCACATTACATGCCTCGGGCAGTGGAATGTGTAAGCGCACGGACGGACGGTCAGACGGACGGACGGACTTTATGTGCACGACATTAAGCGACATCGTTGGCATCAACTTTCATGTGACCCAAAAGACTCAAAGTCTGTGCGAAGGCATGTCCGTCCGTCTGTCTGTCTGTCTGTTGCGCCTGTCCATAATTAATAATAATGAACTACAAACAAACATGCAACGCCAAGCATAAACCGTCATAAAAGTTGAGTTAAGAAAAGTTAAGAAAAGAAAGGAAGCAACAACAACAACGAGAACAACGAGAACACGAACAAAAAAGAAATCAAATCAAAAGCTGTGACACCGAAATGAATGAGAGTGAATGCGAGCACAAAAGTATTAATTTGTAGTGTGGCAGTTAAGTGGACCCATTAAGGCATGATTTCGATTTGGAGACAGTGTGAAGAACCTTTTCGCCTTGGCAGGCCATGCGCACAGCAAATCCGTCAACACACACACGCACACACATGCACACACATGGCCGAGGCAAGCAAATGCAAGCGCAGTCGCGGTGTTGCATGCGCACGGAGTCACAACATCATGTTTGGTGCCACAAAATGAGATTAAAAAGAATGCGACCAAGCAGAGATACAAGCAAACGAGAACAGTTGAAGCGGGCAGCGACGCAACCAAGAATAAACTGACAAGATGCAATCTTAAGCAGATAAAGCGAATGAATTGAATGCCTGGGCTGTGAGCGAGCGCAGTCGGGCAGCGGTGCGGGGCAGCGGTGGCAGCAACAGAAGACAACAGTGGCGGCCGCAGAAGCTGCGACATTAATCCAATAAAGCATGCAAAGGTTTAAGCTTAAAATTGTTGTTCTTATTGTTGCTGTTGTTGCTGTTGTTGTTGCTGTGCCTGCAAGCAAACAATAACGCTTGAGGAAAAAACTGATTTTAATGAGTATCAATTTATATTGAAACAATAATAAACAGAACCGAAATCACTTCTGCTTCTGCTGCCGTCAAATGCTCTCAGGCCAAATCGCAGCGACCGCTGACTTCATTCATGTGCCACTCAGGCATTTGTTTGCACAATGAATAATGACTGCCATAACGAATATAAACAAAACAAAAACAAAACAAAACAAAATTTGCCAAATGACAAATACAAATTTGAAAAATAGTATTATATCAAAGGACTTTGGGCGCTTCTGTCGGTCAAAGATCTGTGATAACTCTTTGGTGCCTTTTAATTAAAATGAATCATGTGCGGACAAACACACACACACACACATGCACACATGTGTGTTTGAGTAGCGCAACAATTTCGATTCAAAGTGTTATTTGCTTATAAACAATTGTGGGTTTTCTAATGAAACGTTGGCGCAAAACAAATAAACGCGAAACGAGCGTTAATAAAAAAAGATAATAATAATAAACAAAGCCAACAGAAACAACTGAGAAATGCACACATAAATCTAAAAGACGTCAATTTGTCTACTCATAATAGTTTGCAAAAGCGTATTTTCGCATATTTTCAGCGCCGTTTTGCCTTCTTGCGCTTCGTCTCATTTAATTGGCGCTTCGCTTATTTGAAGTTACAGTTGACTTTGTTGCTAAACGATTGACAGCATTGATCTTGAATCTAAATTGTTATGGTATTGTTGTTGTTGTTGTTGTTGCCTGTGCGCGCATGTGTTTATATACAAATCAAAGTCGCGTTCAACTGACAGTGGCAATCGCTCAGCACAGCAATTAAGTCGTATCGATGCCACTAAACAAATCTTAATTTTGCTAATTAGAAGCCGCACAAGTTGTAACGCACACACACACACACACACATGGATTGTAGTGCACGCAGGAAATTGATAACGACACGTTGGGCCACACAAGGCGCTCAGCTCAGCACACGGCTGAGTGGCGAAGCGACCGTTGAGTGATCACTCGCTTAAATATTAACAAATTGATGGCGTAATAACTGTGCGCTTAAGTGGGTTGCTGCTGCTGCTGCTGTTGGCTAAGACAAAAGCCATGCGCGCACAGAACACAAAACACAAAACAGTTTCAAGTGTAGTCAATTTACACGTTGCTTGTCGTTGCACAATGAGCATGTTTAAAAGATACAATGACACCAAACACACTGCCAACTGTTGACACATATACGAGCGCACACACACACGCACACACACACACAGGCGCATATCCTGTGCCACTTGCAACTTCAATCATTCAATATCTTTTGACATTATCGCCAAAAGACACAAAATCGAGTTTTGGTTTTCGCTTTTTTCGCCTTTTTTCGCATTTTTTTCTTGCATTTATTTTCATGCGGTTTTGTTTTCTTGCTTGGCAAATTGCCAACTTCCTCAGTTGTAAGTTTTCGCTTCCTTTTGGCTTGATAAAAATCTGTGCAGCAAAGGATATAAAGTATCTGCTTACAGCAAGTGCGCATAGCTGCTGCTTGTGCTTGTAGCCGAAGGCGCACGCTTTGCTTTGCTTTCCTTTGCTCATAAGAAAGCCACTGCATAAAATCAAATCTGTGCTCGCAAAAAGGGGTGCTGCGTTGCGCCCCCGTTTGCTGCTTACTTATGTTAAGCGAAATTTAATGCGCACTTGAATTGTGTCGTTAAATTGTCGCTCCGCTCCTTTGTTGCCCTAAGCGACATTAAGCGTGCGTTGGTAAACGAAAAAAAAAAAAAGCCTAAGGAAAATTCAACACAAAAAACAAAAACAGCAACTTTACATTTTGCGCTTAATTGTTTGTATTGAAATATGAAACGTTGTGCGCTTTTTTGCCGAACGAGTCATGCCTTAATTATGTACGCTGTGCTTGATTCCTGTTAGCAGGTGTTGCAACCTGACCGTCAAAAGGGAAATACAAATACATTTTTATATGTAAGACGCAGCGGTCTTTGCGCTCATGGCCGTAGCTCATGGCAAAACAAACATATTTAGCTTAAATGATCGCCAGACCGAAATGATGCATTGCGCGCGATTTTAAGCACATTTACAAGCGCTTAAAATCGCTAATGATGATGACCCGACATCATAATAAAAGCCATGGCCTGCAATTACAACATGTAAAACTTAATGTTTGGCCACTGACTGGCCGAGTGTGTGTGTGTGAGAGAGCGAGCGACAAGGGCGCTGAAATGTTGTAAATAAACCGTATTGAGCTTGATCTACTCAATTATATGAGTTGAGTTGAGTTGCATTGCCTGCCATGTCTGTCATTAAAATCAAATACTAAAGTAGCAATTTAAATCAATAAAACTTAAACAAAGCCAAGAAAAAAAAGAAACGAAGGCGAAAAAGCAAAGCTAATAAAAGCATAAAAGCGCACAATCAAAAACGCATCAGTCGCGACTGTTGTCTGTTTTATAGCAGCAGCAAAAAGATGAACTAAAACGTGCACAAAGCACAATTCAAAATTGTTGTATTTATAAAAATACAAATAAAAAGAAGAAGAGTAGAAAAATTAATTAATTCTTTGCCAAATGCCAAATGAACATTAAATTGAGAAACCCTCAAAGATTTCACACCTTTGCGGCGTAAAAGAGTCTTCGGCCGAAGTCATAAAAGAACAACAAAGTGCGTCGCGCCACATGAAGAAGGCCTTCTTGCTAACAAGTTTCACTAAACGCTTTTCTCGCATATTTTCAGACAATGCTTAATTAATTCAAAGGCATTGTCTATTTTGGTTAATGATATTTACACTTATCACTATGTGAGATTTTCTTTCTATAAACTTTTCTCGTTTGATTTTCTTTTTGGTTTCTCAAGACGAGACATGCATGAAAAACAAGACGTCGTCGTCGTCGTCGTCGTCGTTGTTGTTGGTGTTGTTGTTGTTGTTGTTGTTGTTGTCGGCTATGCCACTTAAGCGCAAACACATTATTTAGCCATCTTATGTGCGCATGAGCTGCAAAGATTCTTAACTTGTTATTGACTTCATTTGCTGTGCGCGATACTCATTTAATCGAATCGAGTATACTAAATGTGTTTACTTTACGCGCCCGTCGGCATTTTTATCTTTTGGCAGCAAGTTAAATATTTCTCTTGCTTTTTCAATAATGCTGAAGGGGTAACTGTCCGTCCGTCTGTCCGTCTGGCATAAAGGTGCGTACACTGCGTTCTGTTGCTTGCATTAAATATTTGTACAGCAATGAGCGCAACGTACATCATCATCATCACAACAGCAACATCAACATCAACATCATCGGCTGCTTGTTTGGCATCGGCAGCAGCACACACACACACACACACACACACATGCATACTCATGTTCAACTTGAGTGATTACAGTTGTGCATTAGCATGTTGCACTCCGTCATAGGCTGAGCGTAGTCAATCATGCACTTGCCGGGCCAACAGGTCAAACAGACAGCCATCATGCCATCGCGCAAGTGAGTGAGTCAGTCCGTCAGTCAGCTAAGCATTGATGCTGACAGACGGACGGACGGCCAGCCAGACAGTAAATAAATTTGTTTTAAGACAAAAGCGTGAATCGTTTTGATTGTGATTATTTGCTGTGAGTCGCCGTAGTGCAACTTCGCATGAGCTTCTTCGGTCTTCTATCTTTGGCGTTACGCTTTTGTGCTCATTAGCAGCTGACCATAAGCGACATGCCATTAGCAAAAGCCAAGCCAGAGAAGTGAGCTCGGCTGCCGTTTCATGCACTTGGCTCACTTTGTGGCAATTAATACGTTTGCTGTTGCTGATGATGAAGATGCCTAAACGCTTATGAACTTATGAGTGCATGCTTCAACTGTTAAGCCTTTTAATAAAGCAAACAACAACAACAACCACAATGAGTCCAGTAATGCATTTATATTTGCTTAATAAATGCTAAAAAATCAATTAAAAATCTTTAAATGCCAAAAGTTGTGAAATCAAACGAAAGACTTAAGCAACAAACTTGCCAACACATGCAAATCGAGTTTAGTATTCTGCGAATTGACACCCTTGCATGCATTTCAAATCAAATTAAAGCAAATATTCCAATTTGCCACACAAACAAGAAACCCACAAACCGAAGACCAACGCTCAGGGCACAAAACGAGCGCTGCAATTCGTATGAAAATTGAAAAGCAAAATTGGTGTGACAAATTAAAAACCGATTTTCATAACAAAATAGCCAACAAAGCGGGCTTCGTGTTTTTCATGGCACACCCAAAAAAAACAATGATCAACAAAAACCACAATGCCGATTCGCTACGTTCGAGCCGAGGCACAAATATTTTGTCGAAATGTTGCTTCATTTGAGCAAAACAAAAAAGGGCCAAAACAGCAAAAAGACACAAAGAACATGAAATTGATTTTACGCTTCTTGCGTGCATGCAAAACAACAGACAACAGACAACATGCAGCAGGGCGAACGAGCGCAACAAACGGCTTAGGCATGCGCTACAAGGATGCTCAGCACAGCTCAGCTTCAGCTCAGCACAGCTCAGGCCGAAGATCCTGCAGTGTGCGTGGCCAAGTTGGCGAGTTGGCTTTTTGCCGTGTTTGTGTTGGCGTTGATAATTGATTTTGTGGTTTGAGATTGCGCTTCTGTCTGCAACAAGCTGCCAAGCTGACGGTCTAACAGCATCACTGGCTGACTGAATGACTGTCTAACTGACAAGGCTAAGCAGTTTTACGACTTTGCTGCCCTTTGAGCCGTTTTGGATTATAATTGCTTGGAAAAGACTGTTTTCATTTTGAAATCTATTTGATGAGCACTCATGTCGGTTGCCGTTCAATATTATTTTCGAATGCGTTCATATTTAAATATTTGCCGAGCGCGGCTTGCGCAGCCTTTGAATCCTTTTTCACTTGTGTGCAAACAGACACGGGTTTTTTTGTATGCATGCGTTAAAAAACTCAAAACGCGCCGCCTTCGGCACACAAGCGTTGCTAGAAGGGCCGAGTGAGCGAGTGAGGAGGCATGAAAGGCACCCACCACATTGACAAACAAGTCGTCGTTGTTTTTTTATCAAAGCAAGCAAAGCAAAAGAAAAATAAAAATCACTTTACCGAAAAAGATATTTCGGTACCTAAAAATACTCAATGGCATATTTGCTTTTGACCATTCGCAATCGAGCGGAACCGTACGGCAAAGGTATATTTTCTTAGCGCAGTTCAAATGCAAATAAGCCTTTTTTGGTTGCTTTCGTGCATTTTCAAAATTCAAAACTAAATAAAGTATTTCTTTGCTTGTGTGTGTGTGTGTGTGTGTGTGTGTTTAGTTGAGGTTGCCTTGTTCGAACAGGTTCAAAGGATGCGCAATGCACATGTACATTAAAAGTGTAGAAAGACCGTATATTTGCTGTTCGTTGCTTAAGTCTTACGTTCCCACGTACGTTCGTTCGTTCGTTCGTTCTTACGTTGCTCGCATTTCGTTCCATTTCATTTTGTTTCATTTCGTACGTTTCGCGCGCCACTGGAATGAACGCCGTTGTTATTATTGTGCTGCTTCTTCTTCACGTTCGTTTCGTGTTGGCCCTTCGAGGCAATTCATTTTAACCGCATCGGTTCTCATCGCATCGCTTCGCATCGCATCCAAAATGAATGCCTAAATACCACGCCTCAATGTGCGTGCGTGAGCGTGAGCGGGAGAGGGCGAGCGCACCAAACACGCTCCATGGCACTACAGTTGCGCTACTTCCACTCGTCGTCGCTCGTCACACAATCATAGCCAAAGCCAGCTGAGCATGCGTGTCTGCCTCACTCTCTGTGTCTTCTGTGTGTGTGTGTGTGTGTGCGTGCTTTGTTGTATTTGTGTTAAATATGGCGTATCAGCTCGTTGTGGCCGCTCTTCTCTTCTTCTTTGCTATACATAAATATTATATTATATTATTTAATATATTTATATATATATAAATCACTTTTTTGTTGTATAATATTAATAATTGACTTTTGCTTGGCCTTTTGCAGCGCTGCAAGGAGAAGCTGAACACGCTGGCAGTTTCCGTCATGAATGAGTGGCCCGGCCTGCGCCTGCTCGTCATCGAGAGCTGGGACGAGGACAATCTACACGGCTTCGACTCGTTGCACTACGAGGGCCGCGCCGTCGATATAACAACCTCCGATCGCGATCGCTCCAAGAACGGCATGCTCGCGCGTCTGGCCGTCGAGGCGGGCTTCGATTGGGTTTACTACGCCAGTCGCCGATTCATCTACTGCTCCGTCAAATCAGGTAAGCAATCATTGTCTTTAGGCAAGCTGACTCTGGCAAGCGCTCCACTTAGCCAGAAGTGACACTTACAAGCGTAATTTCGCATGTTTAATGTCAGCAACACTTCCGACTTGGCAATTTTCTTCCTTCCCGCCTTCTGCCTCAGTGTGACTGACTGCATGACATGCTGCTTACAGCATTAAGCTGACAGGCGTAGGCAAATTCGCACAAAGTGGGAAATTGAGAACGTATGTTAAACTAGTTTGCTTATAAGCCAAAAACAACAACAAAAATAAAAACAAAAACAAAAGGCAAAAGTTATATAAAAAAAACTCTTGTAAAAAATCACAAAGTCAGACACGCAACGGGCCAAGAGCATCTTTTCCGTCCGTCCGAGCCAACTGGGCACAAATGTATTACAAAAGCGAGAAAAAACAAAAACCCAAAACCAAAAAAAAAAAGGAAAGGAAAGCAAAAGAAACAACAACAACAACAACTAAAATAATAATAAGACCAAGACTGAGTTTGAAGTCAAGAAGTCGCCGTGGTCCACAGGCGACTAACCGCATGTTGTTGTCGTTGTTGTTGTTGTTGCTGTTGTTGTTGTTTTGACATGTTTAGGTTTGCGCCTGTCAAATTAAACGAATTGATGATACGACACCCAAAGAGTTTCTCAGGCAAGCCAACACGCGCAGCAACTGCGACCAGGAGCTGCTGCCGACGCACTCATGTAGGCAGACGGCTTTGTACATGTGTGTGCGTGTGTGTGCGCTTAAAAGACAGCGCCGCAAAATGAATTAAATGTCGAGTTAAAAGTTGGGTCAGCCAACATAATTGAAAAAGAAGCAGGCAGAAGGCAAAAAGCCGCATTCATATTCCTTTTCCTTTTGCGTGGAGTTTGTTTTTGCCTTCTTCTTCTTCTTGCTTCTTTTCACTTCAACTTGGCTCAAAAGGAATTTAGCATTTTGCGCGCATGCTGCACTCACACAACAACAACAACAACAACGACAACAACAAGCTTAGCTAACAACCAGTTTTCCAATCTGAGCATGTTGGCACAACAAACCACCAAAGATCGAAGAAGAAAATGCATTGAAAGTCATTGCAAGCGCAACAACAACAACAACAACGTTCAAGCCAACCGAACGAACCAACCGACCAACCAAAACCCATAAACAATTAATTTTTCGCGAAAAAGAGCGAACAAGTTACAAAAAGCAACAACAACAAAAAGCCGTTTTTAAAGCAAGTTTCATATGCGCTTTGCTGTTGTTGTTGCTTTTCTTGTTTTCTTCTTGTGCATTTACTTCTTTGGCTCCTCTCACAGCCGCTGTCGACATTCAACAGACATTCAACATTCAACATTTTCGCAATGGTTTCTGCAAAAGTTGCAAAGCAAAAAGAAGAAACGTTTACTGTCTTCTTTTAATGGCCTTTTTTCAATAATCGCTCACTTTGCACGCTCATTTGTTGTTGTTCGTAAACTTTTAAATACTTTAATTTGACATTTCACAATAGCACAAAGCTCGACTATAATTTATGATGACACTTAAATTTATTATTACCGCGATTGGAATTTCTGTTTATGTTTTTGTTGCTTGTTTGTTGTTGCTTGTTTGTTGTTTTTGCTTTTCCTTACATAAAACTTAATTTTTGCGTCGTGAAATTTATTATTTGCTTGCAAAAATCATTTTTTATTTGTGTTTTCTCTCCGAAATTAATGATGCGCCAAAGGCATGTAATTACAATAGTTGCAAATTGCCAAAGACGCACATTTGCCGTTGACGCAAGTGTAATTTTTAGCAATGTCATGGTTCATGGCAACGCCGATTTACATGATGAGCTCAGCGCAGTTCGGCAATTCTTTAAAATACTTGAAGTGCTTGACAAAATATTTTGACACACACACACACACACACACAAAGGCACAACTGTCACATGAAACCGACAAAATAGAACAGAAAGAGGAGATTGCTTGAGATCAAAAGAAAGCGCTCGAATGACTTATAAATGTCCTTTGTCGCAATTTGTTGTGCCATAAATAAGTACATGAACATGAACCCACACACGGCGTTTGTGCACAGTGTGTGTGTGTGTGTGTGTGTGTGTGTGCTAATAGCAACAATTGTGCTTGAGAAAGTGCCGCCCTTTGAGCTCAGCCTTGCACTGGACACACTTCACTTCACTCTACTCTACTTTACTCTACTCTCTTCGCTGTTGTGTTGCTTGGTCTCAAGTCAATCAGTCAGTCAGTCAGTTAGTCGTGCACAATTTATAATCAATAAAATAAGAATAAATGAGCCGCCAAAAAACCAAACACCGACCTTGCGCACATGTGTGGTCCTCTCGCTTGCGGCATGCAAAGAGCCTGCGTGCGTTATCCTTTTGTTGTGCCTTAAATGCGCACGTCGGTCGCTTTGTACTCGCACACACACGCACACGCACACAGAGCTGCCTCAGCGTAACCCAAGTCGCATGCAATCAATGCTGCCTAAGATCGCCGCTCCCGATAGGCCATGGGTTCGTCCTCAGCGGAGTCTTCGTCGTCGCCTTTTTGCTTTCGCTTAGTGATCCTTGTTGCGCATATTAAATATGCCTGCGCTTTTTGCTCGGCCTACTGTTGATTAGCGTGAGACAAACTGTTGAATGTTGCACGTCGCACACGGCACATGGCACCTTGTAAAACCGCCCGCGGCCAACCGCTGTCACTCGCCTATTATGCGCTTGATTGCATGCCTCTGTCGCAGCGCAGTCAGCGTCGCAGTCGGCGTCGCATTTAGTGTCTAATGCGCGCTGTGTTTGTGGCACATGTCGTACGCTTGGCTATCAAAGCATTTCGATCGCCGCTTGTTTGCGATTGCGCTCGTTTGATAAAACGCCAAGCAAATTTATGGCATGACTGCAGCGAAAAATGCTCAGCTAAATTGCATGTAATTGTCGTCGTAAACCAATTATAATTATGACAGTTTGAGCGCAAACAAGTACGACTCTAAACATGCCTTATTTAGACATGATTTGCGCGCAAGTTTGTTGCCTAAGTCTTTCGTTTCGTTTCGTTTCGTTTTGCTGATTTACTTGAATGAAATTCATGAAATATTTCGGATCTGTAATGCTTAATCACTGTCAACTCAAGCAGCTATGCAATGAGCATGAGTACGTGCGTGAGAGCGCGTGTCCGTCTGGCTGGCTGTCTGTCTGTTGTGTTGTGTGTGTGTCAACTGCCACAGCAGCCGCATGCGCAGCAGCCGCGAAGAGTAATGACTGTAAACCCTTTTGTCGACACTAATTTTTTTCTTTTTTTCTCGCTCGCTCGCTCGCTCACCGCTTTGCCCTCAAGAAACTCACGCGCCGCTTGGGTTTTTTTCCAACTGCTTAAAATGTTGTGTCGCGCATTAAAGCGTATGCGCATGCGCATGTTCATGTCGGTGTTGTCGAAACGATCAGTCACCAACAAGTCCAAACGAATGCCACTCCGGCAGGCATTTCAACGAAACGAGAGCCGCTGCCGCTGCCGCAGCCGCAGCCGCCGTTCAAGCCAGCGACGTATTATAGCCAAGTTAACTTCGGCCGACCATTTATTTAGCTATGCTCGCGCGTTGTCTTTTGTCGCATTTGTTGTGAGTGTGTCTGTGTGTGTGCGTGTGTGTGTGTGTCCTCTGTTTTGTAATAATTTATCAGTTTAGTCTTCACAACAAAGATAAAATGACGATAATTTTAACCACTTTAATGGTTTATTAATTTATGACCCTTCAAGTTCTTCACTTTCCACAAACACCGTCGTCGGCGTCGGCGTCGTCGCTACCCCGGCGGCCACGGCATGTTGTCGCTACCTTAGCAAGTATCTACGGTCTCAGATTGTGCCTCTTGCCTCTGTTATTTTTTGTGGTTTCTTTGTTTTTGTTGCATGTTTCACACCAATTTTTCTGAGCGTTCGAAATGTTGTCTAGAATTGTCGCTGCCGCTGCTGACGGACTGACCGAGCTTGCTCACTACCTTCTTTTTGTTGGCATGCATGTTCCATCTTTCGTTTAGGCACTTTTCTATGTTCACTCGAAGGTTTTCAGTTATTCGTTGTCATCATTGTTTGTCGTTTGTTGTTGCTGTGTTGGCAAAGCAGTTGATATTGCGCCGCCGCCGCCTGCTTCGCGTTTGGTTTATGGTTTACAGTTGGGCTGCCATGTATTTAATCGGATTTTTATTGTTTCTACACTTTTGCTCGGCTGCCACACTTTGAAAGCGAAAATGTGATCTTCACAGCATTTCACCGATCACACGATCGATCGATCGAACGTTCGTTCATCTGTGGAAACACTCGAAAGCGCACACAACTCCTCGAATGTTTAACAAATATCAATGAACGTTGCACTTTTCATTGGAATTTCTAAAAGAGTATGTAAACGATGACGATCCAAGCGCTGTTGCTGTTGTTGTTGTTGCTGTTGCATTTGCCTCTGAGAACAGAGAAGCGAGAACAGAGAACAGCGAATCAGAATCGCCTTCTTTATGACACTCATTATAATAAAGCGCACTGTTAGTGGTCTCAATAACATTTCAAATGTGGAATTTTTAATTTGAGTTTTACAAGTTGAGGCGCTTTGGTTTTCGGTTACTGTGGGAGAGTTATGAACTGTTGGACAGTTGGCGAGTTAGACTTATGAATAAAGTGTGGCGCTCTTGTGCAGACAAAAAGAAAGTATCTGTCGATTCTCATGCTTATGATTTTTGGTTTGGTATTTTCCACAAAAGATTTATGCTCCAATAAAATGTTTTACTTTATGGCATGTCTTGGCAAATGGTAGCCACCAATGACAGTTGCATTATACATATGGCTTTGTGTTGTTGTTGTTGTTTTGGTTTGGTTTTTTGTGCTGTTATTGCCACTAAAATAGAAGACCTTAAACACTTCTTTGTGTGCGCAACACTTGGGTGGCCCGGCAGGCGCGCTAATTGCATGCAACCCAATATCATTAATGATGATTAATGACGATCTTGCACAATGGCCCAGTTTCATGTGCACACACACACACACACACACAAATTGATTCGATTTTTGTGTTTTTGGCTAAAACATGTAATTAAAACTAATGATTAGTTTTCATCAAAAAAAGCATCGGTAATCATTTACTGTCGATGGCTTGTAACATGATGCGAACATGTGTCGGCAATCATAACATTTCCCAGGCGCACAGGTAGAAATTGCGCGCGCACTTGCACAAGTGAAAAGAGCGAGAGAGAGAGGGAGAGGGAGATGGAGAGAGAGCAACAAATAACATTGCGCTAAGCAGCTTTGGCTCGAGTCGATTCGAGTCGACTTGAGACTTTACCTTTTCTGCTAATCTGCCGTAAGCAAAACAAGATCAGAAAATTGGTTTTAGTTGCCCAAACAAAGGCCGTGTTATTGATATGCGTGCCGAGATCCTGCGACTGCCGAATAAAGCCGATACACATCGCATGCCACCCTCCGCAAACTATAATGCATGGCGGTTTTTGTTTGAAAGCCGCAAAAGGTAAACCAGCCATTGTTGCATTGAGCATGATGAATAAGAGCCGAGAAATGGCAACAAGATACAAAACGTAGGCCGGAGAGAAGAGAAAAGAAGCGCATTGAATGTCAGCAACTGTGAAAAACCTTTTTGACTTGTACGGGTTTTTAATTATACGCCCTTTTTTGCCATTCCCATGCCCATTCCCATACCCACTGCCATTCCCATTGCGATTGCCATTCTTTGTGCGCTCGAGTTGAACCTGAAAAGGTTGCCTTTGCGGCCTACCAAGCCATGAGCGCATGGTATTATTAACGCCAAATTAGATTAGCCCTACTAATGCCCTTACCTGTGACCGTAAAGAGGCGTGGCAACGGCCACTAAGCTGAACTAGGGCACGCGCAAGCAGCTCAGCCGAAACGCATATTTATCAGTTAGAATTTGTGTATTGACTAATTTTGAAAAAGTAACTAAACTTGTTTTCTCATTTGCTTGCAGATTCATCGACCGTTTCACACGTGCACGGCTGCTTTACGCCGGAGAGCACTGTGCTCACCGAGAGCGGCGCACGGAAGGCCATGCGCGACCTGAGCATCGGCGATCGCGTGCTCAGCATGAACGACAACGGCCAGGCGATCTACAGCGAAGTGATACTCTTTATGGATCGCAACCTCGAGCAAATGGAGAACTTCGTGGAGCTGGTGACCGATGGCGGCGCCGTGCTGACCGTCACGCCGGCACATCTGGTCACCGTCTGGCACGTGTCGCGCCAGACGAGCGATTACACGTTCGCCGATCGCATTGAGGAGGGCGATTATGTGCTGGTGCACGATAAAAAAGCCGGTCTCTTGCGGCCACAACGTGTCATCAAAGTCGGCGTGGTGCACAGCCGTGGCGTAGTTGCGCCCCTCACAAAGGCGGGCACCATTGTTGTCAATTCGGTGGCCGCTTCGTGCTATGCCGTCATCGATAGTCAGGCGCTCGCGCACTGGAGTCTGGCGCCGATGCGCCTCTGGTCGACCGTCAAGTCATGGCTGCCCGGCAAGACGCAACTGCGTTCGGCGCGTCCCGATCCGAACGCGCTCAGCGAGCACTACAACGCCACACTGACGGCCGCGACGTCGCCGTCCACGGCACAGCAGCAGAATGGCATACATTGGTACGCGAAGACTTTGAATCAGTTCAAGGACTACGTGGTGCCGCGCAGTTGGCGCTATCAGTAAGCCGTCATCCATGTGCGAGTTCGATCGATGTTGAGTTGATTATTTCGGAGTTAGTCAGTTCGGTTGGCGAAGGCGGCAAGGCGGCGTTGTTGTTGTTGTTAAGGCTTTCTGATAATTAATATGTATTCTTTTAATTGTCAGCAAACGAAAGCGAATTGTGCAGCAAAAACAGACACACACACACACACACACATGCACACACCCCACTGTATTATATGTATCTGTAGCTACTTAATGATATATCTAAATGTATTTAAATGTTAAATAATTTAATTAATTGTATTTATTTATGTAATTATAAGTTTATCCAAAACACTCACACACACACAAAAGCGTCTTGAAATTCATTAGACAACTGTTTCAATCGAGTAATTTTAAGTAGAAAATCGCGTAAATTGCGAAAAACAAATAATCCTCTTATTGCTAATTTATTAAAAAACGAAATGAAAGAAAAACAAAAAGCACAACAAAAATATTCCATTTTAATATGATTTTTTGTACGTTTTTAGTTTTTTTCTTAGACGCAAAGTGAATACTGTAAATAGTAAAAATGTTTTAGTGACTGAATATTATTTGTAATTTGTGTATATAATACAACTAGTTAATAATGTATTTATGTGTATGTATGTATGTATCTATGTACTTACCAATTAATATATGCGATAAAGATTTGTTTTTTATGTATTTCAAATTAAATTCATTAAAATCATCAAAGAAATAAAACCAATAGAGTTTTTCTTGAAGTTGGAAAAGGGGTTTAATTTGGGTTATGCCGGTTTTAAGCGATAAAACGAGGGGTGAGACTTGTTTTTGGGATGTGTAATTTTGTATGAATTTTCTATGATATTTCGACGGCTGAAAATGACTCGACGGCTCCGACAAAGAACCAATTAAATTGTGATAACCCCCTGGACTACCATATTTTTGGTCCCTGACAGATGGATCCATACTCAAATGTCCTTTGTTGATCTGAATATTCCTTTGTTTTTTAATCAAACTTAACCGCATTTATGAATATAGTTAGTTTTTCGGATTATTCATAAGTGCAAACTGAAATTAGGAATGAGCCCTCAGTTTTCATGGTTTTTGTATGTGCTTAAGCACTGAGCGCAAGAATGGTAGCGTGTGATGTGCGAGTGAGATAGACATAAGACATTTCGGATTTTTTTTTGTCTTCTTCTTCTTTTCACTTCATCAGCCCTCGTTAACAGATGTTGTCTTAAGCAACTCCGAATTTGTGTGAGACACCCACATTGAGCTAGCTCAAGTGCCCGTGCAACTCAAAGCGACATTGAGCCAACAAGAAATGTCAGTACTTTTTGTTGTAGCTATTTTCTTCTTCTTCCATGTAAACAAAGGCGCTAGTGCGCCATTTCGACGCATAAGTGGCATGTTCGCGCTGCGCTTAGTGGCTCATTCAATCATGCCGTAACATCGACTTGAACGATTGAATAAATTCGACGCTTGCTTGTGTTTTTTGAATAATTTTTTGTATTCCCTTCTGTTTTTTTGAAGCAATTAGGCCCAAGAATAACCGAAGAATATGGTTTGGGGTTGATGAAAAGCTCGGTAAACTTTGCCAATATATTTTGTTCATCAGTTAACACTTTACCCCGTTACCGAGTTGACCGTGAAAACCATCAATAAAAACTTGATTATAATTAAGAAATTCAGTACTGCAGTAGCACAGTCGTTTAACTCGAACCACTTATGAGTTCACAAGTTAAACCGCCAGTATAAAAAACAAACACGCCAGTTTGACTTGGCTGGAGACTTATGAATAGATAAACCCATAATGGAGGCAAGTAGCACAAATAAAGCAGATCCTGTGGATCAAGCGGACTGGCGTAAGTGGTGTCGACTGTGCGCCAAAGAGGATAAAAGCAATACAAAAGTTTACGTCAAAAATGAGTACCAGGCGTGGAATAGTGTCTTAGCAACGGCAATTGGCAAATATTTTTGGGTGAATGTGAGTGCTCAATACTTAAGCAGAAAAGATAATCTAATGTAATCATTAATTTTAGATCAAGGTGGATGATCAATTGAGTAAGGTGGTTTGCTTGGAATGCCACACGCTGATAAATGCGTTAATGGAATTCACCGAGCGTGTGGAAAAGGTACAGGCGATGTTCAATGCTTTAAACAATACAAAACCGCCGAGCGCTGTTGATTCGCAGGCAGTACGAGAGAAATATGGACTACTGCAACACGAATGGGAACACATTGTGAAAGCTGATACATCTAAAGAAACCATAGAGAAAATTTCCGAGGATACTATTGAGATCTACGAAGCTGATGTTGATGATGAGATATTGGCCGAAATAGAAAATGAAGTTGCCCATGAAATATTCGATTCAGAGCATGAAGTTTACAGTGATAAAGGAACGCAAAATCATGTGGATGAGCAAACAGTTGATGAGATCATCGAGGATGAAACTGTATTTTCGAATGTGTACGAGGAGACAGTCGAACATGATTGGGATAATTATACAGAGACGGAAGAAGATGATCAGCAGCCAACGACGGAATGTGCAGAAACGGAGTCCGAAAATTGCACAGATATAAAAGCTCAAAGCAATTTAAAATATGCTAACCAAAAGGAACATCAGATCGTACTAGAGGAATTTAAATCTGATGACGCTAATATTCTTAGCAATTACTGTTGTTCAGTTTGCCAAAAAGAATATAAACAACTGACGGCATACAAAAGACACATGCATGAGACGCATGGCTTTGATCATAGTGAATTACCAAGCGTAGAATGCAAACGTTGTGACCTCGTTTTTTCCACTGAAAGACAATTGCTCGAACACTATCGCACGCATCTTAATTGTAAAGAAAAGGAAAGAGAAAGGGTAAAATGTACGATGTGTGACAAGACATTTGCCAGCTGTACAGTAATGAAGCGTCACTTTGAGATTGTTCACAAGAGCCTTCGCCCGTATATTTGCGATCACTGCGGCAAGGCGTTAAAAACGCTGGGATCCCTAAACGAGCATAAGTTTGTACATACCGATGAATGCCCTTTCGAATGTCCCGTTTGCCATCGACGGTTCAAGAACAAAGCGCGGCTGAAAGTAAGTATACGGACTATCAATATTTCAGGAATCAATAGTTATTTAAAAGTTTTTTTTTTTGTTTACACAGACACATTCCGATACACATGGCAATGCTAATTACATTTGTAATATTTGCGGCGTGCGTCTAAATACGCAACGCACATTCAACATGCATAAACGCGTTCACATGAAAGAACGGCAATTTAAATGCGAAGTTTGCGGTGCTGAATTCAAACGTTCAAAGACTCTTAAGGCACATCTCATATTGCACACTGGTCTGCGACCATATGTGTGTAATTTTTGCGGTGCAACATTTTCGAATGGTTCCAATTGTCGCATGCACAAACGAAAGAAACATCCAGAAGAGCTGGCTGCCGAAGAATCTCAGGGCAAGAAGACACGCACAGAAGTTCCGTTACTAAAAGAACTGCAGGCTGCGTAAGTCAAAATATTGAAATTATGTGAATTTATTATTTTTTTAAAACTTAAATACTCCTTACAGTACTAAAGAGATTGCAAATCCACGAAAAGTAACGCGTTCACATGGTGGCCTTTCCAAACAAATGCGAGAATTACTCATGGCAGCGGAGGAGCGTGATAAAAAGGACGAAGCAAAGTTGCAAACAGTCGTTGATGACGATATGAAAGTGATCAATTGTATAGAGGTCGTCAACGCTGTGCATTCAATAAATAACGATGGAGTCGAGGAGATCATTTGTGAGATCGTGGAGGGTGTGTGATCATGTAGCTAATAATCATGGCAATAACTCAATCTTTATGGAAATAAAAAAAATGTATGTCTGATTTGTCGTATGTATTTTAACGTACTTGGCAATCAGTTATAAAAAACACTTCAGACAAGGTCTTTTACTTCCATAAAAATTTTTAACTTATAAACAAAAAAATTAAAAAGAAAAATTTATTTGTGTAATGAAAATTAAAAAGACTTTTACAATAAAATGAAAGCCCATAATGTTCAAATTTTTACCGATATATAAACAGATAATGACAAACGGAATTTGTAAACCAAGCTGACCTTATTGGTATTGTAATCTCATCATTTTGTATAGTTTTTTTTATAAAAATTAGCTTATGAGTTCATTTGTTTATTGTTAAGTATTGAATGCGTATATGTTCTTGGAAATGAAATTGGCCCAATTTGGTAAAGCAATACGTTTGGCCAGTGTAAGTATATCATAAATATGAGGCGAAATACTAAAACAATGTATTTTTCTTAGTGTGACTCGGATACAGTTGACAAGTTGGAGAAGTTCAATCGAACAAGCGAACCAATTTGGCTGATTGTGCGTGTGAGTAATAAGTTAACAAATAAGATGTTTTGAAACTAAATAGTTGTTTCTTTGCAGAATGGTCAAGCAATAAATATTATATTAGGTTCGGATGGTGAAGAGTTGCGTACGAAAGTTATGGCAGAGCTATATTATCTCATGTTTGGTGTTCATAGACAAAGCTACGAATTGAATGAACTACAACCAGTGGAAATAGAGATAAGTGAACTTGTTGCCCATATTACGTTACTCGAATGGAAAAAGGGTGAAAAGCGAAATTTGAAAAGTTTTAAAAGTGTAAGGCAAAGAACACAAAAAAACCTAAGAATCAAGTTGAAGTTGAGCAGTGTGCAGTATTGAAAGGCCAAAAAGATGAATAAATGTGCCGAATAATTGTTAATTATGAAACGCAAGAACATTTATCAAATTATGTTAAAGAAGCAAAGTTCTTGAACGAGAGGCGGAAGAACAATGTTTGTCAATTGCCTTGCATGTGAGGCTAAGTCTGGCTCTCTCTTTAGCTTAATCTGTCTCATCTGAAATCTTTTATCATGTATTTTCATTAATGTTTATCTGACGCATATTATTTCATTAAAGATCTGCAAAATATAAAGTTTTCAACCCAGATTTCCATGATCAAATTTGTCAACTCATGAGATTGCCTTGTATAATTTGTCTTTTTGCACCATGTCATTTGTCGTCTGAATACGCAACTCACGTTTAACATGCATAACCGCGTTCATATAAAAGAACGGTGAATTAAATGCGAAGTTTGCGGTGCTGAATTCAAACGGGCAACGACTCTTAAGGTACATCTCATATTGCACACTGGCCTGCGACCATATGTGTTTGATTTTGAATTAACGTACTTGGTAATCAGTTAGAAAAAACAATTCAGGCAAAGTCTTTAACTTCCATAAAAGTTTTTAAGCTAAAAACATAATAAAAAATTATATACAAAGAAAAATAAAAATTTATTAGTGGAGAAAAAATTAAAAAGGATTTTGACAATAAAATGAAATTCCATAAAATTCAAATTTTTACAGACATAAAAACGGATAATGAACTCACGGAATTTGTAAACCAAGCTGGCATTATTGGTATGATAATCTCATCTTTTTTAGAGTTTTAGGTTTAAAAATTTACTCATGCGTTCGTTTGTTTTTAAGTATTGAATGTGTATAGTCAATGGTGTGGGCCATGCATCTCATTAAACATTATGTTCTTGGAAATGAAATTGGGCAAATTTGGTAAAGCAATACGTTTGGCCAGTGTAAGTATATCATAAGTATGAGGCGAAATACTAAAACAATTTGATTTTCTTAGTGTGACTCGGATACAGTTGACAAGTTGGAGAGGTTCAATCGAACAAGCGAACCAATTTGGCTGATTGTGCGTGTGAGTAATAAGTCAACAAATAAAATGTTGTGAATCTAAATATTTTTACTTTTGTAGAAAGGTAGATCAATTAATATTATAATCGGTTCAGATGGTGAAGAGTTGCGTATGAAAATTATAGCAGAGCTATATTATCTCATGTTTGGTGTTCATAGACAAAGCTACGAATTGGATGAACTACAACCAGTGGAAATAGAGATAAGTGAACTTGTTGCCGATATTACGTTACTCGAATGGAAGAACAATCAAAAGCGAAGTTTAAAAACATTTAAAAGTGTAACCCAAAGAACACTCGACGACCTACCAAATATGCATGTTACGCTCTTTGGACCTCATATTCAATCAAATTGGCTGGAAATTGTTGAACAAGCTGAAAGTCTCGGCTTGCACTGTCATGATCGGTGCATTATAACACCAACAATGGAAGTCTTTCATTATATAAACTATGCCTGCACTAATCCACTTCATGAAAGTGTGATCGATGAATTTGTGAACAAACATATGATGCTATGTCTGTGGCGTGTGCCGGATTCATGTACCACCGAAGAGGAATCAATTGCTCTGTTCGAACAATTGTCCGAAATTCTTCAATCTGTTCGAGCTTCAGCAATATCGAACAAAACGTATTCGCCGCTGGCACCGAATATAGTAGTTAACAAAAAAGTGACTAAGTTTCAAGAAAGTGAGTTGTTCATAATGATTATAAAACAATTGAAGTTCTCAACTCAAATAATTGGTATCTTTCCTAGGACAAAATCAGTTCTATGCTGAAATAGTTGAAAAGTATTTTGAAACAATAAAAATATTCATTGCCTCGTTGCCATTCATGGAGCTTAACGAATACAATTGTCACAGAATGGGTGAACTGGCGTTTCATGCGCATCTGGGCAAAAGTCCATATATTAAATATCCGCCGATGTATTACAAAAAACCTAAGGATCAAGTTGGAGTTGATGTTGAACAATATGCAGTATTGAAAGCCCAAAAAGATGAATTAATGAGTCGAATAACTGTTAATTATGACACGCAAGAACATTTATTAAATGATGTTAAAGAAGCAAAGTTAAGTCGGTTTTTTGCTCGAAGATCATCTTCATCTAAAGAATCCGATATTTTTGGTGAGGAGGGTATGGATGAAGATCTTACTTACTTACTGGACTACCTAGAAGAGAAGGATGATACCGATACGGAAAGATTGTCTGGTAGCAGTGTACATGAAAAGTATTTGCCTTTAGAACTGCCGGGGCTGTGGCATACTCAAGGCAGTCGAGCACGTGCTGCGCTTATTCACTTATACTTCCCCTCGTACATAACAAATATTTCAGAGATGGACGACAACGAAAGAGGAAAACAACTGGTGATGGCGTTTAAGGCTGACAGATTAACAACGTTTTTTGCAGATATAATAAATAAATGGAAAAACAGTATAGGGGAATTTGGATTTTTCAATAGTGATGATCCAAAAAAAGCAGAGTTTATATGTGACGAAATCATTGAATATGTCAACGATCATAATTATCACCCGTAAATTGAAACTCATAGTATGTAAAAAAAAACAATAATATTTGAAGAATTTTCTTTACAGAGACGATAGACTCGTAATGACCGTCGACTATGAGAACTCTGAAACAGCGTTTGATTTTGTTGGTTTAAGACCGACATTCGTTAGTGTGAATGAAATGTATGCCGAAGAAGACGCCGATATGTTCTTTGGAGATGAACCGCCTATAAAGGCTGAACTGGATTTTGTTGGCTTTCTACAGAGACAGAAACGTAATTTTGATTTGTGGAAAGCGAACAAATCTAAAACGCCGAATAGGACAATATCTGCATTTATGGCAAGAAGCCAATATCGAGTTCCCGTATATAAACATGTTGCCAACCTATTTACTAATGATGTGTCGATAGTAAACCAGCCAAAAACAAAAAATTGGTACAATTATAAACTCAATGAATTTTTGTACAACAACGGGTTGCGAAACAGTCTGTCGGATACATCTGTAACTTCGATTAGACCATCAAGCAAAGGAGACATTGAATCCCTCTGCCGAGGTATTGCTAAAGGAGATGTCGAATGAAACAAAGCATTCTAGTAAAGCAACAGCAAGATTAGTAAGCTGAATCAATTGAGATCAAACCCAAAAAACATAAAATGCAGGGTATCAATGATTGTTTCAACTTTTTAATATATTTGTTAAAAAGTTGACGTAATCATTTTAATTAATCAAAATAGTTATGAAGAGTTACAACACAATTTGAAACAATAATGCTTCCATTTATTTGAGGATTTTTAATGTGTTCATATATGTATGTACATACTTGTACATCTAAATTTTAATTAAAACATAATATATGTAATTTGTTTGTAGTTGACCCTTTTCATATTTTCAAAGGTTTTTTTTCATAGTACTCATATGTATTAATTAAATGCTTTAGGGGCAGCTAAGATCTTTTCAATACAGGTTTTTGAGAGAGTTTTAAACTGGAAAACTAAAAGGGAACATTAAAAAAATATATGGGAGAAGAATAATTATGTATACTCGTACATTGCTGTATTATGTTGAATTATTTTTGACAAATCGACAATGGGAGCCACGTACAATAACGCTTTTACTGCGCCACGTAAACTCCTGTATATAGGGACAATGATCGGCCAGCGAAACGGAACCGCCATAATAGCCTTCTTCGCCATCCTTAATATTTGCTATGCTATCAAAGTTCTATTAAACAAAGAGTAAATAAAATTATTCGAATTTATGTGGGGTTAATTCCGTTTGGCTACCTGATATGTTTTGGGCAGCTCGTAGTCGTGCTTGATCAGATTACAGAGCGCCACCGAGTTGCGATCGTCAGTGCATTCAGTTTGCAAAGGATCTTGCTTGACCTTAGCACAAAACGGATGTATCGATCGGCCTCTGGGAATTGGAAATTGATTAGTCTAAATTACAAGACAAGTATTTTCAAGATGTAGATGAACACTACCTCTGCGTATAATCCGAATTATGATTGCTTATATAAATGACAATAGAATTGGCTTTTACAAACTAAACTTTTTTTAAGCAAGCAAATGCGTCACTCACCTGCCATTATTCATTTGTATCCAGTCCTTGCAGCTTCGCATAACAAAGTGACAACCCAGACCCTTGCCCCATGTAAGCCAATGTAATGCGCGAAAAGACTGGTGATTGTGGGTGTGTGCTTGTCTTTATGGAAATAAAAAAAATGTATGTTTGAACTGTCATATGTATTTTAACGTACTTAGCAATCAGTTATAAAAAACACTTCAGGCAAAGTCTTTTACTTCCATAAAAATTTTTAACTTAAAAACAAAAAAATAAAAAAAGAAAAACAAAAATTTATTTGTGTAATAAAAATTACAAAAGGCCTTTGACAATAAAATGAAAGCCCATAAAGTTCAAATTTTTACAGACATAAAAACGGATAATGAACTCACGGAATTTGTAAACCAAGATGGCCTAATTGGTATGATAATCTCATCTTTTTTTGTAGTTTCGGGCTTAAACATAATTAGCTCATGCGTTCGTTTGTTTTTAAGTATTGAATGTGTATAGTCAATGGTGTGGGCCATGCATCTCATTAAACATTATGTTCTTGGAAATGAAATTGGCCCAATTTGGTAAAGCAATACGTTTGGCCAGTGTAAGTATATCATAAGTATGAGCCGAAATACTAAAACAATTTGATTTTCTTAGTGTGACTCGGATACAGTTGACAAGTTGGAGAGGTTCAATCGAACAAGCGAACCAATTTGGCTGATTGTGCGTGTGAGTAATAAGTTAACAAATAAAATGTTTTGAACCTAAATAGTTGTTCTTTTGCAGAATGGTCAAGCAATAAATATTATAATCGGTTCGGATGGTGAAGAGTTGCGTACGAAAGTTATGGCAGAGCTATATTATCTCATGTTTGGTGTTGATAGACAAAGCTACGAATTGGATGAACTACAACCAGTGGAAATAGAGATAAGTGAACTTGTTGCCGATATTACGTTACTCGAATGGAAGAACAATCAAAAGCGAAGTTTAAAAACATTTAAAAGTGTAACCCAAAGAACACTCGACGACCTACCAAATATGCATGTTACGCTCTTTGGACCTCATATTCAATCAAATTGGCTGGAAATTGTTGAACAAGCTGAAAGTCTCGGCTTGCACTGTCATGATCGGTGCATTATAACACCAACAATGGAAGTCTTTCATTATATAAACTATGCCTGCACTAATCCACTTCATGAAAGTGTGATCGATGAATTTGTGAACAAACATATGATGCTATGTCTGTGGCGTGTGCCGGATTCATGTACCACCGAAGAGGAATCAATTGCTCTGTTCGAACAATTGTCCGAAATTCTTCAATCTGTTAGAGCTTCATCAATATCGAACAAAACGTATTCGCCGCTGGCACCGAATATAGTTGTTAACAAAAAAGTGACGAAGTTTCAAGAGAGTGAGTAGTTTATAATGATTATAAAACAATTGAAGTTCTCAACTCAAATAATTGGTATCTTTCCTAGGACAAAATCAGTTCTATGCTGAAATAGTTGAAAAGTATTTTGAAACAATAAAAATATTCATTGCCTCGTTGCCATTCATGGAGCTTAACCAATACAATTGTCACAGAATGGGTGAACTGGCGTTTCATGCGCATCTGGGTAAAAGTCCATACATTAAATATCCGCCGATGTATTACAAAAAACCTAAGGATCAAGTTGGAGTTGATGTTGAGCAATATGCAGTATTGAAAGCCCAAAAAGATGAATTAATGAGTCGAATAATTGTTAATTATGACACGCAAGAATATTTATTTAATGATGTTAAAGAAGCAAAGTTTGGTCGGTTTTTTGCTCGAAGATCATCTTCATCTAAAGAGTCGGATATCTTTGGTGAGGAGGGTATGGATGAAGATCTTACTTACTTACTGGACTATCTAGAAGAGAAAGATGATGCCGATACGGAGAGATTGTCTGGTGGCAGTGTACATGAGATGCATTTGCCTTTAGAACTGCCAGGGCTGTGGCATACTCAAGGCAGTCGAGCACGTGCTGCGCTTATTCACTTATACTTCCCCTCGTACATAACAAGTATTTCAGAGATGGACGACAACGAAAGAGGAAAACAACTGGTGATGGCGTTTAAGGCTGACAGATTAACAACGTTTTTTGCAGATATAATAAATAAATGGAAACACAGTATAGGGGAATTTGGATTTTTCAATAGTGATGATCCAGAAAAAGCAGAGTTTATATGTGACGAAATCATTGAATATGTCAACGATCATAATTATCACCCGTAAATTGAAACTCATAGTATGTAAAAAAAAATCAATAATATTTGAAGAATTTTGCTTTACAGAGACGATAGACTCGTAATGACCGTCGACTATGAGAACTTTGAAGCAGCGTTTGATTTTGTTGGTTTAAGACCGACATTCGTTAGTGTAAATGAAATTGATGCCGAAGAAGACGCCGATATGTTCTTTGGAGATGAAGCGCCTATAAAGGCTGAACTGGATTTTGTTGGCTTTCTACAGAGACAGAAACGTAATTTTGATTTGTGGAAAG
Organism: Phortica magna; assembly: GCA_037044515.1. Lineage (NCBI taxonomy): Eukaryota > Metazoa > Arthropoda > Insecta > Diptera > Drosophilidae > Phortica > Phortica magna. Next base: position 353,440 of record JBAMBP010002428.1, read on the forward strand.
CGAACAGATCTAAAACGCCAAATGGGACAAAATGTGTATTTATTGCCAGAAGCCAATATCGAGTTCCCGTGTATAAACACGTTGCCAACCTTTTTACTAATGATGTGTCGATAGTAAACCAGCCAAAAACAAAAAATTGGTACAATTATAAACTTAATGAATTTTTGTATAATAACGGGTTGCGAAACAG
>JBAMBP010002432.1:0-27621 GCA_037044515.1 Phortica magna
TCCGGGCGCCTTCACGCTGGCTCAATTGCATGAAATACGCAAAGTTACATTGGCGCGTCTTATCTGCGACAATGCCGATCGCTTGACACTACAAGCTGTGCCGTTGGCTGCTTTCGTGCGTGCTGATTTTCCAGGGTATGTATTCTACTTGAAATATAGTTCATGAATATAGGCGATTAACTTTTTTCGAACACGTGTTTTACAGCAATCAACTTATGCATTGTGATGATCCCAATTTGCCTCATGTCGATCTGTCGCCTTGGCGCATTTAAATTGTTACATACAACACTTTATACAATTGTTTTAATTTCCATTGTGTGTTTTAATAGTATTTAAATTGTATTTTTCTTCGCCAGCTGCTGGCAGTTTTAATAATGTCATTCATTTTCATTTGTTATTTTTAGTATTTTATTAATCATTTTTGTATTCAAGTTGATAAAAACAAAATGTATGTTTGATTGTTTTAAGTTATTGCAAAAAATGTTTGCTAACCTTACGTGAACAACGAACAAAGAGGCTTCTTTCACGTGATAGTTATTATATCTTTCACATGTTATAATGTCATAACCTAAAAAATAAACAAATTTGTTGCTATTAATATATAAAATTTACTATTTTATTAAAAAAGCAATTTGACGCTTGCTCATTGCTAAGCTTTGCTTTGGGAATTCACAATGACTTGCTAATTAAATTGATAAAGTTTTGGTTTATTAACAAAAAGAAAGCAAACAAAAAAATATGTGTTTTTTAGTTTATAAATTATTATTATGGTTGTTGGCGCGTTTTTATCTTTGACGCATTGGTTTCAATTGCATTTCGTATTTGATTTTTGATTTGTTTAACAAATTAGTAGCTTGTCACATTTGTAAACAAAATTATTTAAGATATGAAATTATTTATTATTCAACGTTTTCTTTTTAGAATTTTTTTTTTTTTTGTGTAATTTTAGAAACGCTGTTTAAATATTTTATTTTACTTTTAAAGTTTCCACGCTCCCTCTATAAAAAATTTTTAAAAATAGAAAACACAAATATTTTTGTTTATCAATTTATTTAAATAAAATATATATCTAATTATAGAAAAGTACGAAAATAATTAGAGATAATGTATAAATTTTTAGTAAATAATTTTTGAGTGACACGCGCATTTGGCTAAATTCATTGTATAATTAATAACATTTAATTAAATACTGTTATTATTATTTTGTTGTGAATAACGCACATGTTTACAATTAGTTAATATTAGTAAGTGCGATAATTTGATAGATACATTCGTTATTTTTGACATTAGTAATGCTTTTACGTTTTAAAAACCACAAACGAAATATTAATTTTGTTGTTATTTTGTGAGTACATTAAAATATTTTTAGTTGCCATATTTCTTATTAAACAAACAGGTTTTTTGTAAGCAAAAGTAAAAGAATACCGAAGTGATTGTGTTAAAATTTTTAGGTTTGTGCAAATATAAGTTAAAAAAATGTTAACAATTTAAAAAAAGAATTAATAATTGAAGATACTTTAGTTTTGAAAATGTTACTTTTATCCTATATGTAAGTGTTAATGCAATAATGCAAGTTAATCAAAGTACATGTTATGTTTCTTTAAGTACTTATTTGTTTAATGCCAAAGCTGAACAGAGTTCAACATGATATTGAAATTGTTGGGCATCGTTAGTTGACTCACCACATTGCTCGCATATATAAAGTTTTCTGCGTCGTTCATTGAAGCCGTAAAGGATTGGCAACCAGTGTTTGGCTGACTGGTGTTTTTCAAGGGAATTTAGTTGCGTAAAACGGTAACCGCATTGATTGCAATAGTACGGACGTACGCCGGTGTGTGTGCGCGTATGACGTTTCAGATCGAACAAATCGTGAAAGCCCTTACCGCAGATAACGCACAGATAACGCTTCTCGTCACTGTGCCGTGGCAAGTGACGATTCAGTTGTGAGATCTGCCGAAAGGTTTTATTGCATACTGAACACGTTGGATTTTGACCGCTTTCAGATTTTCGTTCACGATAGTTGGGATTAACAATACCGTTGCCATTGTTAACATATTGTATGTTCTTGTTTGCCGGTAAGCCCAAACGCAACCACAAGCGTCTTGCATATTCCTCCATGGCTTTGGGTATGACCTCAAAGGGACGCTTGTAACGAGCGCCTTTGATCTGAGGCACAGTGTAATCCAACATTTTATCGGAAGTGTGTTGTTGCGAGCTATACGTGTGTAATATTTTATTGCATTGCTCTGTGTCGCTTGAAACCCAACTTACTTCAGTCTGCGTTTCCACTGAACTGATCACAGACCAACGAATATGCGATTCCGGCTCAATTGCTGATCTTTCCGAAGTTTCCGAAGTTGTTAAAAAATCCTGTAAGGGACTTGCACATGGAACGCGTGGTAGGAAAAATGTCTTCAAGGAATGCTCTACGTCGAGAGTCGTGTCATATTCGTCGATAGAGTTTTTTGCAGTGTCAACACTTTGTGGTGGCAAGTCGTTATCGAGAGCCACACCACTCAATGAATTGTCATATACATCTAAATCAGCGAAAAGCGGTTGTTGAAAATCATCAGGCAAAAATTCTTTAATGTTGGACATTTTAAAAGAATTTAATAAATTAAATATAAGAATAAGTAAACCAAACAAAAGCCAACTGGTCAATGTCAAACACGTGCGCCACACGTCAGCGAACTGCAACGGCAACTTCCGCTCAAAACGCAGGGTAGCATTTTGGTGGCAAATTTGGGATTAAGTTGGGATTATTTTTGTATATTATGGACCAGCTTTACTCTGCTGTACTTAGACCAATTTTTTCTTGTGTGTATTTGAATAATGGTTTAATAAATGATGTATTTATTTTTAGTAATATAATTTTTATTCATTTTTGCAAATACTACATAATTAAAAGCTGATAGCCTCTCTTGTATGTATTATATCAAATGGAAATTTTGTTTGAAAAAAAAATTATTTTTTCCTCAAAATAAAAAGTCGATGCAAAATCCCAAAAAAAAAAAAACAAAAAAAACTCCATTCTTTGCTTAATCTTTTGATGTTTCTGGCGTTGTGGCTTCAATTAATGTTGGTCATAGACATTCTCATCCGAATAGGCAATGTAGAGAAAATAATCTTCGTCGCGATTATCTTTGTAGAGGCGACCAATTGAGATCGATGTCGGCGGTATGACATTATTCACAAAGAAGAATAATGCCTGATCGGCACGCATGTTAATGCGTTTTCTTATGAGAAAGTAGAATTGACCCAAGGTCAGATCACATGGCACAAGGTATTTCTTTTTGTCGATAACATTCAGGCGTGTTTTAGGCGCTTTTTCAACAATGACGGGCACGCGGTCCGGAAACTTTCGACGCATTCGATCGCCCTCGGTTCTACGTTTCTCGAATGTATGATCCAATTTGTATTGAAATTTCATTTTCTGCATTTTGTAATTTTTTTCGTTTTAGTATTCTATCAGTTGACTTAATGAACTTCTATTTTCCGACAGTGAATGAAATCTCTTAGATTTTTTTTTACAATATTCGCCTAATTTCATTTGTTTGAATTTTCTTCGTTGAAGTTATTTGTTTTTTTTGAAATTTTCTTTACAAATTTCTGTCAAAGTAGGCTTGGAATTTTATTGGATTTGTCGAGTTAATTCACTTAATGTCAAAGGCATATCAAACTATAGCTATCAAATAGCTATCAAACGAGCAGATACAAAAAGTATATTTTTCTGAAAAATATTTATATATTTTTTAAAAAGATTTGTGCATACGAAATGAACAAGATAAAGCTTACAACAATAATTGGTAAGTTCGTACTTAGACTTGAAAAAAAATATTCAAATATTCACCACACAAGATATTTGGATTGACGATAGTCAATTTTATGCTCTGTTTGGTGAACCAATATTATAAGATTTTAAAAAAGTATAAAATGAACATACGATTTCTCGAGAGACATCTTAAGCCGTTGTTTTGACCTTTTGGTACAAGTGCTTCTTCTATTATAAGTTATACTTTTATTTTTTTCGGAATTCAATTTGGTGCAAATGGAGAAAAAATAATTCCAAAAAGTCTCAGTTTTTATTATATAAATCTTGAGGTACTTTTGTTTAATGGTTTTCCTTACTAAATTTATTGAAGAAGTTTTTAATGATTACAACACATTGTTCACAGCTTTGACATTGCTGCTATGCCAATATACGACTAAGGCAAGTAGCATCAAAAGCCGTGATCAACCAAATGCCACATATAATGCCAATGACACCATAAATGTATTCTTTTTGAATGATACGGTAACAAACTCAAAGGGCACAGCTGAAAAACCCAAAAATATCACAGTGCTCAAGCTGAAGACGAGCATCGGAGACGGTCATCTCATCTTTGGTGACATTAATGCAATCAATAAGAATGCCACACCGATTGGAAATTCGAATGGCATTGCTAAGGGTAACTTTTCGACTTTTCAAATCTTTAAAGAATTACCGTTGGTACGACATGGCGCCAATAAGAATAAGACGGGCTCTTTTCTTGGCACCACGGGCGCTGCTGCTGACATAACATTGACCAATCATGGTGGCACACTCAATCAGTCAATTAAAGTGAGTACTATGCAAAGCACTTTGAAGCATGCCAATCTGCCGAAATTGCCACACACACGCACCAAGCGACTGCATTCGAAATTGCAACGTGACAACATCTTCAACAGACGTCATGCACATCGGCCACATCACATGAAAAATATACATATCCTGGAGGACAAAGCGACCGATGCTGCTCAGCCTGAGTTTCCGGAACGTCATTTTGGCATTGATTTCATACAAGGTCACAATGGTAACAGAAAAATTGAGGTTGACGCCGATATTGGCGCCAATGGTAAAGCATTGAGCCCTCTATCAATAACGAAAATGTTCAATTTGGCCAATTTGCTTTTGGCCGATGTTGGTGAGTTCGTTAATGTTTGATTATTTTACAAAAATACTTTACTTCAATTGTTTCTTTCCCCATCAACAGATCCAATCATCAATAAAGCACCATTAAGTTGCGGTTCTGATGAATTCACATTTGTAGGCAACAAACCACAAGCGAAATTTGAGTTTTCTCGCTCAGTTCATGGTCAGCCCAAGAATTTTATGACACCACAAGAAGTCGATCCTCATTGTCCTGTACATAACGGCTTCAGTTCGCTTGCCAAGGATATATTTGGTATTTGCACCTGTGGCATGGTGAATATTTAATACGCATAGTTGTTGTTGTAATGGGAGGGGGAAAAGTTTGTATAGCGAAAAACAAAAAACTAATTTTGTTTTTAAAAGAGGCTTATATTTTTTAATATTTTTAATTTATAATTTAAAAAACAAAAAAAAAGTTAAGCAAACGAAATATGTGCTTAAATAAAAATAAAGGGTTTCAATAAAAGTTAAAAATTCCCCCTAAAAAAATGTTTTTAATATGTTGCGTTGATGGTACAAATCAAAAAGATTGGCTAGATTTTGAGATTCCGAAATGTTTGTCGTTGTTCCACCCGAGCACACAAAAGGCTGTTAAAGACCTGAAAAAAAATTATTTTAATAAATGTCTTAATAAACTTTAAATTAAAAACACTTTTAGCAAAATCAAAGGCAATGCAATTATTTAATATTTAATAACCGAATTCAAATAATGTCAAATAAATAATAACCAAAACTGACCTCGAGCCTGTTATTTCTTATCTAATTAAGTTTTAAGGTCGTAAAACAAACCACACTATAAATAATAAAAAATATAATGAAAAGATTTTGAATTAATGTTTTCGATACATGAAAGTCATTATGTATTTAAAGACAACTTTCAGTACAAAAGATTCCAAGAAACAAATCGTTCAATGATTAAAGACGTCAATGTCAAGCCAGGAAAATGTTGAATGTTGCGTGTGAAACATATGAAGATGCAGCGAAGATCTCATTTTCAAGTCATGGTCGCACATTTGCAACTGTATGTGTATGTTCGCGCGTGTGTGTGTGTGTGCATTGGTGTGACATACATTTAAGTGTTCATACATACGTGCAACAAGTATTCATTATTTGCATACACTTTATTTCGGCAAAAACAAAAGCTTTCCATTTTTTCCTCACACACACAAGTCAAGCAAACACACATACAAAGTTACACACACACACACATACACATACAAGTGCACGTAAAGTTCTCGAATCGTTGCTTTTGCGTTGTGTTAAGCTTTTCATAGTCACATTCCGTTAGCAAAGCTCAAAGCAGTCAGTCGAATTCGTTCGTTCGTTCGCTAAACGCGTGTCGGAAATTTGGCTTCCGGTCTATTTCGATTGTCAACTGGCAGCAGAAATATTGTTCAACAGCGCATAGCAAGCCAGACAGACGCATTCGGTTTGTTCAACAGGTGCACTTGTATCTGCAAAATTTCGCTTGCAGCGTCGTGTCACACAAATTTGATTTCGAAAACCTTCATTTGAAAAACATACGTTTGCATTTCAATACGCTTGCAGCTAATTGTATACAAAGCATGATTTTGTTGTGCATTTCAATTTGGCGCGCGTTATATGAAAACTAATGTGAAAAAAAAAAATAGCACAAAAAAATCGCTTTGCGTAAATCACTTAATTGTGTTTGTGCGCTGAGTTATATTAATTGGAAATGACCATTTAAGCGACAAACTAAATTACAATAAATATTTACAATAAACTATAAAAATAAATAAAAAAATTGCTAGTCTCAAATCATGTTAAAGCGTGAAATTTGTGTTAACGAAAGCGTACAAAAAAGTATTGCAAACAAAATTTTGCAAAAATTAATAAAAAATAACAAAAAATAAGTAAATAAGAACAAAACAAAAACAAAAACAAGTTATTTAATTTGTTGTGTATTTGAAATTTGTTCTGCTTTTTATTACAACACCATTTCATTCTACGGAAATCAAGTTTGGCGAAAGTGGATACGCAAATGTTTCAAACTGCATATGAATGCTGAATGGTGAGTCTTGTGCATGTTTTCAAATTAATTCAAAATTAAACAAAGAAAAAAAAAAATAAACTAATACAAAAAATTATTTCCAAACAGCCTTTGTTAGTTTGTTGACATTATTTTCAAGTGTAGTAAATGATTAGTGCACTAAAAATATATTACGGCACATCAAATGATTCTGTGCAATTAAACAGACTTTAATTTGCATTAATTTTGTGCCTCATTTGCGTTTAATTGACATTTATGTTGTTAAATATGAATTAAAAAGATTGCCATTCAAGACAATAAAAAAGACAGCAAACATCAAAGAGTTATTTTCAAATCATAAAAATTTTCATACGACAGCAGCTATAAATGTAGGATTTGTTTAAAAAGGCGCTAGTCCTAAGTGTTTGACTAAGAAAAAACTGTGAAGCCTTCATTTATAATGTTGTGTTGTTCGGTGATTCATTGCATTTATTTAATTGCATTTTTATTATTTGCTCATCTGCCACAAATATGGTTGGCAGAGCTGTAAAAATGTTTAACTTAACAAAGTCTTATATTATTTATTAAATCGGCAAATCGTTGGACTTTAATATACTCTGAGATCTAAGTATTCATGTGTTAGAAATCGATGGACATTGATAAATTTTGCTGTATGTATTTATGTATATACAAATATTTAATGCAGTTCATTCAATATATTCACACAAGGTTAATTGTGCCATTTTACACTTTAGTTATATTTATAGCATAACATAATTTTTTATTTAATTTAAAATTTTTGATATTATCAATTTCAATTTATATTTTTTTTGCAAACATTTATATTTTTGCTGAAACTAATTTTAGCTTGAATTATTTTTTTATGCTGACGTACATGTGCACTCGTCTACATTTGTAGCTATAAAAGTACTTTATTGCTATTACGAATAATTTATAACGAGTGCTGAACGATAGCACACTACTTGATAAGAACAATACGAGTGACCAAGTCTTATTGTTAGGCAAGTATAATGTAATCGTCATTTGATTAAAGCACTTAGGCGGCAAAGTGAGTGATTCGTTAATGAATATGTCATCAAATTAAGTTATTTGGCCAACAACAACAGCAACAGCAATAGCAGGAAACATTAGTTCAAAGGCGTTGCCATTAGGTGTTTGATTGATTATTTTATTGCAATTTTAACAAACTTTTTTGAGTTGATTTTGTTTTCGGCTTTGTGCTTTTGTTTAGTAAGTCATCATTTGATATGCGTTAAAAAGTTAATGCCATTACACATGTGTCACACATTTAAGGCTAACGAGCACAATAAAGTTATGAAAAGGAAAGCGATACTTCAACATTTGTGAAAGATGAGACTAAGAGTAGAACTGAGATGACTTCAGGTAACCGTGCTTGTTGCTAAGCTTTATAATTGAGGCTTAAGTTTTTTTTTTTATATGTATGTATGTAAGTTGTCTGCATTGTGGTTAAAAATAAAAGTGAAAAAAAGAAAAAATTCAAATTAAAATAATAATACAAATTACTTCAAAACATATGTACAAATAATAAAAGAAGCACCACAAAAATAACTCATACGCAACGGGGGCTGCGCAACATGGTGGGCGATGTGCATAACTGTGTTGTAGCTGCAATATTGTTGATGTTGTTGTTGTTGTTGGCAGAATATGCAACATTTTTTGTTAAGTGAAATGGCAATGGAAGCCAAAAAAAAAAAAATATTTTTTCAAATATTTGCAACCCCTGAGTCGAGTCACTAATTGACTTCGAAATGTTGTGAAAAATTCAAAATGATAAAAAAAACCTTCGTTTCAACTGAAAATGTTAACAAATTTAACATTGTGTTGAGCTTTCAGCAGTTTGTATTAAATTTTATTTTAATTAAAAGAAAAATCCAGTTTTTTATTTTGCACAGACTTTATTAACTTCAACCAAGTTATTTATCACTTACACCCAGTGCTCTCTAATTTGTGCAATTTGCTATGATTTTGGTAGCGTTTCTTTCCTTTCCTTTTTTTACACTCTTTCATCTAATTTAATGGCTGCGCCCGTCGATCTAATGAAAATTATTAGCTGGCACACCATAATTTTCGTGGCCATGTTTGCCGCAATTTGCAGTAATTTCACTTCATAAAGAAGCGCACGAAACTTTTACCAAGTACACGCCATGATTTATACCATAACTGAAGGTTAGGCACTTTTCAGCGAACTTCTTATTTATGGCTTGAAAAATTAACGGATTACGTTGCGTGAAAAATTGAATTTGCATTTTACTTTCGGTTTTTTTCTTTGTTGTTTTTGTTGAATTGCAGTCTAAGTCATTTTGATGGCATATTCATTATATTCATTAAATTCAAATGGCTTGCATAAGCTTCTGGTGTATTAACTTTTAATTAATCATCATTGTATTGCCTTCAAGCGCATACTGATGGCATTTGATTTTGCATAATGATTTACATTTAGCTCTTCATTATAGAAATTATGTCTTGGTGCAGCTGAAGTAACTTTGCCATAGACTTATAATTATATGGCCTTAGGAAATAATGTTCAATAAAAGTTTGAAACAAATTTGGCAACTCTTATAATAATTAAACTTAAAAAGTTGTCTTAAAAATAGTTACATTGTTATCAAAAGATAATTTTAAATTGAAGTATTTTAAACCAAAAAGCAATTGTTTCTTTTAACCAATTTTAGCAAGGACGTCCGCAAGGTGGCGCTCTGATCAATATTTTCTTGCGATTATGAATTCTTGTCCACAAAAACAAATACTTTCAAATCATACAAAATCTGAAAATCAAATTTGAACAAGCTCAAGCCTAATCCTGCTCAATGTAAACGAAAATAAACATTGTTGATTTGAAATTTTCAAATTTATTCTCTCCCCCCCTGAAGTAATTCGTGCATGTATTCTTCAAGCTCAAACCATGGAAAATAATACAATTTTTTTTTTGCATGATAGAAATTTATACCTTCTTCTCATTCGCATATTTTCTTATTTCTTTATTCAAACATGTTGACCTTAAAACAAAATTAGTTAAGTGACGTCAACATTATTTTTGAAAATATTCAATTCTAGCTGTTACAGCGCTAATTATTTCCTTATACATTTATACATTTAAGCGGTGATTTTCCAAATACGAACTTACGATTTGTTATTGAAGAATATATGTTTCTATGTATGTGTATCGCAAAAGTATTTTACTTTAATAACATACAAACGAAGAATGTGCGAAAATTAAAGCAAACAGTTTTTTCAACTAATTGTACATATTATCAACAAGATAAATTTATTAGAATAATAGATTATGAAGCAATTGCGTCATTCTCCTTTACTCAATCGAATATGTCAAATTAAGTGTTCGTTAATAAAACGGACAACAATAACAACAACAGCAGCCACAATAAATGCGACAAGTGTAACAGCAAAAAAACATTAATAAAATATATACTGCGTATATAAATAATAGTGTGAATTTAATAAATCTCATGCGCTTTCGTCAACGCTTATTAAAAAGATAAAATTCTATGTTGATGAGTTTTCCATAGAAGAAGCAAAGTAAAGCGGATATTAAAGAAACATTTTACTGTCAAGGAAACTAATATGCAAGTTGTTTTACGTGGGCAATTAAATTGTATAAATAAAGAGATGAGAAAAGCAAGAAGTGGCGGAAAAAAGACAGTTTAGAAAATTTAATAAGATTGTTTGTGTTTAATTATTTGCAAACGTTTAAAGAAAGAAGAAACACTTAATTAAGAAAACAAAAAAATATATGACAGTGTAGCGGTTTAAAAATATTTAAAACGATATTTTAATAGACTTTAAAAAAAATACATACTTATTTGATTGTTTTGATATGATTACTTTTGTCAGGGATGTTTTTGTTTTTACTCATTGCTTAAGAAACGATAGAAAGTCATTATGTAGAGATTTGGAAATATTTTATTTTTCTTTGTGATCCTTGAATTAGTTCGGGTATCTCAAGCCGTCATATTTTACTCTCCGGCTTGAGTTAGATCAACATTTTGTAGAGTTTAATGTCGCTACTTTTGAAGATGGATTGTATTTTTATAGTATGCATTTATCATCTGCAAATAACCTAAAAAAATCACAAAAAATAAAATTAAGTGTTTAAAAATGTAAAAGAAAATATTTGCATATCTCAAGTGCATAATCTTAAAATGTAAGAACATTAGCACTGTTTTTTAGTCCACATGAAAATCAAGAAAGTTTGTTAAGTTCAACAACGTTTAGTAACCAACAAAGTTTTCTTGCCAACATTAATGATAAATGTGTCTTTCTCTCAAATTATCAACTAAGTTTTAAACTTTAAAAGTTGCAGCAACTGTCAAGCGCTTCTGCTGTTTGTTTGCGTACTGTCATTTGCTCCTTTGGTAAGTTGGCTGCTGATAGTCTTGCATCGATTGTCAGATAACTTAGTTTTCTGACATTATTTCACAGTCAATGAAAACCGTCTTCTTCATTTTGTTTTTATTTCACATTTTTCTCGCTCTTCTTGCTTGTACATTTTCACATGCTTGCGCAACTTGAGTACATTTCCTCATCAATAGAAAGTTTTCTAATTGACTTTTGCGCCCGCAGTGAATGAGGAAAATGTGTGTCGTTCAATGAACTTCAACTTGAAGGCTTTTCAGTTGTTACTGTTTTTTATTCAAAACTTTACAAGCAACAGCTTAGGTATCATGAAAATCCTTCAATTCGTAGGCATTTTGGCATCTTATGTTTTCACTGGCTATTGCATGACATAGGATATTTCTTTGCAAAACAAACTAAATGGCTGCCGTATTTGCATATTTTTGTATTTAACAGCACTTTGTTTAAATTGCTCTTATAAATTCTTGTGTATGCCATTTAATTTTGTTGCTTTATCTTTGTTTGTATTTAAATTGAAAACAATATGAGTGCTAAATGTATTAATTCAATAAAACATTTCATTTCATATCCAACTACAAGTCAATTAATTAAACTATTGTTTTCATCTTGTGTCTGCGTTGTGTATTAAAATGTATTTTTAAATCAAATAGATGCGTTCACATTGTGGTAATTAAGGCACATACGGAGGTACATTTATCTATTCTTATTAAATTAGCCGACATTGTACAACAAATATTTGGCAATTAAGCGTCAACATCTGTTTCTCTATGCTAAGCAACATTTGTATGAATTTCACTAAAAATTCACATGAGTTTCTTTTGCTTTATTTTGTTTTTGTGCTTGAATATTGGATTCATGTCATGAAATTTGAACGTGTCGTTTTAATTAAACCAATTGAATTAGACATGATTCATTTCGGTAGAGTTAAAACCGCTTAGTTTTGGTTTAGAGTATAAATTTGCAGTATCATTTTTATCAAATTTATCATTTCTTATCACTATTCACATATGCGAATCATAGAACTCAAATAACGGGTTTCTGCTTGTGGCATTTGTATCAGCCACACACAAGCTGAATGTACTGAATTGAAAAATATGTGCAGTCGATTTCATACCAAACCGAGCACATTCCAACTTTTGCCCTCTCGATTTTACTGTCAGCAAGACCGCTGAGCAATGCTGCCGACACGACTCACCGAAGTGATTGAAAGTGCCATTGTTTGTAGGTGTCATTTTCAATGAATGAATAAACTGACATTATGTCAATTTGTGTTATTTTATTTCTTTTTTATTTGTTCAGAAAAAAAATATTTGAAATGTTTTTAAAATAAAAAGTTTGTTGGAAATTTATAAGTATTTGTTGTTGCATGTCAATTGTTCATACTAACGGATGCGATGATGGCTTGTAAGAGACAAAAAAATACTTGACTTTACTTTCCGTACAAGTCAAATAACATTAATGAACTTTTTGCTGCCATAAATAATTTTTTCTTGCAATCATTGATAGATATCATACGTTTGTAAGAAAGTGAGCAAGATACATATATTTGCTATGAATCAGACGAACATTTAGCCTTGACCATTTATCCATTATGTGCATTAAAGTCTTTTTCTCGAATTCCTGAAAAGTTGGAATTATATATTTTCAGCTATTTTCTTAAAGAATGCACAGCCTTTGCCCTTTACAATATTCGTTGTTCACACCAATTAAGGAATTTATTGACATAAATTTTCCACCATTCTCAGCGATTATGTTAATTCTATTTTGAGTCTATTAATGAATTTTAATGAAGCTATGATTTTTACAAATACTTGTAATTTACGCAAAGAATAAAAATTGCTTAAATTCCATGTTTGCAAGAAAATTCCATAACTTTGAGTTTACTTCCTTTAAATTTTTGCCGTCAACTTAAACTTTTTTCAAAGTGCCTTAGGCTATGCACATATCTTAATAGAATAGAATAGAATAGAAAAGAATAGAATGAGTTTGTGCAAAGACAAATACTTGTTTTTGTTTACTTTGGAAAAAGACAATACAAATACACATAAACTGCTGGTTTTTTGTTTGCTCTCTCTTCATATTTTGTAGTCTTTATTGTTTAAAATGAAGTAAAAAAATATATATATGTATATGACATTTATTTGCACTTTTGCCTAAAGAATTTCTATTTGTTTTTTAAATTAGTTTTCGTTTATTTTGATTTTGTTTTAAAATATTATAAAATTATTACGTATATTAAATAAAACCCCGTTTCATAAATACATGAATGGATCGACAGCAGGAACTGTGAGAATTCGTTACAAAATAATAGATAACTGTTGAATAAATAAATAAATAAACAGTTCTATCTTGAATATTTTACCTGGTCACAACCAACGCAAATTTAGGGGTTATTATTAAATTTTTGTGTGGCACTAAAGCTGCCAAAAAGATGAACTAAATTAATTTTGTTTGTTGGAAGGTGCTCTCTAAAGAAAATGTATTAAATAATCTTAGTGCAAGTGTAAGCATAAAGATTTTTTTTAATTTTATTTTTATTAGTTTTTATTTTTATTTCGTTATCTTTTCCATACGAACAAGTTTTACAATTTTTTTTTGAGAAGTTAGTAAATTTTATAATTTTTGTGGTGCTGCATACCAACTCATAAAAATATATAACGACGCAATTAACTATATAAATATAAATATTTTGGTTCCAGTTATCAAGTATTCATAGCCCTAAACACCCTAACTCAGTTTTAAACTTTTTAAATGAATGAGAGCTGTTCGAATTCTGGCTTATTTTTAACGATGTTGCACGAACACATGCCCACAATGTTTGTCATACCTGGACCATGATGTATCGGGCAGCGTATCTCGAGTTCTTCATCCTCACCAACAGCCGACGCCGCATTGGATGACATTATTTCATATGGTTTACTCTTCGGTTCCATTAAGCCAACGGCGCGTGCATTGCGTAGAAAACTCGCCAATTTCGATTCGGGCTTGTCAACGACATAAGTAATTTCCTCAGCATCATAGCCGCCGTATGGTTCCTTATAATGTGTTTGTACATCCTGTGTATGTGCGTCTGAACATGACAGCCCAACAACAAATAATAATAAGTAACAAGCAAATGAAATTGTGATTTACACACTTACTATGTTTGCCAAGTAGAAGATGCGCCAACGAAATCATGTTCAACGCAGAACTTTCGGGCATAACATTATCACTAATCAGACCATCATCGATGCCCAGCGGACTTTCATCAATGCCGTGCTCTACAATACCAACACTGCGACGACGTTCTGGTAGCTCATGTTCATGTTCCCAATTTTCGATTTCTCCATAAGGCATCATTGTCAGGTCTTCGTCTTTTATCTCCAAATTCATGGGCTTGCGACGCGTACGCCTTGCTTTGTGTTTCTTGCACTCGGTCTCATGCTCCAATGCACGGCGTCCAATTTGACGTTCGTCATGATACTTTGTACGCATCTGCTTGCGTCTGTTAAACGCTTCAGTCAAGTGACGTGCAATACGTGCGCGATTTTCAACGGCAGCGACATTGTTGGTGTGCGTGTTGTTTTTGGTGTCGCAGTGCATTTGTGCAGTGTTCGTGTTGTTGTTGGCAATCAAGAACTCACTCACGACTGCGGTCGCATTGCCGGCAACATGCTTATCGACATCCTTCTCATCAACGCGCTTGGCAATGGTGACGTTCTGCTCAGCCGTATTGTTGGCATTCGCGCCAAGCAAGTCATTCGCCACAACCTCATGTGCACGCTTAATGCGCCCAGCTGTTATAGGTTGGAAGCCGCATAGCAGGATACCTGTGTTTTAAAAGAAGTAAATTTTTTTTTATTTTATTTCCAAGAAAAATAAAATGCAATTATTTTCAGTAATAAAATCACAAACCGAATGCAAAAAGTTCTGCGAAAAGCATATTAAATTTTTTCAAAAATATATTCTTATTTTTTATATTGTCACTGTATTGTAAGATGTTTTCTCTATGAATTCTCTGTTCAGACTGATTTGACAAAGAAAATTTTTAGGCCAACAAATTTTTCAAGTTCTCAATGCTAATGTGATTGAAAAATATTTATGAAAATTGCTTAAATACAATGGGCCAAGAACTATTTTTATTAAGATTACAAGTTCTCGACATTCAGAAATTCTGTGAAGTTTAAAAGGCACACAATACTATAAGCGATTTCTATATAAAGTTTGCGTAGAAGAAAGAACAGATTAATGAAATTTCTAACTTCTTATTTGACCTTACAACAAATATTACTATCCAAATTATTGGAACGTACGCATTAACTAGTGTCCTTATTAGCGAAGTTCTACTGTTTTGGTACAAAAATATTTTTTTCTCAAAAATTACAATGCCTCAAAAAACATGTTGCCAAGAGACATGTTGATGATGTTAACTGATTTGTCTTTCGCATATTTGTGATATTTGACATTATGAGCGAAGAATGAAAATATGTTCAACATTGGATTTGGGACTTGTGCTTGAATAAAAAATGTATGAGTAACTCTTGAGTCACTTAGCACTTAAAAGCAACGCATCACGCATTCTTTCCCTAATGACATAATTTGCCTTACACAATACATGCTAAATAATTAATACACAACATAATGTTTTGTGTGCGCATAAGAGTTGATTGGGTATTATTTTGAAAGCGAAGAGTCAATATGCGAATTGTGTTTTGAATAAATCATGGCATTGAAACGCGCAGACAAAAATTCTCATTACTAATGCGCCTACAAGCAGCTTGTATTTGAATAATGATATTAAAAAATTGACAATTATTCAGCTTCATATTACTCTTCAACTACACCTGCTTCAATGCAGTCTTTCCTTCATGTTGATTTATACAATTATTTCAATCAATTTAAATAATCAAAATAAAAAAAAAATAAATGATTTTCTAAATAATGAAAGAATATACAATATAATTCAGTTAATACACGAAATTAGTTTAAAAATGTCGCTAACGAAAGCAGTGGCAAGACAAAGAGTGTAAAATGGATTTGCCACAAAAAATAAAAAATAAAAAATAAAAAAACCAAGTTTGTTTAAGAAACAACAGCAATACGAACGATTGCGAATCAAAGCTGCACTCGTGAAGTGTAAATTACCTTATCACGTTTCCGGTTTGCATGTGTGTGTGTGTGTGTTTGCTTTATGAAAAAATATACAAAAAAATTAGTAACGTCAAAAAATGTTAACTTGTATCGAGCGTCAACTAGTGAGTTGCTCTAACAAAAGCCAAGGCATTCAATTGAAAGCTTTACTTTTGATACGAAAGTCTGCGTGGTTTGAGCATTTTCGTCTAAGCAAACAAAGTCTTTATTTTTCTTTGTTTATTTTGATAATGTTTGCTAAGCTTAATTGTTTTTTTCGTTATGTTCATAGTGCATTACAACAACTTGTTAAAGTAATAAATATTTAAATAAAAATATAATTGCTGAATGCCCTTAACATTGAGCATTATTTGCTGATAAAGTCGGCACACTGAACTTCGCCGGCACAGTGTACAAATTAAGGCGACTGAGCGTATCTGCATATGATATTTTTAACCTTTTAAATGAAAACAGTTGAACATGTGTCTTACCTTGAGAACAACTCAATTCGTTCATTTGTTTTTAATGAAATCATTTACAAATTCATCAATAAAAGAGAAAAACAGATAAACAGCAACAGAAATCTGTGTCGATTTCATTAACTCATAAAGTTTATGAATTTCTCACTTGTATGACCAAAGTTGTTGTGATAATTTTTTTTTGTGTTTTTTTTTTTACTTATTTTTAGTCAAAAGTATTGCGCGATTTGGATTACAAAGTTGAAATATTACGATTTATCTTACAGTGCGTAACGTCCGTCGGCTGCTTTCAAGAATTGTATACATTTTCCTATATCTTATTTATTTTTACGTAGTACGGTAATTTATATGCAAACAAGTAAACTAAATTAAAAAAAAAATTAGGAAGAAAAAATTATAATAATAAATGAAGTACACACATGAAGAGACGTTTGTATATTTTTGTTTTTATTTTCGATGTGAAAAAAATCTAAAAAGTATAATTTTATCTGCGCGTGCAAATAAAAAAGTGAGCGCATCCATGGCAGTGTAACGGAAATTATATTATCATAGACTTGTCGCATTGTTGTCAAAAGTCACGCGTGAGCTCGAGTTCATTTTTTTATATTTTTTCAAAAACGTATTTTTAGTTCTTTTTCGTCACTAATGAAATTAATAAATTTGTTTAAGAAATTAGTAAAGCAGTAAAGATTATTTGTATAGAAACGCAGTGCTGAAAATTTAATTAACGACACGTGTTTGTATGGCAACGAGTTGTTTACGTTGCCATTAGATTACAGTAATAATGGTTTGTGTGTTCGTGGCTCAAATGTTTATGCCAAAGATGTGGTGAAAATATTATTGCCAAAAGCACATTGAACTAAAAATTTTATTTGCTTTGGTTTCTAATGCCGAAAAAAAGATGTGCAAATGCGTGGAAATTGTGTATTTGAAAATAGAACCAGAACTTTCACTTAATTAGAGTTTATTTGAAAATAATTTGTATAATTTTTAAGATATAAGATATATAAAAAGATCTTTAATAAATTACGGAAAATCTTGGTTGTGCGACTGAGTCGGATCGCCAGGGTTCCTGTCTACTCCAATTATACTGGAATGGCGAAAGAACATTTTAATGTTGACACGGCTATTTTTATTTTACGATGTCTTGGCATTAACCCCCAATCATCAGCGAAAGAGTTTTGCATGCAAATCTTTAGAATTTATATGAAAGATTAATGTCAAAAATAAAGTAAAAGTTTTGGTATTATATAAATTGTTTCTATCGAAACATATGCGCACAACCAAAGCTCTTTTGCTCAATTATACATACGCATCACAAAAACACAAAACAGGAATTACAAAATTCATGACTAACAAGTGACAAAGCAAACCCTTCGGCGTATGAAGATGCCCATTGACTTATGACAGACTTGACAGATTTTGGTGCCAAAGCGCTTGCATAAATTGATATCCAACTTGAAATGTTATAAATAGTGGCTGCTTGTTGTTGTTGTAAAAGGCTGTTAACAGCTGCTAACATATTTCTAAATACTTATTTACATATAACAGATGGTTTTCTAACTCAAATCTTAATAAACTTCAATAAAATTTTCAATCACTTCACACATTTTTTGTTTTTCTTCTTCTTCTTCTTCTTTTTCAATATATTTCAGTTCGTGTCTATTTGAACGCGTGCATCATCAGACAACGACAAGTAGCAGAAAATTACAACAAGATGTTCAAGCATATCAATAAATTCCTTTCAAGTGCAAATGACTTGGCTAAATTATTGAAATTTGCGTGTAAAATGTCGCACAAATTTGCATATGTTTTGTAAATGGCGACGTAAACAAGTGAAATCAATAGTAACAATAACAACAACAACAACACACAGAAGAGCAACAACAAAGCGTTTGTCTTCATTTTACAAGTCAAGTCAAGTTGAAAGCAAAAAAACAAAAAAATATAAACATTGTGGAAATAAGATATCAAGCATGCATCTATACTATAAAGATACGCGACGACAAATTTTCCTACTGCTAATTATATACTTTTGCACTGGGCAAAGCGGCGGTGAACCCGCTCGGTATACCATACACGCGACAAATAACGGCACAGATACAAGTGGGCTAAGAAATTGCTATGATAGTCACAACGGCTTCAATTCGTTGCACACGCCAACACCAACAACAACAACAGCAACAACAACAAACACAACAACAGGAACAGCAACGCAAACGGATGCATTGACCACAACCACGGAAACTATACCATCATCGACGCCTAGCGCTGTTTCCGGTTGGCAGTGTTGTTGTTGGAATGCAACAGTTCAAGTAAGTGTAATATCACTACACATGTGTATATATGTATCTGTTATAGTTCATGCAGTCTTTGTCATGTTTGCTTTTGTTCGGTCATGAGCGAATGACTTCAAGCTAATAAACCTTGAAAGTGTTTAGCCAAGAGAAATTTTCCATTAAGCGCTTAAAATTATACTATTTCAAGAATTTCCAATTTAAAGTGTTTCAGAGATGTTTAAGATACGATTAGCCACAATTTGTTTAATACAATTTCATTAAAAATATTAAAATAAAATGCAAACTATTATTAGACGCAGCCACAGAAACTTGTTGACCAACAAGCAAGCCAAAGTTTATTGGACTCATGTTCAAGCTAAATTTATGTGTTGTGGCTTAGTTGAGCAGTAATACCATTTATGAGTTGCTTGCGTAAGAACTTCAACAACTTCCGTTTCCTGAGCTCACGTCATGCGGCTAAATATTTTGTATCTTTTGTTTTGTGTGTCAAATGCAAATGCAATAAGGTTGTAGAATATTTTTGTCAGCATTTTTGCATTAGCAGGCAAATAAATGACATAACATTGTAAATTCTTGTTTTATGGTTTTATGTAGGAAGAGGAAGTCGAGTGTCGTTGTGTGGGCAAGTCACTAACTCGTGTACCGCAAACATTGAAGGTGCCCATGCAAAGGTTAACGATTACCGCAGCGCCGTTGCCACGACTACGTAGTACCGGACTGAACGTCTATCAGGCATCGTTGTTGGATGTGTGAGTATTATACAACATACAATATACTTACATGCTTACATACCAGACGCATACGCATGCCTTCGGTATGCGTGTTTTTTAATGCTACTTTATCGTGAGCACCTTGTTTTTTTTTTATATATCTACAGTGGTTTGACCGACCTGAAGCATCTGGCGCAGATTGAGGATGGCGCATTCGCTAATTTACCCCTGCTGCGTACCATGTAAGTGTTTGTATAATGTATTACAAGTTTTTATTTAATTAGTTCATTTTGTCGCCGAAGTGAAGTTCCTTTTGCTTGTAACTTAAACGTGTTTAGCTAATTAACTACATATGTATCTTGCAACTCGTTTCAGCTACATTACGCATGTACCCAAGCTGACGTATTTATCGAAGAATGTTTTCCAGAATATTTCCGACACTATTAGAACCATGTAAGTTAACATTTTAGAAGCTGCAATGTTGTATGTTACTAGCTTAATTAAATGTGCTACAAAAAGTATCTGCGCTATATGATTGTCAATTATTTTCACATTTTTAAGTTACACAAACTTGAATTGACCTAATTTCGTAAATTAGTAATTTTAGCGATACACAAGACCAACCAACTAGTTTTACACACAATTTCACACACACAAATGCCATTTTCGCGTATCAATTGAATTAGTGTTGGCAACGTTTCTACGCCTTTTAGTCAA
This sequence comes from Phortica magna, assembly GCA_037044515.1. NCBI lineage: Eukaryota > Metazoa > Arthropoda > Insecta > Diptera > Drosophilidae > Phortica > Phortica magna. The sequence goes on from JBAMBP010002432.1 coordinate 20,670, forward strand.
AAGTTATCTATAAATTTTCGTAGCATATACGACGCAACCGAACCAACACACACACACACACATTGTGCATTTATGTGTGCATTTTTAAAGCGTATCTTTAACTTAATTTACACATACAAAGCGCTATGCAAATTATATATAAATTTAATATAAAAGCAATTTTTTTTATGCCGTAAGTTGAAATTAGTAAGACAAGATATCTTAGTTGCTTCGAAACATGACTTGGCAAGGACTAAAATAGCGTCACTTTAGTGTCTAAGAGCAGCTTTTTGTGGCATGCATTTTTTTTTAACACCTGTCGTCATTTCCTGCTAAGTGAAAATTTAATGGAACAAAAATAGCATGTAAATATAAAAGCATTTGACAGTGAGGTTGTCATGACGTTTGGTTAAGTGCAGTTTCAGTGATTTCATGTTAGAAATGAAGTTTTTTTTTTTTTCTTCAATTTTTTTGCTTTTCGCATAGAAAAATTGTCAGAAACAAAAGGTTGTCATGGCTAGTCGAAAACATTTATGAAGTTGTACAAAAAATTGTTATAAATTTCTATCATTCAACAGCAGAATCATAAATAGCGGCTTAAAAAGTGTGCCAGATTTAATGTATCTACCGCCGGCCAATATACTTAAAATGATGTGAGTAACTTCATTTGACATTTGCAATTAATTTTATAATGTGTAAATTTGCTTACAGTGATCTCGACAATAATCAAATAACTCGAATAGATACAAAATCGCTTAAAATTAAGACTGATCAATTGTAAGTGCTTATAATCTGTTGTTTTCTAACTAATGGTTTTTTGTATAACATTTTATTGCTTAATTAGGATTTTAGCAAACAATGATATACGCTATGTCGACGATTCGGCGTTCTTTGGCTCGGAAATTGGCAAGCTGTAAGTAAACACAATATCCGCGTGACTACTTTGCTAATAAAGTTTATGATTTAATTGCTTGCAGCACATTGAAAGAGAATCGCAATCTGAGAGAATTGCATGCAAATGCGTTTTATGGCATGAGCATGCGAGAATTGTAAGTGTACAAATTTTTAACAAAGTATTGTGTGTGTGTGTGTGTGTCTGTGCATTGTATCTGTAATGGAACATAAGCCATTTGCCAATGTCTTCTTTTACATTATTAAACACACAGAGATCTCTCGAGCACTTCGTTGGTGCGTTTGCCCTCAGTGGGTATGCAGGATATTGAGACGTTGCACATTGAAAATACACACACTTTGAAAACCATACCATCGATATATTACTTCAAGGTAAATTTCAGCGCATATGTACATGTGTTTTATACATGTTTAAAATGATTTCTTTTACAGAACTTAGGCACGGCAAAGCTCACGCATTCATTTCACTGCTGCGCCTTTCGCTTTCCATCGCGACACAATCCACAATTGCATGCTGAGCGTATGCAGGAAATGGAAAAGTGGCGTATGAAGTGCAAGAAGAACGATGCCAATAATGCATGGCCGAAGACAAGTGGCGTGGAAAGCCAGGACAATCAAAAAGTCAACAAATCGGAAAGCCAGAGCGAAGAAGGCATGCCAGCGGCTGCCGTTGCCGGTGGCACTTGGGGTGGCGGTGTTTTTTATAGGTAAGTGTTACACCCACACGCGCTTGTCTTAATTACAATGGTAAGAGTACACTTGTGCTATTTAATGAACGCTAATTACTTGCCGCAGCCATCAGACGCATGCGAACTTGGCGGTCGAGGAGGAGAATGGCAACGGCGCTTGGACAATGTTCGATGGCGATGTTGATTACATGTCAGATTCAATGATGAATCAGGAACTTGGCGTATTTCACGAGCAAATAACCATCAATCCCGAAGAGGGTCAAACTGATGAATTTTGTGGCAATTTTACATTTGCGTATGTTTGAGATTTGATTTAAGATTTAAGCTTATTGACATACAATTTGTATAACTCATGCAGCAAATCTGATGTTGAATGCTTTCCAATGCCAAATGATCTGAATCCTTGCGAAGATGTCATGGGCTCACAATTGTTGCGCATATCCGTTTGGATTGTGGTGGCTTTGGCTGTCATCGGCAACGTGGCCGTATTATTGGTCATACTATCGATTCGGTAAGTTGGCTTGCAAATGTAATGCAAATAATTAAGTAAACACAATCGATATAAATACAATTGATTTCTTTTACTAAAACGACAACAACAAACAACGACAAAATAGCGCTGAGACAGCGTCAGTGCCACGGTTCTTGATGTGCCACTTGGCGTTTGCTGATTTGTGTCTGGGACTTTATTTACTGTTAATCGCTTCGATCGATGCGCACTCAATGGGCCAATATTTCAATTACGCATATGATTGGCAATATGGTGAGCAAAGTGTTAATTGCAGACACATACACACACACACACACACACATACACACTTATACGCCCACACAGCGACAGAAATGAAAACAATTGTCTTAATTGTCTTGTTTTCATCGCCACAGGCGCCGGCTGTAAGGTCGCCGGGTTTTTGACCGTATTCGCAAGCCATTTGTCGGTCTTCACCTTGACTGTTATCACCATTGAACGTTGGCTGGCCATTACGCATGCCATGTACTTGAATAAGCGGATTAAATTGCGACCGGCTGCAGCGATTATGGTCGGCGGCTGGATCTATGCCATCGTTATTTCGCTGTTGCCATTGTTTGGCATTAGTAACTATTCATCGACGAGGTAAATATTTAACAATTAAGGCATACAATGCCTTAAGTCGTTATAATACGTATTATTCCATCAACAGCATTTGCTTGCCCATGGAGATACGCGATCCGTTGGATACATTCTATTTGGTTGCCATTTTAGGCTTGAATGGCGTCGCCTTTTTGATTATTGCTGTTTGCTATGCACAAATTTATCTCTCCTTGGGCCGTGAGACACGTCATGCACGCCCAAATAATCCGGGCGAGATGAGCATTGCTAAGAAAATGGCATTATTGGTGAGCACATAACATATGCGAATAATATAGCCTCTGTTACTATTTTTATTCTTTATCTTTAGGTCTTCACCAATTTTGCCTGTTGGGCACCCATTGCATTTTTCGGACTCACAGCTCTGTCTGGCTCCGCATTCATAAATGTTACACAATCAAAGATACTCTTAGTATTTTTCTATCCATTGAACTCGTGCGCTGATCCTTATCTTTATGCTATACTAACATCTCAATATAGACAAGATTTGCAAACTTTGCTTTCCAAGTAAGTTGTCATAAGTAAAAATATCTTAAGAGAATATTTCAAGTCTATTTTTGTACTTTCAGATTTGGTTTGTTTCGCAAGAGCGCCATGAAGTACAAGCACAGTGACTCAATGCCAGGCACGACACATTTCACCATACATGGTTCAATAAATCGTCGTTCCTCGCAAGGTCCCAAATACGCTCAAGGCATCTTGCCCGAAACACAGTTTATGCTGAAGCATCATGAGGACTTTGTTTAAAGACTATTTTTATTATTGATAAAATAAACACTTACTTTCAACTATGACTCTGACTACCTGAAAGACACAAACAGTGAACGCAGTGCTGTGCATGGTTTCCTAATTACTGCTTGAGGAATCAATCCAATCCGAACGTTTAATCTAAAGTTTTTTTTTTTTGTTTATTTTTTTTTGTTTTTATGCTCTTGCATATTCTCATTGTGATATTTTATTTGTTTAAGTTTATTAAGTATTATTATTAATTCCATATTGAAATTATATAGAAAAATTATTGCTTTAATATTGTATACGAGTAAGCTCAGCTCTCTTCTCATTTGAATTCTGTCCCGAACTATCTTATTATGTTAACATTTAAGTAAGTTAGTAAATTCTAAGACATTTAATATTTGTTTTAAAGCTTTGATCAACCAAACTAATCGAGTGTTTTTAATTACAAATTATAGTGTGATAAGTAAATATTTATTATACGCCTTTGTTACAAATAATCTCAATAAAGTTTATTATCGAGGCTTCCAGCAATTAAGAATTTTATGAGAAGGATAACTTTTAATTAATCAAACATATGATAACACTGTAAGACTTTTCATTTCCACAATTTGCACACACTTACCGAACAAAACGAAAATCTGTTTATTTGACACTCCTACAACTAAGAACTCGTTTGTTTTTCTGATATTTAATATTTAATAGTCAATATACCTAAAATTTATTTTTCGTACATGACATTTAAAGTGAAAGGATACCAAAAGAAGGCAAAGTATTTACAAATAAGAAAACAAATGTTAAAAATTTAAGAAATCTAATTGTCTGCATGTTAGATGTTTGGTGTAGCAACTTAAAGTATTAAAAAATAAAAATAAAATAAAGTTGCTTTAAATGTTCAAATGTAAAATGCGTTGTTATTGCTGTTTCAATAAAAGTTTAAATTATTCATGGTACATAGTTTTCTATATGCATTGAATTATCATTTTATAATATAATTGATATATGAAATTCATAAGCAAAAACCAAACGGTAATCGGCATTTGGAATTCGAAGTTCGAATCCATAGATAGACATTATTTGTCTCACAATAAATATTGAAGTGCCGCAGGTGTGTATATGGACTACATAAGATTTGCTACAATTCGAAAAGTTGCCACAGCTTTGACAGTACTGCTAAATGATTACTTTATGTTGATGCGCTGATATCATGAGCATACCCTTATTGTTATGGCTTTTATTTTTATATGTGAGACACCCTGTTATCTGGCAGATGGTTTAAGCACAAGGTTTGAGCTTTTAAGGTAGAAGCTTTTGTACAGGTGTTAAAAATATAAGAACAGGCAATATTTATGGTATGATTTTAAATTTAAAAATAAGTTTTATTTATTAATAAAATATAATTTCAATCAATTTCACAATAGAAACACTTCGTTTTCAACGTGAAGTCAATAAAAATTAAGTATAATGCTATAAGTCACGCAAAAGACATTTAATGTTTGAACCTATTAAGTAATTATTTCTAAGCTTGGTCACTTTTTACAATCTTCTGTTTTTTGTTTTTATTTTTTCCGATTTTAGATTTGGCGGCCTTGCGGTTATCGCATGTTCTGCCATTTTCACCTTTTAGTTTTACTAGTTATTTTTAGTCAGTGTGCAAAGCAGTTTAACAAGAAAACTAACTTAACGAGCATGGGTAGCGGATGCCATATTTCACTTTTAATGACAGTTAGCAGATTAGAACCCTTGGTCGGTCAACTGACTGACTGACGACGAACGGATGAACTATGCCAGTTGGGCGTGTTAAAGTTTTGCGAAAATGAAACCGGCACAAGTATTTATTAATAGAGTGTATCTCAATGTAGAGGCTCGTCTGGAGGTCAGTGCCCTTTAGGTGCAGACAACTCGAAAAGTCACAAAGTTCCTTGACATGGTCACAGGCCAATGATAATGATAATGATAATTAAGATAAATGATTACTTTGAACTGTTGTGCGTCACTTCGATGAGTTAAATCAATTGGCTAAAGAAAAGCTTTTAATGCCGGTTTGTTTCTGTTTTAAAAGAAGCAATTATTTCATTTGGTTTTAATTAAAGTTTTCCATTTTACTTACACGAGCGCTAACTAACAACTTATTATAACTTTACCGAGAACACACCTTAAATTCAATGCCATTGTTAGAAAATCATTGCAATTATTAAGGCGCGAGGGACGTTGACTAACGTGTACAATGCCATATGGTGACGCCAATGATGTTGCCTGCCCAGACGCTTTGTTGTTGTCCTAGCTGTCGTTATCACCGTTTAAGTTCTAGTGATGTAATTAAAAGTCGAATGCTCATAAAACTGAAATTTTGTTTGTCCGGCATAAACACATGTTCGTATGTCCAGCTAACAAAGTGCACATATCGCCCACGCAAACACACACAATTACTCCGATGCATAAGTGTGTCAGTGTGTGTCATCTTTTTTATTTTGTTATTCCTGTTAGGCCAAAGTCCCCAAAGGCCTCTGACGCTGACGCCAGCATATTAACGAAAGGACAATATATGTATATGTATTTGTTTGCATGACCTGCTCAAGAGTACTAAACAGTTTTGAAATTCTTTGTAAAAATATTTTTGTTAATTGTCTAAAGAGTTGTTTAAATTGATAAAAATTACATATGAAATTAATAAATAAATTCTAATAACAATTATTTTATATTTTTTTCTATGGTATAATCAAATATTCGATCTTTATCTTAGAACAGACAAAGCACGCTTCAAAGACAATTATGTTTTTGATAAAGTATTAAAAATGGGTGCAGTGATTGGTGAATATAGAAACAAACAAAGAAGTTATTATGATGTCTTGATACTTTCATTTATTGAGTCACAATATAGTCTAGTATTATATATTGTTGCCCAATTATATATTGTTCGAATATTTAAGAAAATGGTTCAAAATGGTTCAAAGAATTAATCAAAAATTTCAGATTGATTGTCTTTGAGGGGTAACCATGAGAGTGGTGTTTTGTGGTATTCAGTTTTGAAGATAATATTTACTGAACCTTTATCAAGGATATCTTGCAATAATAAGAACAATCAAACACTTCAAAAAAGACAAATTTTAGTTCTTCTGCTTCTTCTTATCCTATTATTGCAAAACACTGTTTACTAACAATTTAAATCAGACCAAATTTGAAATTAAAATTCAATTGTGGCCTTATTTTTTCGTTTTTATTGAATTTAACTTTATTGTAATATACTAGAAATGGGCCAATTCCGGAAATAAAATGTTCATTTCGAATAAAAACACATCTTTCAGATTTTCTATACAGTACACTACAAGCTAGCAATAAAGCCGAAGCAGAGTTCTTAAAACGAAATTTCCTATACATATCGTATAAAAAATACAAAACTTAGGCCCTAAAGTTAATAAAAAACAACAACAAAAAAATTGTTTTTAATATGAATAACCTCAGTAAAAATGCTTGCTCGTTTGATGGGCTTATCAGGTCAAATTAGGGAAAT
>JBAMBP010002438.1:0-64084 GCA_037044515.1 Phortica magna
ACTTTGAACTTTGTTGATTCAACATGATCTGAGATAAATAATTTATTATTTTTATTAGCTTAAAATGTGAAGTGAAGTTTAATTAAACGTATTTTTTCATGCCACGCGAAACAAAAGAATAAATTAGGCACGCCTCCTGCCTCACCTCATCTTTTAGGCGCATTAAAATAGTATTGCGTAACTCGACGCGCATATGTGTGTTTGTGTGTGTGTGGCAGCGAGGTCGACGCCAAAATGAGTTGCAAAAGCCAACAAATGTAAAATCAATTGAAAACGTGCTTATCGTCGCACATCAGGCAACAACTTGCAACGTTGGCCGAAAGGCCAAAAGGCCACTTTGGCGGGCGGGCTGCTGGTGTGCAGAAGCCAATGCCAATGCCAATGCAATGGCCATAATGCGACAACAATTGCTTAATGCGTTTAATTACGTTTGTGGGCGTTGCTGGCACGTTCAACGCCCACTGGACGCCCATGTGCATTTTTGACACTTAATGTTTTTATAATTAATAGAATCAATATTTGTATTGGCATTTTATTCGCGCTGTTGTCGGTTGAACAGTTGCGGTTAATTGTAGATTAAAAATGTCACACACACACACACGTACTTGAGTGTCACTGTGTGTCTGTGTGTGTGTGTGTGTGTGTGGTCGGCAAATACTCTTTTGTGGTCATGCAGGCGTTAATTTTCTGGTTGAAATCTGCGTTTGTGCATTTATTTGTATATGCATGTGTGTGTGTGTGTGTGTGTGTGATTGCAATGTAACACAAAGTGAAATAAACATTTACATTTTTATTTGGTCGTTTAAAAACTTTGTGTAAATATTTTTGTTTGAATGCATTTTAATTAAATTTATAAATATATATATTTTTTTTTTGCTCCTTTAATGTTTCATCATAAATTAATGTCAATATTTACATGCATGCAACGCATTGTGAATGCATGTTGAAAGTTTTAAAGAATAAAAATGCGAAAAAAAAACAAACACAACAAACACAAACAAGCGAAACGTTAAAAATTGTGAGCCGTAAACATTTTAAAATGCAAGCAGCGTAAAAGATTAGCGTGCTTGTTTCAGCTTGAAGGCGTTTAACTTTACACACACGCAGACGAGCAAATGTGCAAAAATCATAAATGCATAAAAAGAAAAAATAAAAAAGAAAAAACAAAATAAGAATAAAAATGAAAATGAAAATAATAAAAAAAGAAAACAAGAAATAAGTTCAAAGGGTTTACATTTGACACACACACACGCACACATACAAGCATGAGTATGCCTTCATATGCTCACATATTCCGCGCAGCTTTTCGTGGAGTGGCCTCTTGAGAATGCCACGTATACATGGCCTGCTGACAGACGCATGGTTGGCCGGATAGAGTGACTGTAAGGGCAAAGAAACGAACTGAAGCAGCGTGGAAAGGACGTGGGTTAGCCAGAAAGAATGCCTCACGTAATCGCACACTTAATGCAGCGATTTGCAATTTACACATCGTATTACATGCATAAAAGAATTTGGCGCTGAAATGACTTTTGAAAGGAGTTTATATGATTTCTCATAAGAGCACCAACAACAACAACAACAAACTGCCAAGGGGCAATGCTAAGCAACACAACACAACACATTGAAAGATACGTTCAGAACTTTTGCAAACTCAGTGTACGTCCAAAAATTACATGAGATAAAATGAGGAGCACGAGGGCTCAGCAAAAGCTCACCAATGGGGAGGGGGGTTTATTGAAAATTTCATTTCAACTAGTCCAATAATTTACTAATTATTTTTAAGCAAATTCTCTCGTGAACTGCAAAGCGGTGAAGGGATTCGTCAAAGTCACACCAAAGAGGTGGGGGAGAGGTCTAAATTTCAAGAAAAAACCTCATATAATCTACGAACCGCAAGAACATACACTTGCAGCGATAGGAAGCGCCAGTTGTAGGGTGACAAGACGTGCTCAAGAGTATTGAGAATATTGAGCACAGAAGCAACAGTGCAAGGCCCAAAGTTAACCGTAATACGGACCTGTCTAGGTTATGTATGCAAATTCTCAATCTTAATGGCATACGATCATGTCTTTATTGTAGAAAAGCATACAACATGGAACACGGTTATTGCAATCATTTACACGGTCAAAATGTAATAATTTTGAATTGTTGTTAAAGAATGCGGGGTTGAGGGGCTGCGTCACTCAATGTTGACGATGTTCAGTAAAGTAACCGGCAACCGAAGGCTCCGTGGTGATAAGCTCATTGTTACCATTGGCAAGAACATTGTGTCCTTGCAGTTGATCGCCCATGCCGTTGACCAGACGTGCGGCTGCCTCGCGTGCGTGCAAGGCATTACGCGCCCAGGCGCTAGTGCTCGGCCCGACATCAAGACCATCGCCGATATTGTCGTGCACCGCGTAGGTGCTCGCCTTGGCATGTTCTTGCATGAGCAACTGCCGCTTGCGCAACTGACTGGGCCGATCGCTGCCAATCGCACCGAACGGGCTCGGACCGTTGGCTATGCCGCTCATGAATTCACCGCCAATGTCATTGGGCACACAACGGAATGACGACAAGCTGACTATGGACTGCAGCATGCGTGCTGTGCGCTCAGCACCGGCCAGATCGCCGGTACTCAACTGCTCGAGATAGGTGCGTGCGTACGGATGGAGCGGTGCAAACTCACGCCGTTCGTTGCTCGAACCGGAACTATCGTTCGTATTGCCACCGACAACGGGCAATTGGAAGTCATAGTGCCGCTCCGTATCTACGGTCATTGTCTTCTCATTAGGCGGCAGTGGTGTAGCCGCTAGTGTTCGTTCTTGCTCAGAAGCCAGCAATGAGTTTGTCGGTGTAAACAAGTTGCGCTTGTACGTATCGAGATTTGAGACATGGTTTTCATTGCTTGACTTGCGCTCGTTATCATTCGGCGTGTCGTGCAGGCACGCAGGCACATTTACATGCCCATTGGCAACGCCGAACACATCTTCCGCAGTCTGTGTGCCCACCGTATGCAACTGACGTTGCTTCAGCTGCGCTAGCAGAGTGGCACAGACCTCAATCAACGACACCAGACTCGATTGCACTTCTGGCCACGAAGTGCTCGCATCCGTGCGCTGTGGCGGCATGATGCCCGGCGTTGTAGGCACAAGCGTGGTAGTGGCAGTGACATGCTCGGCAGACCCTTCATTGTGGTCGTAGGCCAACGGGTGCATTGAGATCGGCGAAGAAGCCGCTTGCGGTGGGCTGAGTGTGTTCAGCATTGAGGGATGAAGTTGCTGCGGGCACACTAAGGATGTTGAGGACGAAGACGATGTCGTCAGCGGATCCGAATCGACTTGCATGCCAACTACCGATGGGCAAGGCAAGCCTTGCATTGGCGGATAACCGAACATGTTTGGCCACGGCGGCATGCCATATGGCATTGGTGGCTGTGGTGGTGGTGGTGGTGGTGGTGGCGCACCTTGTGGCTGATAATACGGCCAGCCGTACGGCGTTGGCGGCATGCCACATGGCATAACCATGCCATATGGAAATCCCGGCGGCGGTGGTGGTGGTGGCGGTGGCGGTGGCGGTGGCGGCGGTGGTCCCGTTGGTGGTGATGTTGGTGATGTCGGCAACGAACTAGAAAAGATCGGTCCGTAAGGCGAAATTGGCATGGCCATCATTTGCGCATTGCCATTGTAGGGTTCGATGAAATTAAACTGCGGCATCTGCATAAACTTCAACGATACTATTAATGCAGATACATAAACATGGGCTTTAGAGGCCTTATACTTACTCGCGTCATTGCTCTCGGCACGGTTAGGTTGCAGGCAGCGAGCACTTCGGGTGACGGCATGCCACCGTAAATGTCCACCACCATGGGTGACATGAGATCGTTTGCGCTGTGTATGGAGCCACGAAAACTTTGTATGTAATCGACATTTTGCAGGAACACGACAGCGCCACGCGTTTGCACGTCGTTCAGATCCACGTTGCTGATCAGACTCCGTTCGGCGCGTCGACGTCGATGCTTCTGCGTGCCGCGCGACGCTCCACGCTGATAACGCGGTGGTGCCTTAGGCGTCGCTGGCATAGGCATCGGTGTGGGCGCGGGCGTGGGCGGCAAAGGCGGCGTCACATCATTGTTCGCCATCTTCTGTAGAATTCGGGACTTCGGTATGAATTCAGCGGCATCGGCCTGCAATCTAACGCCGCGTTTCGTGTTCTTTGCCGGCTCGTAGGTCCTTGAGGATCGCACTGCTTCAGCGTCATTGTTCGCATTCTGAGCATAATAGTTCTGGCTGTTGAAACATGCGCTGGCCTGCGCTTCGGCATGTTGGGCATGTTCGGCATGATAATTGTATGCCGACATTTGCATGGCCTCCTGATATTTTTGCCTTTGTTCGTTCATGTATCGCGCCACATGATTTAAGGGCTTAGTGCCGAAATTCGGCGGCGAGTATTCTTTGTGCTTGGGCTCCGTGGCAACCTCGTTGTTTTGTGGTTGCATCAAACGCTCGTTGTCATCATCATTGTGGTTGCACGACGCTTCTATTGCTGGCGCATCCACCAACTGTAAAACGCTTTCCTCTTCACGGTTTCCCATGAATTCCTCATGCTGAAAGTTGTGCGCGTTTGTTAGGCGACTTTGCTCGCAAGTTAGCTCGCAATTTTCGACGCGTTCCTCTACGCGATTTGGCTGTGGACTATATTGTTGATAAACCGCTGACGGCGAATACATGACATGCTCCTCATGCTGCATATTGACACAAGGCTGTGGCGTGGCATAGTCCAGCGCTCCATTGTGCTGACTGGTGTCGGATGTGTGCGCGACTTGCGCCTGTGCCGCTTGCGCCGCTTGCAACTGTTCGGCCTGCATCCGCTCGGCCTGCAACTGCTCGGCCTGCATCCGCTCGGCCTGCAACTGCTCGGCCTGCATCCGCTCGGCCTGCAACTGCTCGGCCTGCATACGCTCGGCCTGCAACTGCTCGGCCTGTATCCGCTCGGCCTGTATCCGCTCGGCTTGCATCCGCTCGGCCTGCAACTGTTCGGCCTGCATACGCTCGGCCTGCAACTGCTCGGCCTGTATCCGCTCGGCCTGTATCCGCTCGGCCTGTATCCGCTCGGCTTGCATCCGCTCGGCCTGCAACTGTTCGGCCTGCATCCGCTCCGCCTGTATCCGCTCGGCCTGCAACTGCTCTGCCTGCATCCGCTCAGCCTGCATTCGCTCGGCCTGCATCCGCTCGGCATGCAACTGCTGTGCCTGCAACTGCTGGGCTTGCAACTGCTGGGCCTGCAACTGCTCGGCCTGCATCCGCTCGGCATGCAACTGCTGGGCCTGCAACTGCTGGGCCTGCAACTGCTTGGCCTGAAACTGCTCGGCCTCCAGCTGGAACGCACGCATGCGCATGGCATCCATATGTGCGGCACGTTGTGCGGCACGTTGCGCGGCATGTATCTGATTGGCCTGATACTGTGCAATCTGACGACGTGCGGCTGGATTCTGCGTGCCATTCATATGTCCGATACGGGTCTGCTGTGCCGCCTGATAGTGTGCCGCCTCATTGGCCGCGTGCAAGAGCGCCATCTGACTGCGTGCCATTTCCATCTGTGCCTCCTGCAGTTGTGCATTGTGTTGTGCTGCTTGCATCTGTTGCGTTGCCTCGAACTCTCGCGTATGCCAAGCACCCGTATCACGTCCGTCACTCTGGCCGTGGCCATGACCAATGCCATAAGGGTGTCCATGTCCTTGCTCTTGTCCTTGATCGCGTCCGTTGGCATAAGATTGCACCTGTACGAATTGGCCGTTCTGATTGAGCATGTGTGTTGGCTCCGGCGCACACATTTGATTCAAGACACCAAAATTATTGACGTTACTCGGATTTTGTACGTTCATCAACGAATCGAACGAAACTTGCACCTCTTTATTGCTTTGGTTATGATAACGACTATTGTCGTTGATGGTGTGGTTGTTGGCGTCGTTGCCGTTCCCGCTGGCGTTGCCGCTCTCGATCCCGTTGATGTTGCCGTTGATGTTGCCGTTGATGTTGCCGTTGATGTTCCCGTGGACGTTGCCGTTCTCGATCCTGTTGATGTTGCCGTTGATGTTGATGTTGCCGTTGATGTTGCCGTTGATGTTGCCGTTGATGTTGCCGTTGATGTTGCCGTTAAAATTGCCGTTCTCGATCCTGTTGATGTTGCCGTTAATGTTGCCGTTCTCGATCCCGTTGATGTTGCCGTTGCTGATAATGTTACTACTGACGTTGCTGTTATTGTTGTTGCCGTTGTTGGTCGTGTTCGTGTTCATGGTTACATTGCGGTTGTCTATGTTGCTATTGTTGTCAGCAGTTGCACTCGCGACCTGCTCTGGCACTTTATTGATTTCGGTGGCGCCCTGATGATTTGTCATGCCATTATCCTTCGGTCGATAAAGACTATTGAAACATGGCAGATCCCGGCCAGAGACAACTGCAGCCCAGCTCGGCGCATTTGGTAAATTTGCTATATTTGAAAAATTTGCCATGTTGCACTCTTATTCGAAACAATTAAAAACGTTCACAAAATGCTGCACAGCAAATAATGAATTTACTTGCTACCCAAAGTAATTGAATAAAGTGTTCTAGAAGAAAAAATTTCAATTAATGACAGATGCTTTGAATTGAAAAAATCAAAGTGAACTAAGCGAAATCTTTTTTTGTTCTTCGTCTTCGAGAATGTGTCAAATTATTAAGGTAACCACGAATTTATGTATTTTTACTTACAATTTTGTAAAACTAAAAAAAGAATATGTGTTCAAAATGTCTTGACGTAAATTAGCAAAGACTCTCAAAGCATATTTTTGCTTTGTCTTCACGGCCAACAATCGAAATCCAATCTTAAGAACGGTCTGCTAAGACAGAAAAAAAAAGTTAATAATAATTAAGGAGAAATTGATTTCAACAAAAATTATTGGTGGAATTTTGATGGAGAACTACTTTCATAAGTCATCCATATGCCGGATGACTTCTTTCGCTTTAGCTCGTCACGGCGGCGACTACCGTCCGAGAGAAATAGACATTCATTGTATGTAAATCTCGAACACTTCTTATCCGGGTGCACAAGTTTTATAGGCGTTTTCTTTAAGGCTTGCTATTCTATCGCCCCAATGCGAATCTTACAATACTTACAAATCTGTTATTCGACCGTGTTCTACCGAAACATTTGTATTTCTTTATAGCCTTATATCTTCACATGTAACTTTACAATTTACGTATGAAAATATATACGAATTATACACGTTTTAAATTAAACAAAAAGTAAAAAAAGTAATAGTTTTTATTATTTTTATTTAATTGTATTTTGTGTATTGTACTTTTTGGTATTTTTCGTTAACTTTTTTTTACTTTTTTGTTTAAACGTAAAGCAATGCCTACTGAGCGAAATAGTTTGATGAAAGATTTTTTAACTAAAAAAAAGTATGAAATTAAAATGCTACTTCTGTCAGTTGACAGCATTGCAAAGGCTTACTTGTGCCACAGAGAGTTCAAATGCTGGGCAACGATTTGTTGCAAGTTGCGTTAAATGTGGCAAAACGTGTCAGTCTCACTTGAAACTGTCGAATATCCCTTTTGCCCCAAGCATTGAAAATCCCCTTGCCATGCGACGTGCTTCACATTTCAAGTGAGAGCGTCAAACTTCAGCGAAATTTCAACACGCTTCTTTTGTGTGTGGGCATGTGTGAAGGCTAATAATGTAAATGCCCCTTTGTAAAGGGGTTTCTTTATTTATTTTTTGTTTCTTTTTTTAAATTGTAAAATATTTTCGTTAGAGTAGCTAAAAATTAGCGTGCAAGACACAAGCAGAGGCGGCATTGCTACCGAAAAAATAAAATGCGCATTCATTGAGATAAATTCGCCGCAATAACTTTAAATAACAAAAGAAAAAAAAAATAAAAACCATGAAAACGAAATACCCTCAGTAACACAAAGCGTGTGTCTTGCCGTGCCGCGTTCACTTGCCACGCCACGCCATGCCACGCCACCAGCGAACGAACGAACGAAGGAACGTCAAACGTGGCGCAACCGCAATTCAAATAAAAATCCTTTAGGGCTTTTGACTTTTAACTCATCCGTTTAACGAGTACGTACGAGTATACGCAACGCAATCCTTTTTGCCGTCGCCCAAGTCGTTGCCACCAACAATAACAACACAACAACAACACAACAACAACAGCAACAACGACTATGCCGTGCCAAACACTTTAGAGTGAACGTTTTATAAGGTTTTATAATGCGCCGCCTTCGTCGCACTTGTCATTGTCCTCTAAGCCCATTGCCAAAACATTGCCGGGCATGCCCGACTCTTTTGTCCGCTGCTACACTGTACACACATATGTCTGTTACACAAGAGTTGTACAAAGCTTGAAATGTTTGTTGTTTGAAAAATAAAAAATCGTAGCATACAAACAGGCGAAAATCGTTTTAAAAATTTGTATGCGTTTTTCGATTTTTATTTTTATTTTGTGTTTTTTTTTTGTGTGCGCCTCAAGTTCAATGCCATACTCAGATTGGCATCGGCATGCCATTGTATCTGCTTATGGCAGCGCATATTTGGAAATCCCGCATCATATGCAATAATCTCAAATCGATTGATGACTTTTGCGGGCATTCAAAAACGTGAGACAATAGCAAAGGATAATAAACATGCCGCAATGGCATACAAGTAAGGCGTGCACATCAAGCAGCATAAGTGAAACAAACGAAAAGCGAAAATTGCCTTAGTTTTTTTTTATTTTCGCTGCGAATAATAAACAAGTCTTCGAACCAACACACTTGTATATTTCTTTCTTGATTGTGCGTGAGTAAAAAAAATGGCAAAGCATCGAAAAGCATTAAATATGAAATAACTTTATGAATATCTTGTGCGCGTATTAAAGTGAGGCATGGCAAAAAATGTGAGTCAAGAAATATGCAATGTCATGCAAACATACTTGTACGATACACATACACACATACAGTGATAATGTGTAGGAGTGATTTCGACATTTATTAACTCGCAAATACACTTGTCAGGCAAACATACAAATGTTAGTACACGCCCACAGACATAGCTGTGAAAATGTACTCATTCAATATGCAGTATAAAAAGACGCCCCTAAAAGTATGCTTCGTTAAATAAATTGATCGTTTTACGCAATTTATGCGCTTGATTTGACGTTAATGTTGCCTAAACAGACTGCGAGGCATACAGTCACACACGCATGCATAAATAAATACAGTTGTAAGCACGCACACACACACACACACACACTTATGTATACATAATGGCATGTGTATGTCTATTTAAATGTACAAGTGTTTTACGTCTTCTTGTGCCTTTTCTGAGCTGTTTTAGTTTTATTTATGACATATGTGTGAATGTTACATGCATGTGTGTTTGTGTGTTTGTTACTTCCGTGCTTGACAGCGCTTATGTTTAACGCTCGAGCGCTTAACCAACCAGCCAAGCAGTCGACACCAACACACACACACACACAATCGCTCAGGCAACACATTTGCGGCATCCGTTTGTGGCATTCAAACATCCCGGCAGCCAGGCAGGCGGAAAAGCAGACAGACGCTGAGCAAGGCAGCCACATCACACATCATTAATCATTTTTAACGCTTTTTATTTGCGCAACATTTCGCGCAGCTTTCTTCACACAAGTTGCACTCATTCATTCATTCTTACATTCATTCAACGCACTTATGTTATTTACCTGTGAGATTTCATGTTTCAAAATGTGGCAAAACATTTTAACAACTTTTTAAGTGATTCACAAACAAAATGTGTCACTCAAAGCGGCATTGAAGCACTTTTAAAGTGATGCTGCAAATAGTTCAAGTAAATGTCATGAAAATCTAATTGGCAAATGGATTGTTGTTGTTGTTGTTGTGAGTCATAGTAATTCCCAATTGTGCTTCAGCAGCCAAGAGACAATAATTCACGTATGCTTTGCTAATAAATTAGAGCATATCAAAGGATAACTTTTGCCACTTATTGCGCCCTAACACGCAAACCCATGAAGAAGATGAAAGTCGCAAGGAAAAACGTTTGACATTTTGTTGCTGATGCGTCTTAAATGAAGGCACCTTCAGATGAGCTTTAATAACATTTGTACAAAAAACAAAAGCAAACAAACAACAACAAAAAAGTAGAACAACAAATAATATTGGCGCTTTATTAAATGTGATGACGATGAGCAAAGTCCGACGAGCTGAAAATCCTTGGCAAATAAATGGCGAACTTCTGTACGGAAACTCGGGTCATTTGGCGTGGCTTAGGAATGCAGAGATTGAAAAGACATCATCAAAGGCGGGCGATAAAAATCCAGCAAATAGAAATGAATGTCATTGGGTAATCAAAATAAATGTGAGCGGCTTTGTGTGCTTCCAAGGCTCAGAACAGTGCGCGGTGAGCGGTGAACGGTCATTGGCGAATGTGTGACAAAAGTTGAATATAAATCAAGCGCTTTTTCTTAGAAGAACTTAAGGCATTGTTGTTGTTTCTTTTTTATGACCACTAGTCGCTGCTACAAGGACATATCAGTTTTCTAATAAAGGTAACATGTAAAAGTACATCAATCATCATTGAGACCGTGGTCGATTTGGCCATGTTCTTCCGTTGTTTTTTGCTAGAGGAAGGCAATGCATCAGCAAATTAGCTCAAATCAAAACATCTTCAAATCTTAATTCTCTTATTAATTGTTTAAGACTGACAAACATATAAAGTTTTCTCATTTTATAAGTCGAAGCTCAAAAAGTTCTCCAATTTTGAAGATTCTGGATGCCAAGTCCGTAGAATTTGTACTACTTTTACTAATCCTAGAGTTATCAATTCAATATTTTGCAAAAATCTTCTTGGAAGTAAATTCAGGTAGAGATTAGATCGAGATCTTGAAACTTGAAAATGGTATTTCTCTGTAAGCAGGCAAGATAGAAGATGGTAATAGGGCAAATTATAAAATGGGTGTGACTACGCCTCTTTCTCTTGAAAACTTAATATTTCTTATTAGAAAAATGCTAAGAAGGGTTTTGCCAATAAGAATATAGGTTTTGGAAATAGGTTTTTTTTTCAGAATTATAAATTTTTTTTTTAAATTTTTTTTGTTGAATTTCGACAATTAAGCTGTGCAAGCAAAAAAGACAAGCCACGCTAAGCGGCCGCATACATAAATTAATTTTAAGCAAAGGCAAACAAAATGCAAATGCTTAATGAGCAAAGAAAGGATGGCAAATGCCAAATGGCAAATGGCGGGGTGGCAAGGACGAGAAATGAAATGAAACGAAACGAACGAATAAACGAACAAGTCCTTAAAGATTAATTAATCTTGTGCCACATGATGCTGGTGCCACAAACAACAGTTACAGCCATGTTGACCACTGACCAAAGGCAACGTCAGACCCCTTTTTATACCCGCACACACACACACAGACACACACACGCACACAAATACATGCATGCAGCAAACCACAGGCAGCTAATGACACAAAAAGGAGCGTCTCGGGGTTAATTTCAGGCTCAACGCACAGCTCGACATCGGCCACAATGCCACACACACACGCACACGCACACACACACACACACATACATCGAACCTTATCTCTCTCGCCTTTTAAAGAAATAATTAATGACCTCGTTTTTGCCACTGTTGCCCGCAGCCGTTGTGTTCCACACACACACACGCATGCACACTCACCCGCACACACACACACACACACACAGTTTGCTCAACACTTTAGAGCAGACAATCGAGTGCATGCTTTGCATCATCAGCAGCAACAACATCAACGTCAACGGCAGCGTAACCAAACTTTAAGCTCAATTAATGTATATGTGTATCTGTGTGTATGTGTGTGTGTGTGTGTGTGTGTGTTTTTAAAATCTCTGCATGCGTTCCATTGCCCTTGTCAGTTTTGTACATAGCAAGCCTTGACCATGAATCGCTTCAGTAGCAACATTGCCGTCGCTCTTGTTCTTCCGCTTGCTCCTGCCGTGCCTTGCCGCTGCCTCAGCCACAGCCACAGCCAGTGTCAGGCCATTAAAAATCGTTTATTTCGATTTGATTTAATCCAAAATAGATTCACGTTGCCTTCATTTCGGCTGCAACGTCGGCCTCGGCAACGGCCAGCACAGTCGAGCCAATTTATGCACTCAATTTGAGCGCCAACAGTCAATAGCAAACTGCTCGGTATCTCTGCATCTCTGTATCTCTGCGTGTGCCTGTGTGTGTGCATGCTTTTTTTGATTGTGTTGAGCAAAGCAAACCGACGTTTATAAATTTCAGTTAATCCTTATTTTCGCATTAAACGCGTTTGCCAAAATTCCAAACCGCCAAACAACTTTCATCGTCCCGGGCACCTTTCGGCCACCAGCCACTCAGCTAGGCTGCTACATGGCCAATATGCTTGCAACTTCAGTTCAATTCACATCAATTCTTTTGCATTTGCATGCCATGCCATGCGCGTTTGTTGCATGCCACAAAATGCTGCGCCCATGTTTGTTAGCATTGCAAGCGCTTGCTCTTGTTGTTGCTGTTGCTGTTGTTGTTGCTGTTGTTGACGTTGGCAATTAAACTAATCGCGCGCCGGGATTAAAATGCGATTTGTGGTGGCGATTTCCATTTGCGATTTGTGCAAATTTATTTTGCGTTTCGCGAACGCCAAAAGCTACTCAAACACACACACACCAGCGCACGCATACAACTGCAAACAGTAAATGGCAATTTACACACGCTGAAATGCCAATCGCAGCGTCGGTTTTCCAACAATGAATGAACCTTTTGCCAACTCTGCGCACTAAACTGTTGTCAGACGCAGCGATGCACGGCGCGTGGGCGTGGACGTGGGCATGGGCATGGGCAACACACACTGATTAAATACATAATGAAAAAAGAAACACATTCGCATGATTCTAATGTCATTTGAAATTGTTTGCATTTTGTGGTCGCATTTTCGGTTTTTAGGCATTTGTGGTGATATCTTTTTTTTGTTATTGCAATTTAGCTTAATGTGCACTTATTTCGCTTTTTTCTCTTAATTTATTATTATTTATTTATTTAATATTTTTTCGTTTGTTTTTTGCTGTTAATGAATGTCGCATTTAAACAAATATTTACTTTGTTTATTTAAATTGTTTGTTTTGTTGGCATTTCGCGTAATGCGCTTAGCCAACTGCATTAAAGGCATTAAATCTGTTGTGAAAACTATTGACGACAACTAGTCTTCCATCTCACGCCATGGCTATGCAAAATATTGCAACTGATCTGCACATTTTCACACGCAGAAAGCTGTAAGAAGACAATCGCACTCAGCAGTAGTCAAATAACTCGAAACCCTACAAGTATGCAACGCTTTTGTTGCCACGAAGCAGCAAATGTGTCATTAAGCGCTAATCTCTGGATCCAATACGTTGATGGCATTTGAAATTGCGCAAAAAATTTATGCAAGCGAATTAAAAATATATAATACTTTGTGGCCGTGCATAATGTTGGTGGTGGTGGCGGTGGCGGTGGTGATGATGATTAATGATCCAAAGCAAAGCAAATCAAATGCAATTCCCCCGTTGGCATTTAACGTGCGACAAATCAAATCAAGGGGCAAAACAAGAAATTGCCGCACATCGTCGACTGTGACTGCGACTGCGACGGAGACTGAGACTGAGACATGAAGTTGATATTGAAGTTGAAGTTGAAGTTGAAATTGGCTCGAAGTGCGCCTCGTCAACTTAATTGTGCACGTGACAAGTGCTTAGATTGTTTTGTCTGATGATGTTGCAGCGGTGGGAAAGCGGAGGAGAGAGAGTTTGGCCAAGCGGACTTGCATTGCAAAAGCAAATGAATAATAAAACAAATTGAGTTGATGAGCCGAAATGCAGCAGACGAAGTGGCGACACGTGAAACTGACATTGAGTGAAGAAGAGTGCATGAGTGAGTGTTAGAGCGAGAAAGCGGGAGGGTGAAGCGGTGAGCGTGTAATTACAATATCGTGGCGACAGCTAATAACGTTGGCAAACACATGAAGCCGAAATGTCAACCACAGGCTGCAACATCAACAGCCTTTAACGCCACACACACACACACACACACACAGAGGAACCATGCTAAACGCATTTTTGCAAATTTCATTAAATAAGATAAATGAATGGCGATTAACGTTAAATGAAGCAACAAAACCAACAACAACAAACATATTTATGCAAAAAAGAAATCTATGCAGCTTATAACAGTGTGCGTGAGCGAGATGGCAATACCAATAGCAGCAAAGAGTGTCAATGCGTAACGCAAAGTTAACGGAAATCACACACACACGCACACGCACATAAGCGCGAACAATCAAAGCGACGTGCAATTTTTCAAAAGCTTCTTGTTGTTGTTGTTGTGCTTGTTATTATTGTTGTAATTCGCTGCCGCATCGCCGCTGCCGCTGATGCCGTGACATGATAAATTGCCAGAAATAATTCTTCAACTGCTGCCACCGTCGCGAGACTTTTGCACACACACACATACACATACATGCGTCTGAAAAAGGACGCACGCTGTCTGCGTGTCGCTTTGACTGTATCTGCAGTTGGGTATTTGTAGCATTGTATCTTAACGCCGCTATCTGTGTTGTGTCTCTGTAAAATGGCATACTTAAAAGTTAATTGTAGCAAGCGATAACAACAACAACAGCAACAACAACCACAATGGCAACAAACAAGACAGGAACAGCAACGAGTGTGAAGTGGAGTGGTGTGGAGTGGCGGGGCGGAGAAACTTTTAACAACAACCACAAATGACATGCTTAAAGCAGCAACAACAACAACAGCAACAACAACAAAAGAAATGACAACAATTCGATACAAGTCGGCGAGACAAGGCAAACATGAGATAAATGACAAAAATGGCTGAAGATCTTGAAA
Source organism: Phortica magna (assembly GCA_037044515.1). Taxonomy (NCBI): domain Eukaryota; kingdom Metazoa; phylum Arthropoda; class Insecta; order Diptera; family Drosophilidae; genus Phortica; species Phortica magna. The sequence goes on from JBAMBP010002438.1 coordinate 14,887, forward strand.
CACTTGAATATTACTTTTGGTTTTGAAGTAAATTTCCTTCGGTTGACATTTAAATTATTATACACTTCGAAAAATATGTGAAAGGATTCTTTCTTACATACATATACTCATGATCAGACAAGTAATAATTATTTGAAGCAGACACATGTTAGGGACCTTCATTCAATTAGAGATCATTTTATCGCTGGCATTTTTAATTTTTATACAAAAAATTTACTTCACAGGTCTTCTTTTTTATGCAGTTAATCATATTTTTGGTAGCAGGCCTCATACATCATGCGCTGAGCACAAAGGATACGCTCGCACGATTGGGTGAGGAACAGAACTCTCGAGATATTTTTTCCAATATTTTAATACATAGTTTCTCATCTTATATTAAAATGGCACAAACTTCATCTGTTCTTCCACAGAAAACGTCAAAATGATTTTATAACAAACAAATACATGAGTTTATTCACTTTTAAGCTTACAAAAAAGTGAACCAGAAAAACAAATCGAAACACAACTCATATGCAGATTTGTGATTAACGAAATGGCATTCAATCTCGGCTCGAGTGTCGCTGTCAAATTGACCGTTGCCATTAACCGTTGCCACGGCCGTGGCCATGGCCGATGCAGTCAACGCCAGGCAACATATGTGCGCATGATGACAATATACGCAGGCAGGACAACTTCAGAATGGACAGGACATTTTAATTTCGTCTGTCAACGGCAGACACGCAAATGCCAACGCATTCAACGCATTCTGGTTTGGTTTGGTTTGGGTTGTTGTGCAATACGTTGACCGCAATTCAAAATACAACAGCAGCAACAACAATGAGCACAACCACGAGGAGACGTGCAATTACATATCACCATCATCACCATCATCATCATCGTCATCATCGTCATCATGATTATCACGAACATAAGCAGCAAACAAGCATGTCTCTTTCTAACTGATTTTTAGTGTAAGCAACATTGAAACCGTCGTCGCTGCGCTCATCAACGTCAGCGTTGCCATCGTCGTCATCGTCGTCGTCGTTGTCGTCGTCACCGCTGGTGTCAAATCCAGCGACGCATTCAGCGCTCAGTGTTGATTTCTAATTTCACGCTGTGTGGTGCGAAAATCAACACGGTTCGACGTCGCCCGCCCCCACGCGCTGCTCACTGCCGCTCAACGGTTGATTCCTTCATCGTTTGCCAACATGCCACATGCCACATGCCACACCATGCATTCGTTGATGGAAAACGTTTTGGCATGCCCGCAGAAAAATGCATCTAATGAAGCTTATCCGATTAGGCCCGATTGCCCTGCAAATGCACCTCATCGGCAGCCCACAAGTCTGTCTGTTGTTGTTGTTGTTGTTGGCCTTCAAAGCGCTCGGCTCCGTTGCGTTTTTCAATTTATGCATTGATTTTGACGGCACTCAGGCTTAGCACCGCTGCCATGCCATGACATTCAATTGCGTGGCATTTCAAGGCAATTTTCGAATCCTTCATGCAATGCTGACACATCATGTGGTTTCTGAAACTAAAACTAAAACTATCATGAACTAGAAATACTTTCGTCATGTATCAATTAACCTTTTCACAGCTCATGGCTCAAGGTTAAAAATAAAGACGCAATTGTATAACATTCAAGTTGATATCTTCGCAAATGTCAAGTTTAGAGTTGAAACCGCATTGCACAAATATCATGAGGGAATTAGATAAAAGGATAGTTTAATTGTTGTTCTATCAATATTATTGAGTTGTGTGCTTGAAGGTCATGTCAATCGTTGTATAATTTATTCATACATCATAGCATGAAACCATTACAGAAATAGAAATGAATTCGAGTCCAAAGTAAAGAAATGACGGAATTCATACAAATCCCAAAAAAGGAAATTATGTGAATTAAAAATGTATCTTACATAACTGTAAATGCGATAAATTTCCATTTGAGTTGTGTCTTCAGGCTCTCAGCTTCCTTTTCAGCACAGCTCAGTTGTAGATGTGTGTTGGTGTATGCGTGAGTGTGTGTGCGTGTGCTTCAGCGTAATTTCGCATTTAATGGCTTCCCACGTTGCAAATAAAAGCGCGAGTGGCACAACAATGCGGCACAGCCGGGGGCTTCGGCCTGAAAGTCAAGTGGCATCGCATGGCGTCACTGTTTGGATGACACCCAACGGCACAACACCGCTGACACCTTGGCACGTTGGCGGCTCCAAAGCGCGACCAAGTCTGAGGCTGCTAAGTAATTGTGCGTTACTCATTGCGAAATTAAGCAAAATGAGAAAAGGCGAACAAAAACAAAACAAAAACAAAAACGAATGCTAAGGATTCAAGGCGATAATGTTGCCCATGATGATGATGATGATGATGTTGGTGTTGGTGAGGATGATAATGACAAAATGGTGCGTTGCGGCATACAAACAAAGGTGTGTGTTGTTGTTATTGTTGCTATCGTGCTAAATAACAAAAGGATGTCTCACAGGAGTCTCAGAAGCCGTGAATAACTTTTTTTTTTCATTACCATGCTTATTGTTGTTATTGTTGTTGTTGTTGTTGCTGGTGGCTTTTATTTTTAGTCTATGCAACGCGCTTTGTTTCGCTCTTTTGAGCGTTTCTTTTGTGTCCCCGAAGTGTTTGCTTTGTCGCTTCGGCAACCAAGCAATGAGCGGTCCGTTAAACAAGCCAGCAGACAGACGAACTTCTATTGCAACAGGCCAAAGTCAAGTTGGCAAAGTTTTGTGGGCCTTTTGAAGTCGCTTTCCTGAAGTTCTCTGCTTCTTTATCTTCTTCTTCTTCTTCTGTGTTTGCTGGTTGGTTCGTTGGTCTGCCGCGCTTAATGTTTGTTTTATTATCTTTTACTTTTGCATTGTTTTATTGTGTTTCATGCTTTGTCTCCATTATTGTTGTTCGTGCTCTTGTTGCTATTGTTGTTGTTGTTGCTGTTGTTGCTGTTGAGCGCTAAATTGGCCGTTAAGATGTTAAAGATGTGGATTCGCAGGCTGATTTAACAAGTCTGTCGCCTTTATGAAGTAGCAATGCGAAAGTTGTCAAAACAAAAGGCAGTCGAGTCAAGTCTGCAGGCAAACAGGAAGATATCGCGCTAATTTCAACACCTGCAGACGTTCATTTATGCTGAGGAAACTTACTGCCTTCCTCCTTTTTTCCAAGTGAACCAAATTGCCAAAGTTTATTGGCATAGCCAACGTAATGTAGGCCGAGTAATGAAGGAAAAACTTCTAGACAACAAATCAGATTGGATTTAGTTAAATTGGTATTTCATTGTTTGCATATCATGTGTGCGAAAATCACGAGTACGTAATGAGTATTACAGTATCTAGGATTGAGCGATTTACAAAAAAATTGTGAAGATTTTCTATTGTTTTGTTATAAATAATACATGCTTTAAAAACTAAGAAAACATATTTTGGCAATTATAATTATTTTTTTTACCATCATTTATTCTTTTTATTAGCTTCCGCCTTCATTACTTTATAAGATATATGGAAAAAGGACGGAAAACAAGTGAGGGTGCGAACTTTCGCTATTTGGCGGATTTGTGTCTGTGGAAACAATTACACTTAATGTGACAATAATCCAGCCGGGACGCGAACCTTATCAGATGCGATGCATCCACCACTTTCCTACTAACAGCGCCTGTTTTTCGCTGTTAAGCTTATGTTAAGAACATTTTGAAATATTTTAAGCCGTTAGGACTCGAAACGCAGCCGAATATCAAATGCTCAATAAACGCAGCTGATGTTTGCATTTACTCCAATTTGAAAGGAATTTAAAATATAGCTTTTCAACTACTTGGAGTTTAACTCAAAGCGAGAGAAGTGCGAAAAATGACATTTAAAATCAAAAGCGTAAAAGCCCACAATCTTCTACACAAATATCTTGAAATTTACTTCGTTGCCTACTTCAGCTTTTTTAATGCGCTTAGTTAAAAGTTTACAATAAATTGTAGAATATTGAAACTACAAACTAAGCGCTGAAAACGCTAAATTCAAAGATTCATGGATAAAATAAAATAAATGCCTTACAAAATCTCACAAAACATATGTACCTACAGCCGGCCGAAAATCTACCGTTACACAGAGGTCGTAAGTAGAGGTCACTAGCGCCCACAACAACTTTCTTGGTACGACATTTTCAACATTTTCACTTTTTTCAAAACAAAAAACAAAAACTTTTGCTGCGTTTTCATTGTCGGCGGTCTTCAGAAGCCGAGCCCAAATGGCACACAAAGCCGAAACGCTTTGTTAGCCATGATAAAGCGGCAATGCAACGCAATGAATGCGTAATGAGCGCATTTTCGTCAATTAATGAGACAGTAAAGGGCCAATAATGAACGCTCGTAAATCCGTACGAAGTGCAGACGTGAGAAAATGCTTGTGCAACGATACATGCCTCTAACGGCCTAACGGCAACGGTTAAGTTCAATAACCAGCAACAAATGTGAAATGCGAGAAAAACAGCGCCAAAAACAAAACAAAAAAATTAAATTCAAATAAAATGAAACTTCTTTGGTCGTTCACACGCTCATAAGGGTCGTGCTGCTGGCGAAACGAAAATCTTAAACAAATACGAAATACGAATAATTTTCCAACATTCAATTTAAATAAATATTTGGCCGCAACCGGAAGTTCGTATTTCCATATCCGTCAGTGCGAAAAACGAAATGAAAATGAACTCTTTGAAGGCACTTTTATTATTAGTATTTTTGTTTTTTTTTTCCATGCTCATTTTTCATTGTGTAAATAAATCGGTTTTTATGGGCTACGCTGACCTCGAGAATTGAAATTCGGCATGTCTTCAATAGTAAAATGTAATAAATCTTTTAATTACAAAAACACAGTTTGTGAAAACGATTTGCGATTTCGCCGCCTCACCCCTTCCTGCCGCTCAACAGTCAAACAGTCAAATAGTCAAACAGCCAAATCGAGTAAACACATTTCCGTTGTATTGAAAACGCAACATGTTCGCCACAAGGCGAAGTTGTAGCGGCGGGGGTGGGCGCGGTTGGCCGATTGCGTTGACCAACGGAAATTCAATGACCAAATGCGTGTTTATAAAATTGCTATGCATGTGCCTCTGTGTCATATTTGCCCGGTTAAGTGTACATTTTCTATGAAGACCAAACAAAAAACGCGCACAAATCGCGTTTGCAAACGCGCCAATTGACGTTTGTCGCGTATTTGGGCAAACGGTTGGCCGCATGATTGCTGATACTATTGCGCGGCTAGCAACAACACTTGCTTCATCAGGTGCGCACAAGTTTGCGAGTTATAAGCAAAAGCAAACAGAAAACAAGCGTTGCTCACATGACAAACGCCAACGAATTGCTTAATTTCGTTGCCAAATTGGCGAAGCGCACAACGACAATGCCGAACCAAAAAGGCGCACTGCGCATTCCATAATTTCTATGAATGAAGCAAACGTTTTGGTAATGAACACACACACACACAGACACACCCACAGATAACCAATTGCAGGCTCGCCATTAGAAGCGCGTTTTACAATCGCTACAAAATCGCATGTCGTCACTTCGTACTTTTTCGAGTCGCACACACACACACACGCGTGCTTGATTGTTTGGCAACTCAATTGACTTAGTTTCTTATCTATTTCCGTCTGCTATTTCACTTTTCTTTAGCTAATGTGCACACACTTCCTTCCGTTTTCTATTTTGTTTTTATTTTTATTTTAATTTCCTCTTAATCGCATTTTTTTACCCCATTTTAATGCTATCAACGACACTCGACGGTCTTTTCAAGTGCGCTTTGAACTCTTCTTATGTTGTCTCTATGCTTTTTTTCTTTATAATTAAATGTATATGCACACACATACACACAGATACACACCTTATACAGACGCACTTACACAAAGCAGAACAATAAAAAGTAGAAAATGAGCATCGCTAAAGAGCATCACTTTGCTGCATACAAGTTGCCTCCACGACATTGCCGTACATTGCGGTACGACAGTCGAGTTGTTAAAAATACTTTAAATGCATTTGGCATGTGCCACGACAATTACGTAGCGTCGCTACAACAACAACAACAACAACAACAAGCTGAGACTGCTGAGACTACTGCAATTGCCTGATGTTGGCATTGCATTGTAGCGAGATGCAGCACGCGTCTGTTGTATCTCATCATGTTGCTGCGCACAGTGTGTTTCAACCGTCTAACAACACTTTAAAAAGCACATTTTTCATCTTATTTATTATTTTACTTAAGTTTATTTTAGTTGATTTAATTTCCTTTATCAAAAGTCATCAATTTGTACAAATATTTTCAAGACAAGACGAAATATTTAAATACATAATTTTAATACATGATTTTATGTTGTCTTGACGTAAAAGTTACGACAAAGTAACTTATTTTGGGCATACTAACCTTTGATCTAAGAATAAACTTAAAAAAAAATCTAAACCATTTAATATATGCTAACAATGCAATGCTTCCAGAACTGTTGGAACAATCAAACTGTACGCTTACAACCATTTTGTTCTTCGTATGGCTTATTTATTGAAATCCAAGAAAATTGCTTATCACAAACAATGAAAAGGCAACTTACTATAAGACTTATGGTGCTGACATTATTTGCGTTGCGCAAATATGCGTTGAAAACTCGCATAATCAGTCAAATTGCGCGTGCGCAGCATTCAAAATGTGCCGCTTTTCGTAGCTAGTTTATTTGTCTGTCTGTCCGTCCGTCTGTCCGTTTGTGTGTCCGTCTGTCTGCATATCTATCGGCTTGCTGGCTTGCCTGTTTGTTTATTTGTTTTTCTCAATAAATGCGCCTCAATTTTCAAACGCCATTTGAGTCTGTACGACGCCATTTGACGTGTACTTGCATAAATCAACCAGCAGTAAAACAAATCATATATGTGCGTGGCCTACTCGACAATATGATACCCTGCACAGTACAGTCAACACTTGTGGGACGTTGTTATTATCAAATTTCGGCTTCATATCATTTATCATCATTATAGATCATTCCTTTAACATTCTTCTATCCAAGAAGAATTTCTTTAAACACAGTTTTCTCTCAAGCAGACCGAAAGACGAGCTCATGTTCTTTATGAACTCGTCATGTCAAGCTGTAAAAAGTCGGTTATGCCGCATAGATATACCCTTTGGCCATAGTACAAGTATAACAAGACGCATTTTGCAATCACTTGTGTGCAACTATGAAAGATGTATGTATGTCTGTATGTTCGTTCGTTCGTTCATGTACATACATAAATGAAGTGTACGAATGCATGCATGCATTATTGAGCAATGCGGCAAAACCTATCAAAAATATTGTTTGTGTTGTGTGTGTGTTTGTGTGTTTTTTTTCTGAAATTTACTAAATAAAAGAAAAATAACTTTTCAATGTTAAGAGCAACGAATGCGCACGCACGCCTTCAACATTTATGTATTGTCAACTTGTTAAAACACTTTTTTCGTTTTCGTTTTTGTTTTTATTCAAGTTTACTTTTATTTAAATGCAAATATGCAACTACGTCATGAACAACATCATCGCGTTGTTCGTAATGATGTTGTCGTTGTTGTTGATGATGATGATGATGATAATGTTGATCAAGCCAAGCTAAACCAATTCAATTCAATGAATTTCCATTTACATTTCCATTGAAAGACATTTCCTGCTAAGGACTATGTTAGTTTCTTATATGCAGCAACAGCAACAACTACAATAGCAAAGAAAGAAGAAGAAGAGTAGCAGATGCAGATGCAGTTACTATCAAGCGATATTCAACATTTGCATTCTTAATGCATGTTTTGTTCGCTGCTCTTTTTGCCACTTGAACAAGTTCAAACATCTTTTGTCATTCGTCATGCACATTCATAATAATGACGCTGCTGTGCCATCTTGCCTTCTAATCACAATGATTGTCATCATGATTCGCATATTGTTGCAGTTGTCGTTCGTGTTTTTTGTTAGACTCAATGGTGCCCGGCCGAGCATTGCAATGATTTGCATTTATTTTTGGCATTGACAGTCACTTACAGACCGACGTTTGCTTAAACCAAACGACTTGAACAGTTTCGTTTTGGCATTTATCAAACAACAACTTGATTTAGTTGCTTCAGCAATGCAACATTTCAACAGATGCTTCGAACAAACCACAGTGAAAATTCATTATGTGATGACGAAGAATGATTAGACTCGAACTGGTTTTCAATTCAATAATCTGTAGATACAAATTCGCTTTTGTTGCATATAAAAGTTTGAATGCAGACATCCTTATAAAGAGGTTTTTGATAACGGCACTAAACCAACCTACAACACCAGTCGCTATGAGAAGATACTTCAAGATTTTTTTCAAGAACTTCTTATAACATGTTTCCACTGTAGTAAAATTAAAAAAAAGAAACAACAGAGTAGAAATATTTTAATTCAAGATTTTATTGTTACACATTTATGGCTTACATATACAAAAATATTTCGTACGCGTACAGAATTACTTAACAATTCAAGGCACACAATTTGCATTTGAATTGCATTTTTATTGTATTTTGTTTTGCTTATTTATTTTTGTGCACAAAGTAAACATTTTGAAAACAGTTTTCTTTAATTTTTTATTGCTCAGCACACTTTTTTTTAAGCGCAGTTTTTCGCATATTTGAAATGAAAATAGTTTATATGTTAGAATGCACGAAAAACATAATTGAAAAAAATGTCTATAAGTTTTTTTATATATATGTGATCGTTGCATATATAATATCATAGACGAAAGCCAAAGGCAAACGTTTCATTTGCAATGCTTGCATCGAAATTGAAGGCGCTCTCTTTCCCACACACGTCATGACATCTCTGTTGCACTTGCACTCCATGGCTAACGCAACGTGCATGCGCCTTATAAATATTTACATTAAGTTTGTCAATTTATTTATTATATTTTATTATTAAACTTAAAAAACAAAAAGAAAAAAAATCAAATAAAGCAAAGAAAAAAAAAAGAACATAAAACAAAAAACTTGTCATTGTATTTACAAGAAGTAATTATTGTTCATGTATATATTTAAATTGTTCGCTTTGAATTTGTTTTTCTTTACCAATTTTCCTTTTATTAGTTTCTTTTGTTTTTATTGTTTATTTTAAATTTATTTAAGTTTGCTGCTTAATTATTTAATTCTTTCATTTGCGTACTTATTGCATTTACAAACAAGTCAACATTGTTAAATATTATTTTTAATAAAAAAAAAAAGTTATTGTTCATTATTTTGTTTTAATTTTTTTTTTATTTATTTTTTTTTTTATTTGTACATTAATGCAAATTTTGCCTCCGCATTTGTTTGTTTGCTTTGTAAATTGTTCAAGATTTGTTGTTATTGTTTTTGTTGTTGTGCGTTTTGAGTTGTTATCAAAATATTTATATAAATAATAATAATAATAATTGACTTAAAACAGTTTTTTCGTTAAAAATAATTTTAATTTATATTATTTTTGCTTTTTTTTTTAATATTTTTAATTTATTAAATTAGTTGCTGTTTAAGTAGTTTTTTCGTTATAAATTTTTTACGTTTTTTTTTAATAATATTTTGTTTTTCACTTTTTTTTTTAATGCATAACAAAAAAAAAAATATTCAAAGTGTTTATTTAAAAATAAAAAAAAAATAATAAAAAATTGTTAAGCAAAATGCTTTTGCTTTCAACCTTTCGAGCCATTCTCTTCAATGTAAACATTACCGGGTTGTAATGTCTTTAAAACACGTCGTTCATGGTGTTTGCTTGGTTTTTCAGCTGCAATGGCAAGGAAGAAGAAGAAGTAGAAGAAAAAAACAATTAATATTATAATTAAACAAGCATAAAAGACAAAAATATGCTTTACTATTTTAATACTCTTAAGTTGCAGCGTATCACACAACACATAAGGCAAACTAGAAATCTGCCAAATACCAAACGTTCGATCGATCACAGCAAGTGTGCACTGACGTATGTTGCCTGTGAGCCTGTGTAACATATGTCTTATTGAGTATATACGCTTGAAAAGCCTACTTTCAATTATTAATTTCAAATCGAATTCAAATCGATTCAATTGATCAATGGCAGCGACAAGTACACAAGTACACGCACAATCTATTTGCGTCGAGCGAAGAAAAAATCTGTTAAAAATATAATAAAAAAGCGCGAATGTCCTTCATGTGCTTAAACAATTCATATTGTAGCACACGCGCCAAGCCTGACAGGCGCTGTCAAAAGGCGGCTGACAGCTTACAACGCATTCTCACTGAATTCTTTTTTTACAGAATTTCAATGAACAAAAAGACCAAGAAAGATCTTGAATATGAAACGAAAAAAATACAAAAAATTCAAGTAAATCACATCATGACAGAAATAAGTATCTCTCTTGTTGTTGGTAGGTGGCAGTTGACGCCTCTTTCTCACTCTTGCTTTGTCTCGCTATCTTTCTCTATATAACAATAAATCAGAAGCTTTGCGTGCCGTTAATGATCGTGTTGATATTCACGCCCGGCAAGCGGCAACTAAAGACTTGAAGAGTCGACCGTGTTGTTAATCGTCAGAGGGGAAGTAACTGGGCATTTCTTAATTGCTTTTGAATTGTGTTTTTTTTCTTGCTTCACTCTGTCTCTGTCTCTGTCACACTTGTTCTGCTGCCTCGGGCTGTGCTGAGTCAAATTGAGTCTGTGCAGTCTGTGCGGAACGTGCCAAGTGTTTTGTTATGTCGAAAACCATTCAATTTTTGCGATTTATATGCAAATTTTGAACACTTTTAACGAAACAACTGTGAAAAAAAGCAACAATAACAACAACAACAGTCAATATGATATGCATAAATGAGAAAATAAATCGAAATGACCAAAGGGAAGTATAATGCCTCAACACATGCATCTGTGCGTCAGCACAAGACTAATGTGCCGCACGAAGGCAAACAAAAGGATGCGTGCAGACGAGTCATGTCCATGGCCAGTAGGCGTTTGCAAAAGGCAATTAAATTCGACACACACACACACACACGCACACGCACACTGTGACAACAACAACAATCACAAGCAAAGAAGAAAAGGGACAATTATCCTTAAGCGAAACATTCTAAACCGAAACCAAATTCAGCAATGCTGTTGAACCGTGGCAGCAAAATGTGTAAAGAAACTCAAGTGGCACGCCACATGCATGCCACGCACGCTGCACGGCCCCCGTCAGCCTAACAACTACCTGTAGAGCTACATGGTGAAAGGCACCAAGACCTGTGGCGCCTTTGCGGGTGGCTGGCTACAAAATGAGTATGGTGTATGTAAAGTAAACTGGCCAACAAAACATTGCCAGACAGCTAATCAGCTAGTGAGCCAGTGAGTCAGTGAGTCATTGAGTTGTTGCGTCCGTCGATATTCAGATTTGAAAAACTTACCGGGCAATAGAACATGCTGCGGCTGAAAGTTCCTCGTTGTTGTTGGTATGCGCAACTCATCGGCATTGCCAATGAAAAATGTGCCGCCCTCGAGGCTTTGCACTTCGGCCAATTTGGCCATCAGTTTAGTTGAGAGCTCCTCGACGTCTGAAATGAGATTTAAACAAAAGAATCAATTAACAACAATTATCAAAAAGAAAAGAAACAAGACAATCGATCGATAGAAATGTTTAATATGTTGGAACATAAAATTGTATAGAATAATTATATAATTTAAGCGAAAAAGACTTAAATAATTAATCGTTGTTTCCCACGATGCTTCAATAAACTAGCTACTTAAAAAAATAAAAATCCAATCAATAGCGCATTAAGTCTACGACGAATGGATTTGGAAGTGGCAACGCCAATTCGGATGTTCCGGAAACCGCATGTGGCACAGAAAAAATACGCCATTAAATAAATGTTTTGAAGAACGCATTTCATTTAATTGAAATTGAAAACAAAACAAAATTTTGCAATAATAAAAATGGTGAAAAAAACACAAGCACACAAAAAACAACTGTTTTTTTTATTAACATTTGTTTATAGCACATGAATTGCGCAAAGAATTGACGGAGCACTTCATTAATGAATTAAACAAAATAATTTGTGTTACTTTTAAGTGTTGTTTGTAATAAATAACTAAAAAACAACAAAAAAAAAAATACAAATTCAAGTGAGAAAATAGCAATTTATTTATTTATTTATTTTTAACTTTACTTTTTTGTTTGCTGTTCATCTTCGATTTGCGCGTTTTAAATTAAGCGAGCAAAAAAAAAAAAGCTAAAAAATAAAATGAAAACACATAAAACAAATCTTTGCATTGGAAAATTGTTCATAGTTTGTGTGCAGTTTGTTGAGGAAGTGCAGGGGCGGGGGCGGTGCGGTGCAGTGCGGTGTTTCAGCATGTCAGGCAGCATGTCGAACAAGAACATTTCCGAAATCTAAACAAAAATTGTTGTTCAGCTGTTCACGCTGTTAATGCTTTTGCGCAGAGACCAAAATTGGACCTCGTCGCTGATCATGATGATCATGATGATGATGATGGTGATGATGATCATTATGAACATGATGATGCCGCTGAGCTGATATTGCTTCCTCAACTGTGCCGCATTCATAAACTGACAGTAAAGTTAATTTATAATTTATTTATAAACTCAACTTGTCTGCCCCGCTGCACCGCTGCCCCTCTGTCGTCACTGGCAACGCTTGTGTCGTTTTCGCTTTTCGCTTTTCGATGCCTTGTGAATTTTTCCACAAAATAACAAAAATGAGCATGAAAAACACACAAAAAAAAAACAACAAATAACAACAAAAAATGAAGAAGAAGAAGCAGCAACGAAGCAAATGTATAGGAAAACACGTTGGAAAATTCGAGGAAATTGCCTGAAAATGCGCTCATGTTGCTTTTTCACACTGTTCGGAAAATGTAAACAAGCTTCCGAGGTGAACTCACTTGCCAAGGTACAAAAACAACAACAAAAACAACAAAAAAGTGAATGAATGCATGAATGATTGAAAAACGACTGAAATTTGTTTTTCCAATTTCGGAAAATTTTGTAAAATTTATTAGAATTTGTTTTTTGTATGCCAATTTTGTTTCTTCAATGAGTTTTTGGATTTTGACAAAATCGATGAGTTCATTTCAATGAACTGTTTTTCTTGTTTTTGTTGTTGTTGTTTTAAAGCATTAAGTGAACAGCGAAACCACAAAAACAAAAAACAAAAAAAGAAGTATTTCCGCACTTTTGTAATGTTTTTGTACAACTTATATGAAACATGTTGCACATGTTGCAATCGAAATGTGTTGCACAAATAAAATTATTTTTGCACATTGAGTTTCTGCTGCTTCTTTTTCTTCTTCTTTTAGGCTTTTTTATTTTTGCTTTTACTTTGCTCAATTCAATTTATTGCTTACGCATGCAGAAAATGAATATTTCCAAGTTGAAGGAAACCATAAGCATCTTCTTGTATGAAAATGGCCAAGAAATATTTTCATGTCATGAGAGTTGCAAGCAAACACAATAAAAAACAAAAACAAAGGACAAAAATGCACAACACATGAAAAAAATTTAAAGAAATGCGAAAATTTGCATGCAAATACAGTGAAAACTCCGGCAACGAACTTCATTTCAAATTACGTTTTTATTCGGCTCAAGTCGATTATCATTGCTGTGATCTTTAGGGTTTTTCCTTGAAATTTAAACCACTTCCCCCAGTAAAAAGTTGACATGAGCCGCCCCAACCTTTTGATAAGTTTTTGCTTGCCCCCCCCCCCAGCCCTAATTTTATCTCACGTAATTTATGGAGCTTGTCCATTTGTCAGGAACTGGACAAGCATTAACCGTGGCCGGACTAAAGCAAGAAATACTTTAAGTTGTTCGGCGTTTTGAATCAAAAAAAAAAAAAACCTTTTGAAAACAAAATATATAATTCGCCTTAGGCATAAATCAAAATGTGAAAAATATAATAAAAAATAATAGAAAGCAATAAAACCGCCAATTAACCGGAAATGACATGAAAATGTTTGTGGCGAGAACATGTTGCAAGTTGTTTTGCGATCAATCAAAAAGAAATCTGACAAAGGTGCACGGCGAACGACGACGAACTTCCTGCACGGACACACACACACACACACACGCACACACACACACAAATCATGCATCAATCATGTTGTTCGAAATGCGTTCATTCATAATTTCATTTCATAATAAAAAAAAATGCATTTCCCAACGTCATCATCAGCAAGAACTTCATCATCGGCAGCATTGATCATTACTATTTTTAAGACAACAGCACTTGACGAAAAAGATACACGCTTAGGCAGCTAAGGTGCGACTACTTGTGTGCTGTGTGTGTGTGTGTGTGTGGGAGAATATGCTCGCACGCTGTTGACACTATACAGCATATTTCTATCAACACCTTTGACTGCATCAATGTACATGACATAGACCGAAGCATCATCATCATAAGCACAGTCATAATCATGATCAGCATCATCATCAGCATCATCATTAGTAGCAGCAACATCATTATGTTGTCTTTAGTGATTGTTACATAAATTATTACAAGCGCTGCCATCATTGTTGCACTCAACCATTGAGCATCATCTTACACAGCGTTCTCAACTTCAACTTCATCTGCGACGGCAACGGCGACGGCAACTTCAACTCAGATGCTTGTCGTATGAACGATTATTTTTAGTGCTCATTTGCGTTCGCTACTTTGTTTTACATTTCATTTCATTTCGTTTCATTTTTATTATTATAAATTTTTTTCCTTTTTTTTCTGGTTTCGGTTTTGGTTTTGGGGGTTTGTACGTTTTATTATACAATAAAAATTGTGTGACATGAATTTTTGTGTAGGTTCTTTCATGCCTTCAATGCCGGAAGTTGCTGCTGAAAGATTTTGTTATGTTGAGCGATCAATCGATTGATCGAACTGCTTCCGCCTTTGAGCGAAGCGTGCTCAGACAACGGCAATGAAGGGTGCCAGGCAATTGTCGTCATCGTGGTCGCTGTGCTTGTTGTTGTTGTTGTTGTTGTTGTTAGTGTTGTTGTAGCAGTTGTAGTAGTTTGTTTATTTGTCCTTGACAAGCGTTTTCCGCTTTTCCGAAACATTTTGCCGCCAAGGTACATTTTACGCCGCCATGTGTAAGTGAGACCAACAAATATATATTTTTCATTGCTCTACGTGACATTTACCTTTTGTCGGCAGTGCGCTTCTGCTTGCTCATCTCATTGCTCTTTCATGCTTGCCACAGCTATCATGGGAATTTCAAATGAGCCTGCGATATAATGAAAATAATACTTAAGTCGCCGGCAAGTGCTTCCGGTTTGACGAGCAACATAAATCCGAGACAAGTTTGTAGTTTATTTTGATTTCCGATACTTTGCATTTTCCACAAATTTCCACTTTTCTCTTAAGCGTTTCGTGTGTCTGTGTCTGTGTGTGTCTGTGTGTGTGCGCATAAATATCGCTGGCCACTTAAGTGTGAACTTTGGCAAACAAATTAACTAAATTCAAAACCAAAATGAAAGCCAAAAAGCAAAAAATGCTCATTCATTCATTGACTTCTTCTACATGCCGCAGCAGAAAATCAACAGCAGCTGAAGTTGTCTTAAGCGTTAACACAACTCGCTTGCTCTTATGTGTGTGTGTGTTTGTGTGTTGATTGCATGCAGAACTCGCGCACCTATCAAAACAGCGCGTAAATTTCCATGCCAAAGAATTATTACCGCTCGTGGGTGGAAAGCGAAACAAAACAGAAGACAAATGAAAGCAAAAAAAAAATATATCTTCGCTAGAAAATCAAACAAGAAAAGCGTAACGCATTTATCAAATGCTCAGCAGCTAAAAACAAAACATAAATAAAAAAAGTATCTTTTTTTAATAAAGAAAAGAGAATCTCTATAAAAAAAGCGTAGCGTGCGAAAAGTGCACTTTAATAGGCTTCAGCTTACAGCCAACACTTTGCCCCTTTAGCGGTCCAAACTGCCAGCAAAACGGCTTTTTTCTTAGATATCTGTTTGCCATTAAAGCTATGAAACTCACTATCAATGCAAGTATGCTACAGCATATCTTTTTTTCAAGCTAATCGCCGTGATAGATGAGATGATAATGGCACTCATTTCCAGATTAATAATTATGATAATGTCAGCTAAAAGCTTCGAGTTGAAAGGCTTTAAGTGACAATTAAAATGTTTGGAAATGCTCATAAAATGCGCTCAATAAAAATGCCAAAAGCATTAAAAGCAAATAAAGTATCTATTTTCAAGGAGGAGATACTTTCATGCTTTACAAATTGTGCACGAACGACAAAACAATTAAGAACGGGATCTTCGACTTATAAGCTAAAGTGTAATTAGAAAGCGATAAAGGCGACCAAAGACATGTCTCAAATACATGCACGTTGCGATACAAGCTACATGGCGTGGCGTCACCGCCAAAGACGTGTGCGGCCTCTTCAAGTATGCTTGTTGCGGCCTTTGGAAACTACTACAATACATGACTTTGACTGTCATATTACAAGCGCATTCAGATTCAGTTTATGTCCAAATTATCCGAAGCGCGTGGGGTGGGGGGTTGCGCGTTGAGGTGTGCGTGTTTCGCAAAGCAACGCTTGCCATAAAACAAAGTCACATGCGCACACCCAA
Source organism: Phortica magna (assembly GCA_037044515.1). Lineage (NCBI taxonomy): Eukaryota > Metazoa > Arthropoda > Insecta > Diptera > Drosophilidae > Phortica > Phortica magna. The sequence continues at coordinate 31,444 of JBAMBP010002438.1, forward strand.
AAAAAAAAGCAACAACAAATATTTCAATAAAAATAAAGAAGATACAAATGAGGCATTTCAATTTTTCAACTAAAAAAAAACAACAACGTTTTTTATATGCGAAGCGCGTTTTTAGTGACATTTTGTATTATTTGCGGATTTCGTTGTTGTTGTTGGTGTTGCTGAGGCAAGGCACGGCACATATGCCAAATATTTTGACGTTTGTTCTACTTTGGCGGCTTTGGCATGAAGAATTATTTAGCGTGTATTTCATATTTTATGTTGTTTAACGAGCATATTTATATTTGTGTCTTCGCGCAGCTCAGCTCAGCTCAGCTTAGCATTGGCTTTGCCTTTGCCTTTGGCTTGTCGTCTTTATAGCTCATTAAAAATTCTGCGTAGCAAACGAAGCAGCCAAAGCGCCCCCAAAGAGAAGCCAAGTCGAACCATACTGAGAAACTACATGGCATTATTTTGCAGCACAGCGCGAACTTCTTCGATAGATCTTCAAAGCATTGATAGCTGCAAACGAACCCAACGTCGTTTTTTTTTTTCTTTTCTTCAACTTAAGAAAAGATCTTTCTATGAAAAACAAAAAGTAGCACAAAATCACATGTTCAGAATTGCTAAGCAGCCAGCCTTAGAGCAGCGACAGTTGTATTGTACACTATCGCGGCTAATCAAGTTCGTGATCTCTACAGAGGTATAAAGCAAACAAACATGCCAACCAACAAAGATAGATAAGTATCTACTCATGTATGAATTGTCAGCTACTGTTTTGTGACCACAATCGCATCGACCTATGGCAACAAACAACAGCAACAACGACTTTACGGTCAGGCCAGTTTGTGGCACGGACACGGAATTTCAAATAGCAAACGTACCTTCCGGACAACGTACTTTTCCAATGTTGTTAAAGGTTATCCGATGGTGCCGAAGGAACGTTTATGCAATGCACCCTTTTGAAACGTCACATGATACGTTGGATCACTACTTATGTATACTCTGAGCCTTGAGTTTGGACAGAGCGTATCCCGAATTGTGGGATCATTCTCGGGATTGCTTAAATTGATATACAAAAATGCCAAATTTTTCAGTGATCCAACACACAAGTAAAAAAACTTGACTTTGTTGTGTGAGAATAAAAGTGCTTATAATAATTTTTATAAATCCATATAAATAATAAAAACATTTCGTTGTTTGTTGTTAAAATTTCATTCATTAAAGTATTTTCATTAATAATTTTCGCTTTCGAAAATGTTTGCGAAATATTTATGACTTTTTTTTAATGGAAAATTGCATTTTTGTCTGAAATAAGGCAAAATTGTAAACAAATGAATATAAAATGAATTTTTTCCTTGAGAATGAGTTAATTTCATATGTAAACGCGTTGCATTCTAACAAATTACAACAACTGTTTTTTTTCTTACATTTTTTTTGCGTTTATTCGCCTTTCAATTTTTACATTTGAGTTGCCATAAATTATTTCGATACACAAACGCGAACATTTCATTTGATTTTCAGTACACGAACGAAGAAATATTATGAAGGCAAAGCGAATCAAAATTAATGGCTACATTATTTGTGCCATAAAATGTAAAAATGATGGTGCTAAAACAACAACAACAACAACACAATGACGAGGACAAGGCAAAAGTCTTGGGTCATAAAACAAAAAAAAACACACACACCAACAAAGTTGCTTTGTAAGATGAATGCAACTTTTGTTGATAAAAAAAAGGACAGACAAACGATCGGACGGACGGACAGTGAGGTGAGAATAAATGTCTTGTTGTGCTTTTACGATCATTATAGATACTTTGTTTGTAGGAACAGTTCAAGAAGAAGACTTACCTTGATCCAAACGCCGTTCCATGCGTCGCCATTGACGCATATGATGTATGAGTATACAAGCGGCGACTAAAAAGAAGAGCAGACAAGCGAGCACCGCTAAGAAGAGCGCACCGGTTTGCCAATCCAGCGGTATTGCATCATCGTGCAACTGTTGCAATTGCTCGGCCGTCAAGTGTTGCAACTGTGCTGACGTTGCCGACGCATGATGCCGCAAATGTTCCAATTCATAATCATCGCTGCCATCGGACTTTCGGCGCTATCAAATCATATATAAAATATATAATAAATGATATTTGAAATTTGTGCAGCGATAAACTTACCTCTTTCCAATTGGGTTCGGTTTTTGCGAGCACAACCCAATCGATCTTTAAATCATATATGGAACCGCATATCGTATCGCGGTGCAGTTGACAGGGTCGCAGCGGTATCATTTCACCCTGACAAACGGTGCAGCTTATGCATTTATCTCTGACTGGATCCCACCAATTGTTCGCTTCACAGGGCGAGGCGGCGACGGAGACGGAGGCGGAGGCGCTCAAGGAACTCGTGGTTGTTGTGAGCAATAGCAGCGCAATGACATAGGCGGCATTACTCCAGCGCGGCAGAGCATTCCAAATGTTATACGATGCTGTTGCATTACACGTGGGCAGAGGACTCTCTGACTGTGACTGTGAGTGTGACTGTGAGTGTGTCTGTGCGTGTGTGTGTGACGGTAACTGCGTCGACGTTGAGGTTGACGTTGTCGTTGATGTTGACGTTGACAGTGATCGCGTCGTTGATGTTAATGTTGTTGGTGTTGTTGTTGTTGTCAACGTTGCTGTTGTTGCTCTTGTTGTTCTTCTTGTCCTCGCTGTGCGGCTAAGTAATGTATAAGTGTTTGTCCTGCTGCTGCTGTTGTTGTTGTTGTTGTTGTTGTTGACAAGTACTTCTTCACCTTCAACTCTCATATCAATCGGCACGTGCACCACGCCCTGCGTTCCCCCCGCAGACGCATCATCAACTTGCCTGCTTTGGTCATTCTGCCGCCGGCACATCCTTTGACAATCGATTACTTTCGCATAGGCGGCATTTGTTGCAGGTGGGCGTGTCCGTGTGGCGGCGTGCTTATCTCTGTTTCTTATTACTTTATTTGACATGCGTGGCGTCATTTCAACATAAAAACAAATTATAATCTATAAAAAAAGAAGAAGAAGTCAGAAAAATAAAATAAAAATAAAAAGATGTAAATTTTTATTGTAATAAGAATTATGTTTGCAATAATACTTAAGTGAGCTGAGCTGAGCTAAGCTGAGGGCTTCGTCGTAAATCAGGGTTAAACTTTCCCATGCAAATACGCATAATTTTCACACACTCCATTAGAGACAGCGTGGCAGAACTTGTTTTGAGACTTGTCTAGTCTAATAAGTGTTTGAGTTGAGTTGAGTTGAATTGAATGCGAGATTTGTTTCATCTCTCAGTTTTATGTTGGTTTCAAATTCATGGGGAAATCAAGCGAGCAGATTATGTGTGTGAGAGAGAAATAGCGCGAGAGAGAGAGCATATGTGCACATGTTAATGAACACTGACATTAATGATGATCAATGAACCAATGAAAATTTTACTTGTGCTGCTTTTATTTTTATTTTTCATTATTTTTATGTTTTTATTCATTTAATTCAAGTTAGTTTAATGGACATACATACTAACAGTGAATCTTCTTCAACTCGAACAACGTTAATTGGAAATTCTCGCCAAGAACTGTAAATGATTTCGCTATGATACTTCATAAATGTCTAACAAGCTCTTCAAGTCGTATTTCCCATCTGGAGCGCGCTCCTGTGCAACTTCTTCCTACACCGTTAATTCAAAATTTTCTCGCCAAGAACTAAATATGATTTCCCTATGATAATTTCTGTATATTTCAAGCCTTATATAATAATCCTTCAACTAGATAATAAAATACATTACTATAAGTTGAATATTTATTTTCCCATGACTCTTTGCCTCAACTTGAAGTATCATACATAGAATATATGCCTCTATAAGTCAAAATTGTTAGTTGACAAGCATCTTGTCTCGGAATTCGCGTTAAAGATTTGTATGGAACTTATAAACTTTTCCTAGCAGCTTGAATTAGGAAAGCAGACCACTGTGCAATGCATACATGCCTATAATAGTTGAAATATTTCAGCAAAAAGGCAAACAAAAAGTCGTTGTAATACATATGTAACTCAAGTAGCAACAAAGTGAATGTGCGCAATGCTGAATGATGAAGTTAAAGTCGCCAAAGACGCCAACGACGAATCGACGACGCCGTCGAGCCGCAATGACATCGTCATTCATTTAATGAGCGTCGGCCGTCTTTGGCCGCGGCCGCTTGAAGATGTGAGATGTGACGACTGCAATGCGGCTTAGTGTCGCATTCATAAAGCGTGCACTAAAAGGCTAATATTATCGCAATGAAAATGCAACAAACTAATAATAAAGCGACTCATAACGATAATCACACATGGTCACATAAAAATGCGCCTTCTTTCGCTTTTGCCTTCGTTCTTTGCTATTTTGCATCTTTTATGCATTTGCATTTGCATTTCATTGATTATGTTCGTTGTTATTAATGTTGTTGTTGTTGCCACAATAACCATACAAGCTGACCGTGCCACCGCAGCGCTTGGAGTTCGATATTTGTTGCCGTATTTGGCGTTGTTGTTGCTGTTGTTGTTGTTGCTGGGCTGATCAGCATAAAATTAATAGTATCTCGCGTATGTATGTATGTATGCTTATATCACAAGCAGACATTAAAAGCTGCACACACACACACACACACACACACATATGCGGACTGTTATGAACTTCCGCTTGAAAGCACATTTGGCCGCGAAGGCCATTTTTGTTTTTATTTTTATTTTTATTTTCATTTTTATTTCTATTTGATTTTCTTTTTTTTCATTTGGTTTGAAATTTGTTTGAAACGCAAACAGTTTCGTTGAAGCATAACTATTAATTAGCCAAAAGTTGCACGTGGCTTCAAAGTTAATAAACCATTTGGGCTTTCAATAATGAAAGTTCAAATTTTGAATTAATTTTTACTAAGAAGTTGTTTTGTTTTATTGAAACTGTTGCAAGATGATATGTGGTAAAGTTGACAGCAATAAAAAGCCAAGCAGCAATAAAAACAGACGACGACGAAAGTAATGGAAACAACAACAGGAAGAAGAAATATTTAATTAAAATCAATGATTATGACCACCGGCACCGTAAACTGTTGAACTGTCAACAACAACTTGTTGTTGGGGCGGGGCAGCGCGAAGCTCGACGGTAAGCGAACTACCGACATGATGAAGATGTCCATGATGTTTATGTTGATGATGAGTCTAATGTTCATTATGTTAATATTCATAATGATGTACTAAACAATGGTCAACTACAATGGGCTTGTTTAAGCACATATGAATTGTACTTGTATACGAACTTAGTTATGCCACAAAGTCAATCAAATGAGCGCCTGAAACAAATAAAGAAGAATCGTTCGAGCGTGCGTGCTTGCGTGCGTGAGTGCGTGCGTGTATATGAGGTTTTTGCTAATGAGCCGTGCATGCCAACAATAACAAGCAATTAAATACGCGAAACCATACACACATACATACATACATATATTTATGTATATACAATTCAATATGGAAGCAAAGCGAGTCGAATCGAATCGTATTTTATTTTATCGAATGCAAGTCAAGGCTTGAGTTGTGCGTTGAGTTGTGTTGTGTTGTGTGTTGATTCCAAGTCGAGAGTTCAAACGCGTTTCAATTGACAGTTGTACATTTTCATTAGGCACGTCGACAAAAACAACCAAAAAAGAAATGAAAACCGACAACAACAACAACAACAATACATAAAATGACAATGAGCGACACAACTGGCAAATGACGCCATAATTGATTTGTATTACTTGCGCCCACTCCTACTCCTCTTCCATCCTCTCCTATAGACCCGTGCCTCATTCACACTTGTTGTACTAAGTTTTTATAGCTCGATGGATGACTCGAAATGGAATTGTAATGTTTTCCAATACAGAAGAGTTTCGATAATTGGCATAATTTGGAAAAGTTTTATGTCTAGATTATGGAATTGTCCGGTTTGCTGGACCTTATACCTTATTTAATTATATTATTCTAGTCAAAAAAGATATAAATTTTATTTAATATCGAAGGTAGGTTAAATATAGAGTAGGCTCATTATTTGGTTCAAATAAAACCATGGGTATTTCATACAATCAAAAGTCTGTATGATCGATTTCAAAGTCAAATAATCGGATGGTTGGATAATCGTTGTATTTATTATAAGTCTTCGAATTACTAGAACTTTCGGATGATCGAATGTCCGGTTTATACAACAACTACTATACATATATTATTATTTATATTAATTTTATTTTACATATATTTTTTTTTATTTGTATTTATTTTATTATTATTATTTTTGTTTATTTTATTTTATTTTTATTTTTATCAATTTTATTTTTCTTTTTATCTTTTTTATTTTTATTTACTATATTTTTATTTACTTTATGTTTTTATGCTCTTTCTTCTACTTTATTACTTAACTTTGATTTCCTAACCCTTTCTCCACCTCACTCACTCCCTGTGTTTCCTTCTCACTCTCTTTTATATTGCGTTTCCTATAAAGCTGGAAATTCCTTGCATGCTAATTGGCATTTTGAGCGTGCGTCGAACGTTTGACTCAAAGCATGTCGCATTAGAAACTATTTAATAAAAAATTATGCTTTTCTATTACAACAACAATAACGATTTGAATTGTTATGCCTGACGATTGTTGGTTTTAGCCATAATTCAGTTCCGGTCATAGGCGGTCACGTTTGCCCGCTGCACTTTTCATTAGTGAACTCTTGAACGAACCTTTTGCCAATTGGTTTTTCCAACTCCAATCAAGTACAAAGTAACATGTGCGTGTGTGTGTGTGTGCATGATTGCAGGTGTTTTTGTACACTTGATTCGACATTATTTGATTTGCAATTTCGTTGACGTTTTCTTCGTCTTCCTCTTGTTTGCTTTCTTTGCCAATTTCTGCAAACGTGACTGACAGAGGGATTTATATATTTGGCAATGCGCCAAAAATGAAATAATAAAAATTCAAAAAGAAAAAAACACTACTAAAATAATACTAATTCACAACGAATGTACAAACTATTAAATTCATCATAACAACATGAACAACAACAACAACAACAAAAACAATTCGACGCGACAATTAAACGTTTGCCGTCAAATTGCCAAATTAATCAAAGCGTACGCCATGGGGGTAGGGGCGCTGCGAGGGGGGTGCACTGATGGCGTGATTTTGTTTGTCTTTGCTGTATTTGTTGTATCTTTTTTAAGATTTATGTATTAAATTCAGCACGATTAATCGGACATTTCCTGCAAGTTCTTTGATTATTTTAATTCGGAAGTTGTTTTTTTTATTTTTTGCGTGTTTTTCTTTGAGATAAAACATGAAATTGTTTAATTACTATTTAATTTATGTAATTTTGATTTGCTTTAAGTAAATGTTATGTATTTGCAACAGTGCTGACATGTCACCAAAAAAAAAAGGGAGGAAAAAAAACCTCAAACAGAAAATATTTCTGAAAAAAAGCGAGAAAAAAATGCAATTCGAGGAATGACATTCGCGACATTTTCTACTTTTTCTTCCTCTTCTGCCGCTGCTTTTTTTGCATTTGTAGTTGTGTGTTTGTGTGTGTTTGTGTGTGCTTCTTCTCTGCTTCACGTGTCAATGAAAATGTTTTCGAAATGTTTGCAGTTAACTTTGAGTGACGCTTTTCGAGAAAAAAAAACGAAAAAAGAACGCACGAAGAAGAAGAAGCGCCGTTATTTTTAGCCTGTGCAGCAACTAAAGTGGAAATAACGAGCAAGAAAAAATGCCATCAGCTGCAGGCAAGTGCACAAACGGACAGCCAGAAGGACAGACAGACAGGCAGACCGACCGACTGACGGACAGACGGACGGACAGACACTTAAGCGCAGCTGTGCGAGACAAAATGTTACAAAAATAACAAGCAATTGATAAGCAACAATTCGTGCAAATAAAACGAAAACAAAAACAACAACAACAACAAACGTGATACAAAATATGTAAATATATGTACGTACATATATTTATAAATTATTATGTCAGCTAAAACAGAAAGCAATTTAACGGCAAAAGAAAAAAAAACAAGCATTATTTAGTAAAGAAATGCCAAAGCAAAAGTAAATCATTTGAACAAGTGAGCAAGCGAACGAACGAACGAGCGTGCGTGCGAGCGAGCAAGCGAACAAACGAATGAAGAAACGAACGTACGAAAGATCGAAGGAACGAGTGATGCGCAAACGAACGAGTGTGTGTGTGCGTGTGTGTGAGTGAACACGCAAATAAGCGCGCGTTCTCTGACAACTGACAGTGACAGCAATTTAAATCATGTTGCATTTATGTTTTGCTAATTGAGGCTGCGAAAACAGTAACAGCAACAACAACAACAACAGCAGCAGCAACAGACGCAACAACAAAACGACAAATGGCGACAATGTATGACAGCGAAACGTTAATATTTTCGCCAACTCTCAACGATTATTATGTACAGCTCTCAACATATATGTCCGTCCATACGTTATATGTATACTGTTAGACACATACATACATTAATACATATATAAGTAAGAGTCCCGCATAAATATTTCGCTAATCTGCCAGAAATCCATGCTCATGCACATGTTCATGTTCAGTTCAGTCAGTTGTCTGCTCGGCCGGTCAGACGCTCATTTGTACGCTTCATTTCAAATCGACGCAATCAACACGCGCAAACAGTTTAAAAAAATCATTTCTGGTTTGCAGTTTTCCACACACACACACACACACACACACAAGAACACGCACACCTACACAAAGTTGCATTCAAATTGCCAAACAGATAATAACGGTTGCAATTTTCAAAGCCGTCAAATCTTTTAATAAGAAAACATGCGCGCCTCCAGTCAAGTATGTACATGTGCATGTATGCACATATGTATGTACATGTTTTGTATGCATGTATGCAAAGCGACTTGGCGTCACTTCGATTGCTTCTTGCTGCCAGGCCTTTTTTTCGGTTGGGAACACTTAGTCTTCCTACAATGCTCAACTCAACGCTTCTGCTCAACGTTAATGAACATGTATCTGTATTAATATAATTAATGAGCTGACTTAATGACTTTAAGGCATTAGCAAAATTTGGGTGGGTGGCTTGGTCAATGCAGATGGTAGTAAAGTTCAAAAAAGACAATAAAAACAACACAAATTATTTTATTAGTTAGTATTATTATTATTATTCTTGTTGTTGTTTCAGTTGTTAGTTTTTGTAGCGATTCATTAACATTCGTTGGAATTTACAGAATGAATAATAACAAAAATGTATACTAGAGCGTAAAGACAACAACAACAACAAGAATGACATGCGCATCCATATGACATTTTAATAAATCTTCTAGTAAGCATTTGAGTTCTATCATACATGTCGCATGCACATGTCTCAGTGTCTGTGTGTGTGTGTGTGTGTTTGAGGGGGTGTTGAAGGTGAGGCGCATAAGGCGAGTGAAGGGGTTCGGCTAAGCATAAAATCTAAACAAGCTGAGTAGGTGGCAAGCGACCATAGAAAGTCAACTGTCAACTAAATGCGACGGCGACGGCACAACAAAAACAACAACAACAAAACACAAATAAAAATTAAACAAAAACAAAAAAAACAAGAACACTTTTTGAACGCTAAGTGAAATGACAGCAAAACAGATGTTGCATAAAAATGCTTTGCTTTTCAAAACAAATTCAATTAAATACTTTTATACAAAAAAAAATCAAATATATATTTTATATTTTAAAATGCTTTGTTAAGTGAAAATATTTTAAAAACAATAAAAACACACAAAATTTATATTTTCAATTTGTTTTTTTTTATATTTATATATTTTTTATATATAAATAAATACACATGTGTGTTTGTGTGTGTGTGTTTTTTTTTGTTGGTTTCGTTTCGTGGAAATCTGTGCAACATTAATTTAATAAGTTGAAACGCTTTGTGCTACTTTTTCAATCAGACATGGCGGAATTTGGCAGAGCGCAAAAAACAGAACTCGCCCTCAAAAGTCTGTTGAGTGTCTGCCAAAATGCGTTTCAAATAAGCTAACGTACGTTTGCACGGCAAGCGGAAGGGGGAGGCGGGCAGCAAGGAGGGAAAAGCCGCACAGAAAAAAACAGAAAGAAAAAACAAACTTCGAAACAAGCTAAAAATATAGTTTAGAACGCAGTGGAATATGTAATTATTGGTTGCATGCTACATGATGCAGCAACATGTGCCTTATGGCATGAGTTGCACACGCACACGCAGACACACACACGCACAGAAAGCAAAACGTTCTAAAGTCAACTTCATTGAATGAAGTTGGTAATAAGTAAATCGAAAATTAAAGGCTGAAATTGCTGCCACAAGCTGCAAGTGTTGGCTGCGGCAGGGCAGGCGTGTGGTGTGGCATGCATGTGTGCGTGCGTGTGCAACCTGGCCAGATGTTGTATGGCAAGAGTTTTTAATAATATAAACAAAAAGAAGCCAAGAGCCAAAAGAACACAACTTCCCTTGGCGAACGATCAATGACGGCCATGAGCAGCTTGCTTGCTCAGTGTTTGGCTGCTGCCACTGCAAAGTATCTGTGCGCGTGAATGAGTGCGTGAATATACAAAAACAACCCAAAAAAAAAAAAACAGTATATTTTCGAATTTGTAAAAGCCAAAAGTACAAAACATACACTTTACGCACTGAAAATCAAAAGATTATCGTTTTGTTTTTTCTATTCAGATTTCTTTTTAATATTTTCGGCTCATTTGTGTCTCCGTGTGTGTGTGTGTGTGTATTGGTAGATTTTGGGCAATCAACGTTTGGCTTACACAAGTGTATCTTGTATCTTTTGTCTTATAGCGCAGCAATATTTCTGTAAGCAACTCGAAATTAAGTAATGTGCTGACAACTAATTCAATCAACATGCATGAGTTCGTCATGATTTCGTTTGCTTTTCTCTTCTTTTTTGGGGTACTTTAATTTGCTGAACAAAAGATACAAAAATTAATCATCATTGGCGCTGTCAACGAAACGAAGTCATATCTTCAAAGTGATATATATATTTTTCTACTTAACATTCTTTAATGAATTATAAAGTTAAGGAGAACAATAAACGCTTTAAGTGTTTAACAGATTCAAGCAGCAGTTGATGATCTTGATATGCTGATAACGATAATGATGACGATGACGATGATTATGAATATGAAACTGTTGCTCGTTAATAATTTGATCTTGATGAATTTTTGAGACTTGCAGCCTTTAGGCAAAAAGGAAACGACTTTTCCTATGACAGCTATGATGATCCAAACCGAATTTCCTGCAGATAAACTTGAGAACACTTGCTGCATTTTAATTTCTGCGCTAATACAAAACAGTACATTAAGCGGTTACGCCTCCTTAGGATTTCCAAAAATTGAATTTTTTTTGTTTTGGATTTTCTGAAGATTAACAATCTTGAAAATATTCTCTATTATATTGTTGCATTTAAAAACCGATCGTTGGATTTTGATGAAATTTAAATCTATTGCTCAATCGAAGGACTTATAGAGAAGATGATGGCTTTGTAGATTTAAAGTCCGTCGTTTGGCGTTCGACAACGCATCGAATTACATGTTGAACTTTGTAAAATGGATTATTATTCTAATGACAAGCTAAGCAAACAAGTGTAACAATGATAGCAACGACACAAACAACAACAACAAACAAATAAATGACAACAGCTGAAAACGCATCGACATTTTGGAGAAGTTGCAACAAATGATGATGAAACCAAAGAAATAAATAGAAAACTGTTTGTTTGAGGCGGCGTAGTGCAACAAATGCAAAGCGACCCTTTTGAAAATCGGTGGCAAACGGCAGTCGGTGTCGCATAGCCCTTTGCGCTGTCCTTCCTTCCGTTTCTGTCCACACACACACACAGACACAGACACAGAGACAGAGACACACAGACAGTGGCCGAGACAGACAGAAAGACACACGCGCGCGCGCGCTCGCTCAGACACCGTTTGTCGTTGCATTTGTATCTAGATACATTTATGTAAGTTCATTAGTTGTGCGTTGGCTCCCCCAAAAATACAAAACAAACAGCTAGACAAAGCCAACAACATGGTTATGGTACTTTATAACAGTTGAACGGGGTTCGTGCGCCAAACACACACACACACAGACGAGCACACGCACGGAACAGCAGTTTGTGCACGTTTGAAGGGTAAAGGGCAGAAAAACAAGGCATTTTACTGTTTACGCATTGAGAGCGCAAATCATTTAAACAAAAACAAACAACAACAACTACAATAATAAAAAGGAAGAAAATCACAAACGAACAGTTTGAGCAAAAAAAATCATATCTGCGGCTCATATTTTGCCTTTATTATCAATCTATCTGTATCTTTATATCTTGCTGCTTGCTTAATGCACACACACATGCATAGTTGCCTGTCTGTGCTTGTGCTTGTGTCTGTGGCTGTGTCTGTGTTGCTCTGCGCTTGTTTTACACACAAGCCGATTTGATTTAATTTAATTCCATTTCATTTTCGGAACTCGCGCAGATTTCAGCGCTTGATGGACAAGCTGAGGTTCAAACTGAAACTGAGGCTGAGGCTGAGGCTGACTCTGCTTGTATGTGTGCGGGTGTCTGTGTGTTATACAAAGTGAACCATCGACCATCAACAAACCCATCGAGTCAGTCAGCCAGTCAGCCATCATCATCATCATCGTCATCGCCATCGTCATCGTCATCATCATGATCATGATCATCGTGTTCATCAACTTAATTGGCTGATGTTGATTTCGTTGAGGTTGCTTTTGCTTTTGCTCTTCTTGTTGCTTAATGATGCTGCTAATGATCATTATGACGATGACAATGACGATGATGAAGCCGTGCTTCCGAAACCGGGCACAAAACAAAAGTCAACAACAACAACAATAACTTAAATATATAATAAATATTAAATAAATCATGCACTCACTCAATTCTGTATGTGTGCGTGTGTGTGTGTGTTTGTTTCGTTGCTGTGCGTTATATATTTTGATTTTTTTTTATATTTTTCGCTGATTCGTTGATGACTTTTCATGCAGACATTTTCATTGCGGTCTCAGCTCTCCAAAGCTGTGCTAAGCCTTGTTCTGTTACGGTTTTTGAGTATGTTGAGTCTGTGCGGCCAGTAACGTTGATGCTGCTGATCACGTTGTTGCCCGGCTGCTGATAATGCTGTTGATCAACTTTATCCGATCGTTCATTCATTACAAGGCATGAATTAAACTCCTTTTACTTTATGATCTCTTATTAGTTTCAAACGCTTCATTTAATTTCTCATTTCTTATGCCACAATTCTATTTTCATTTATTATTATTAATTTTTATTTTTCTTTGATCTTTTTTTTTTGTAAATTTTGCACGCAATTTTTATTTTAATGAATTTTACTTTTCGATATTTAAATATCTTTATTTGTAAGCACTTATTTTCACATAATTAGTTTAACTTAAATAAAAAAAAATTGTTATGCACTTATTTATAAATATGTAAATATATATTTTTTTTTTATCGTCGCGCGTTTGTTGCAATTTCTGCAGCACTTCAACAAAAAAAAAATTTGATCGTCGTCGGTCGTTATTGCGTTGCGTTCTGATTCAAGTGCGAACGTCAGTTGAATTTCTACGGTTCGAGATGTCTTGTTGAAGTGCTGCCACTTTTACATTTTTTGGCGCACATCGGTTTTTTTTCTAATTGTTTTGATCAAATGTTCTCATACGGCAAAACGAACTATTTTTCCAACAATATTTTCCGAGTTTTTCGTTTCATATGTATTTCATGCCCTACTTTAGCATTCCAACCGCTAACAACAGACTAAAAGTCTGCAAATATTACACAAAGCAAGTGACAGCACTAACTTTAAATTTTTAAATTATGGTTCTGTTGCCAAAAGAAAATGTTAGCTAACAGAAAATGGAAGTGCTGTTGGATCAAACGTTTACGCTGATTTCAGCGCTTTGACATAATGATTTTTCAACAAGTTTTACTTTATTGCTTAAAATAGTTGAAGTTAAAGCTTATGCAGGCCCAGCTTTCTCCAAATGGCACAACTCACCTGTTGCCAAAAGAAAACCACCAGTTGATCTCCAACCCGGATCGTTAACGCCCTGTTACAACACTGTAAATACGCTGCTAGCACGCTGCTAGTGTATGTAAACCTACTAATGAATCTATGCTGCCAATTATTCTATAGCCACTTTTTTTAGATGGCATAATTTTTCTTACAACAGCCATTTTTACTTATGATTTGGCTGAACACAGCCATTTTGGCTTCAGATTAATTGCTACAAAACTGTTGAATTTAACAGAGCGGCCGCACTATTAGCATTCTGTTGCTCGCTATTGGTCATCAGTTCGATGCAATGAAGCATTCGGTAGGTTGATTTCGAAATGCTGTTTACCGCAATATCTAAAAAAGCGCCTCTTTTGGCAAAGAAGAAATTTTGTCCAGTCGTTGCTGCGGCGGATCGCCGACATTTTATGGTTCGATGGCAAGCTGCATGTTTTTGTTTTCAACAATTAAATTAAGTACTATAATTAATTTCTGCATTTTTGTAAGAATTATAACAAGTAAACAAATAAAATATAATACTGAAATTTTTAAAAGTGATTTCGCGTAGTTCCGGGATATATTCTCGATACACTGGCAATAAAGCGAAATACTGCGATTCTCAACATCTTCATCAATATCAAATTGTTGATGGAGCCTCCAGTTCGTTGGAAGTCCTCAAACCGTTATGTTTGAATTTTTACTGGACGAAGACTCTGCGGCAAAAGTATCGCCAGTGCTGCCCCGCGTGTTTTCAATAATTAAACAAGCACTCTAGTACATTTTTGCTTTTTTGTGACAAGTAAAAGAAAACAAATATTTGTTTAAAATAAAATAATAATGATTTTTCAAAAACTTACAAGAAACCGCGTGATTCTGGGGTACATTCTCAATACTCAAGTAATACTTCGTTTCCCAACCTCGTTATCGGTGCTGTATTGGTTGACCAAATAGTAAAAAAAAAATTCCGACGTACTCCGAAGTATTGAAATGTTTCATGACCCGTAGTATTTCAAGCAAACATAGGAATTTCTACAATTTTTAGAAGGTGGTTGCTCAGCTTCTTTTGAGACGCGCGTGTACCACTATCGACACACTTGCGTCTTTCTCTGACGCAGCGAACCGTCTTCGTTTTTGTAGTTTTTTCGTCCCCTTTCTCCAGAAGCAGAGCTTTCTGCTTTTTACAGCCAAAAATTGCTGTCCAAACGGTATCAATGGTAAAAAAGGCAAAATAACTTAAAAATTTTATATTGTTTTTTATTTCAAAAATCAGTTAACCAAATAGAGCTGCCAAGTCATCTCAAACTTTGGCACACAAACTTTGGCAAAAATCGCATATCGAATTTTCTGTGTTTTGTCTCATCTTTACAATTCCATTTAGTTCTCGCTGATGTTAAAAGCAAATTTGTGCTTGCAATCTTTTCTGAATGTTACCCTGCCGGTGGTAACTGTAAATTTAAAATAGAGTCATTTTTATTTGTTATTTTAAATGGTGGGATCGTTTCATAAGCGCCAACGAATAAATCAATTGAACAAAGATGCATTAATCTAAGAACTCTCCTTTTAATAATCAGAATTCCCGCTGTCCACTTTTACACATCTTTTCAAGCATTGCAGACTCAAAAATTGCTTTTAACGGCGGGAGAATAACTAATTTTGGCAACACTGACAGCCGACTGTCTCAGTTTTTTGTTGTTTTTCCGTCTCCGTTCCTCAGGAGGCACTCAGCTATCTGAGCGACCCTTCCAACATCGTCAGCCGTCAAATTCGTCAATGATCTTGTTTCAAGATCACAAAAAAATAAACTACGATTTATCTGGAGCGACCCATAAAAGCATTCTGCTTTTGAAAACCAAGACAAGAATTTACATTTGTTTAATTTCTACACTTCTTCATTGGAAATTCGATGTGTTTGTATTTTTTGACTTTTGTTTTAAACACAATTCAAATAAACACAAATTCACTGCCGTGTAAACACACAACACCAACAACAAGCGTCGAGAGGAGAACTGCTCCAGATCTAGTTAGTTTGTTTAGCGAAAACATAGCAACCGGACCAGAAAATACGACTGTGATTAGTGCAGTTGAATAGTTTGGTTATCGCGCGCCGGTTTAGGCGTGCATTAGTTTATAACAATATAAACTTAAAAACTCATTTGGGCCGACAAATAACATAATAAAAATAAAAACAAGAAAAACAAAACAAAATGGTAAGTGGCACAATTGGCGCTGCAATTGTGAAAATAGTCGGTTGTATTTAGTAGCGGCGCCACTAGCGTCGGCAGCGACAGAATCGTACGACGACAGCGGCATTCGTTGTTTTCCGCATAACATGCAAACCGCCGGTAGCTGCAATATTTACAGTTTATGATGTGCTTGACTGTTGTTTTCAGGTTATGTTATCCTATTTGCTGGAATATTTGCAGTTGTTATTGTTTTAATGTTATGCTATACATGTAATTTATATATTTACTTTATTTCTAATTAGGATGTGCCACAACTGGAAAATCTTTGCAAGCAATTATATGAGGCCACTGATTCAGTTATACGCTCTGATGCGGAAAAGGCGCTCGTCGCCTTTGTCAGCTGCCAGGATGCACTGCCAAAATGTCAAATGCTATTGGATCGTGCGGACTCAAGTTACTCACAACTGTTGGCCGCATCGACGCTCACAAAATTGATAACAGGACTGTCGCTAATACAGCGCGTTGAAATACGCGGCTATGTGCTTAATTATTTGGCAACGAGACCGAACCTACAACACTTTGTTGTACAGTCATTGGTCACATTGCTCGCAAAGATAACCAAATACAGTTGGTTTGATACATACAAAAGCGAGCACATTTTTCAAAATCTACTCGAGGATGTGAAAAAGTTTTTGCAGGTTTGTAAGAATTTCACAATTATTGAAATCACTTTAAACTTAAATTTGGTTTGTTGTATTCGCAGGGCTCCGTGGAGCATTGCACAATCGGCGTACAGATATTGTCACAGCTTGTCTCGGAAATGAACTCAATAATCGAGGTTGATGTGAATTTATCCTTTTCGCGAAATCGGAAAATAGCAACGTCCTATCGCGATCATCAGCTGTACGATACATTCCTCTTGTCATGTTCTCTGCTCGTAACAGCGCGTGACAATAGTAAAAATTTGAATTACCTGGACGACTCACAGCAAGCGTAAGTACTTGTAAATTCATAAGTAAATATAAATGCATAATCGCGTTTAGTGTCGAATAATAATGAAAATAATGTGTTTGTTACAGACTTATATCGCACGTCTTACGCTTGACAAAAAATTGTCTCAGTTTTGATTTCATTGGCAGTTCAACAGATGAATCTGCCGATGATATGAACAATGTGCAGGTAACTATTATTTTTCTCATATTTTATTACATATTTTGTTTCAACATATTGTACGCTTCATCTTTACAGATACCTACATCCTGGCGTCCGGCATTCCTCGATGCAAACACTTTGAAATTGTTCTTCGATTTGTATCAACTATTGCCGAATGGCATGGCCAGCTATTCGTTATCCTGTCTCGTACAGATGACATCCGTTCGTCGTTCACTGTTCTCTAACTCTGAACGTACTAAATTTCTCACGCACTTAGTTGAAGGCGTCAAAGACATACTGACAAACTTACATGTAAGTAATTTATAAAGTATTAAATAATATGATCAAACTGAAATTATTCTTTTTTACCTAACAGGGCCTAAGTGATCCAGACAACTATCATGAGTTTTGTCGTCTTTTGGCGCGCCTGAAATCCAATTATCAATTGGGCGAGCTCATTGCCGTGCCATGTTATCCAGAGGCTATACAACTTATTGCCAAGTTCACCGTTCAATCATTACATGTAAGTGTGTAGACATTATGGGCGAAAATGAATTCGATTTTTAAAATGCAATTACGTTTCAGATGTGGCAATTTGCGCCAAACAGTGTACATTACTTGCTGACACTGTGGCAGCGTATGGTCGCCTCCGTGCCGTATGTTAAATCACCGGATCCGCATTTGCTCGGCACATATACGCCGGAAGTGATCAAGGCGTATATTGAGTCCCGCGTAGATGCCGTGCCAGTTATTGTGCGTGATCATTTGGATGATCCACTGGATGATCTTTGCATGGTACAACAGCAGCTGGAGCAACTTTCGGTTATTGAACGTTGTGAATACAACAAGACCTGCAATTTGCTTGTACAACATTTCGATTTGAAGGCGCACGAATACGAGAACTTGGTGCAAACGCAGAACGCGAATCCCATTGACATCACCATACACGAACTACAGTTAACTTGGCTGGTCTATATTATTGGTTCGGCAATAGTTGGCCGTTTATCCGTGACGTCTTGTGATGAACATGACACCATGGACGCTGAATTAGTTATACGCGTACTCCAATTAATGACCCTCACGGACGCACGTCTGCAACAAGCGGGCTGCGAGAAACTCGAGCTGGCTATGCTCAGTTTTCTCGATCAGGTGCGCAAAATGCACAGTAGCGAGCAGGGACAGAAGGCAAATGTCTACAAACGATTAAGCGAGGTCTTCGGCCTGAATGACGAACAAATGCTTCTCAGTTTTATCAATCGTAAAATGTAAATGTCAAGTTTAATCACATAATAACTGCAATCATAGTAATAATTTCGCACATTTTTTAACTTGTATTGCAGCATAACAAATCTGAAATACTGGGGTCGTTCCGAGCAAATTATCACAAAGACGCTAATGTTACTCTCCGATCTCTCAGTGCACTTCAATTCTGTAAGAAAGCTAGCCAAGCTCGAGGAAGTGCAATTCATGTTGACGCATCACACAAGCGAACATTTTCCATTTCTCGGCACGAATTCTTCGCTTAGCGAAATGCGTTGCCGCACAATGTTTTACACATCACTAGGACGACTGCTAATGTTTGATTTGGGCGAGGATGAAGAACGTTTCTACAATTTCTTGACGCCGCTTACAAGTAAGGCGTTAAAACAAGAACCCAAACGTTTACATAATTTACACATTCACTTTTAATAGATCAATTTGAATCACTGGGTCCTGTATTAATGGACTCTAATGTCTTCCCAAACGAAGAGGCAAAGAAGGCGATCATTGGTCTGGCGCGCGATCTACGTGGCCTTGCACTTCCACTCAATGCACGTGTGCAGTACACAATGCTCTTTGAATGGCTGTAAGTATTTAACGCATTGACTTGGAATTGATTGAATTGCTTACTTCGTTCCCCTTTTTTTTTTGTTTTAAGGTATTATACGGACTATTTGTCGATACTCATACGAGCCGTTGAACTTTGGGCGCATGATCCGGCCGTATCCACACCCGTACTGAAATTATTTGCCGAATTGGTGCACTGTCGTACGCAACGATTGGCCGGCAGTGTTTCAAGTCCAATGGGCATACTGTTATTCCGTGAAGCATCCAAATTGATTTGCATTTACGGAAATCGCATTCTGCATTTGGATGTGCCGCGTGATCAGTTGTATGCATTACGTCTGAAAGGCATTTCCATATGTTTTGTGATTTTAAAGAATGCGCTTGGCGGCAATTATGTAAATTGTGGAGTTTTTAAGCTCTATGGCGATGATACACTCGATAATGTACTCAACGTGACTGCCAAACTAATATTGTCGATACAGCAAAGTGATTTACTTGTAAGTCTCTCTCACTTTCACCCTATTACGCTATCTCTCTCTCGTTCGGTCTTAATAATTTCATTGGTGTTATTTTCTTATACAGGAATATCCAAAACTCGCCTCAGCCTATTACAATTTGCTAAATTGTCTATCTCAGGATCATATAACGCATCTCGCCGGCTTGGACCCGCGCGCCTTTGTCTATGTCTTGGAGAGCCTCACGAAGGGACTGACCGCGCTCGGTACGTTGTTCAGCATTTGTGAACTGACACAGAAACAATATTTTCCACTTTTCTTTCTATTTGGTGTATGCTTTTATAGATTCTTCCATTTACATTAGTTGCTGCACCATTTTGGATAGTATTGTATCGTACATTTTTAAACAGTTGCAGCTCAAGCGTAAGCATAAACTTTTGCAATGATATTTCTTATTTTTGAAACTACATATGCATTTTTCTTTTTTCAACGTGCCGATTTGAATAGTGTCGACATTCCCAAATAAAAAGCTGAGAAATTTAACAGCCGAAAACGCACAGTTCCTTAAGGTAAAATTACAACAACTGAAACATACTTATTTAACTTTTATATGTATATAACTTCCTCGTTTGTGTACAGGTTGTCGAAATAAATTCCGAGCTGTTACAGACAATGATGTCGACGCTGCTAAATAATGTTCTATCAGAAGACTGTCGCAATCAATGGTTCATGTCGCGTCCGCTGCTTGTGCTCATATTGCTATATGAAGACTACTATCGGTACGTCTCTCTCTTTCTCGCTCTCTCTCTCTGTCTTTCACACACACATTTGTTGAAAGTCAATTGCGGTAATAATTTTATTTAATGCATTTTAACAGCTCGCTGAAAGAGAGCATAATACGCACACAGCCGGTACAGAAGCAACAAACAATGTCGCAATGGTTCGACGATCTGATGTATGGCATTGAGCGTAATGTCTCCGGCAAGAATAAAGAAAAGTAAATATGCAAACTAATTTAAATCAGTTTCTGTTTCATTCACACCGTTGTGCAATTTCACAGATTCACACAGAACTTGTCCACCTTCCGTCGTGATGTTGTCAATCTGCCAAAGTCAACGACCTACAATGCCGGTTAGTAGTTCAGTGTTATATTAAGACACATTTTGAACGATCCTTTCGAATTATTACTCTTTTTTTTTTTTGGATTAGTTAAATTTTTCCAGGTTTTTGTTAGAAATTTTTAAATGAAATGGTCCTTAAGTTATTCAGTTATTTATTTTGTTTGGTTTGTTTTGTTTTATTTTTCTTTTATTTATTAGATGGCGATCCATTTAATTCACCCAATAATAATCCAATGCAATAAAATATTTGCTACATCATCAAAAATGTAATGACAGTTACGATACGTCTTTAAACTCTTTATAAAAATGGCAATTATCCTTTACTCCTTTATACAAATGTTTCACAGATAATGCCTATCAGGTCTTTACGGAAACAAACTATTCGATATCAGTTTAAAACGAAATGCAAGCGACGAATAGACGACAATTTGCCACTCTAAATCAAAACAATCGCTACAACAACTAACAACAACACCATCAGAATGAAAGATTTTGGGAATTGCAGTGTCTCTATGTTGACCATCAAACAGCAGCCAAGACATTACCAAGATTATTTCGTTCTCACGTTCATTTTAGGATATACAATAATAATAATTGAATTACATATAACATTTGTGAGTTGAATTAATATTAATGAAATATTTCATATTGTTTGTCAATGTTTGATTTAAGTTCATGTTTATACTCTTCACGAAGTTAAAAGTATTATAGTTTTGTCACGAAGTTTGTACCACCCAGAAAGAGGCGTGGCTGACTATACAAAGTATAGTTGTAACACGAGTTGATATAGCCATGTCCGTCTGGATGTCTGTCCGTCTGTCTGTATGTGTGCAACTCCTCCCTCAATTTTGAAGCTATCGTCCTGAAATTTTTACTTTATTACGATGACACATTGGTCGGAACCAGCAAGATCGGACTAATGGAACTGGTACCTGCCTTATGTTCATAGTGTGGTTTAAAAACTATTTTTATATCAAACCGCCCACATTATAACCAAAAGCAATAATTTCCATAAGGTGTCGTGAAGAGTATAAATCTTCGGCAAGGCCGAAGATAACGTCCTCACTGGTTATTATTCATTTTGTTTTTTTAATTTTTTATTTCAGCTCTACTTAAATAGAGAGCGTAGCATGAAGTTTTATTTTCAGTGTATGTGCATAAGTGATGATTTGTAATCTAAATTTTAATGTAATGATTTATAATGTAATAATTTTCTACGCGAATAAATTCTGTGTAAATACAAACTAGTAAGCAGTGGCGTAAGTATACCATCTGGGGCCCATGGTAGATTTATCAGACCTTGGCATAGACCACTTGAATTTAGCACACCATTATAAATATTGGGTGCGTTTTGGGTTACTTTTGCGAACTATGAAATCGTTTTAAAAAAAAAGTCGTACCAATTCATTAAGCTTCTGAAATTTAAATTTGTAATATTCTATTTAAGAAAAAATATTTACTCTTACGATACGCCGAAAAACCTAGTGAAGTTTCCTTTTTCATTTCCACATTAAAGTGCCGCATGCTTCTAGGCGATACATTACGACATGCGACATGTGCGATTTTGCAATTTTTTGAAAAAAGTGAGCTGAATATAAGAAGGGAATTTTCGCGCTGATCATTTGTGTGTCGTGTTTAAAAAAGAGTAAATATGAGAGTATCAGAGAAATTTCTCCAACTGTTAGTCGAACTTTTCCCCAAAAGTTACGATCTAGCAAATTTTTCTGTTCGACAAAAGGGCCTGTGGCATTCTACCATCCTATTACTACGCCACTGATAATATGCATACATACATATACATGTTTCTTTTTTTCTTATTGTTGCTGTCCGTTTGCAGCATTCCATGGAATTTGGACAGCTGCTGCTAAGGCGCTTTGTTGTTTCCGATGAAAATGGAGTTCGACAGGCGAAAATGATTTGAATTGACAGCTAGTAGGGCGTGTTTGTGTGCGCGTATGTGTGGGTGGGGGTTGAGGAGGGCGTGTGTGTAAATCACAACGCCCCATAAAGAAAGACAGGATTTTCATTAAAACCGACACACACACCCAATGACTACAATTTGTGTATGTATGTGTGTACGTACGCATGTATCTACATACTTAAATCCGTTTGTATGTGTATTTATGTAGAGCAACAAAAAAAAGCAAATTAATTGGCGATTTTGAAAATTTTTACTTGAACAAAGTTTGATTTCAATATTCAATGTCCCTGCGCTATCACGAAATCTAAGCCTATTCACGAACTTGAGATCACGACAATTTCTGCCCTAAGTCAGCTGTCTTGCCTTGCCAACACCCTACCCACCCTGAAGGAAAAAATAAAATAGTTCGTTCGCTGTTGTTGTTGCTCGCCAAATGTTTGTGTATCCTCCAGCTTGTGGTCTTTGATCGGCGCTGAGTGAGTTGTTATAACGCCCATTCAGTGCGCTGTGCGAATGCAACAGACAAATGCGATAGCATATAGTTGTCACTTTCACCCCAAGACGGCTAACGGTAAGGTGCGTTTTAAAAGCTGCAAACCTCAAACAGGTCTTTAATTAACATTGCTTCTTTGTCATTTATGTTTTGTTATTGTTAATGTTGAAATAATTTTAAACTCAACAAAATAGCAACAACAAATACAGGATTGCAAAGTATTAATTTTCAAAACTACAAAGTCTGGCAATATTTAATGTTCTCGAAGGAAACTCGTCTGCAGTGTTGCCAATTTTTTAGCAACAATAAGTGTTGGTGTTTTCATCTAGATCATAAGTTAATATAGCTGATTTAAAAAGACATGATATCTGAAAAAAGGTCACTAAAAAACAATCAATTATGTTTTATATTAAACTGCTTTATGTTAAGTTGAAACGACGTTCGACATAAAGCATTTCAGCAACACGCGCCATTTTCAATATTGAAATTAAACGGAAATTCCGTTACTTTTGTAATGCATAAAACATTAGAGTTCAAACAGTTTAAGTGGACATGATCACAGATCAGCATGTACTTGCCGTAAATGTCATCGGCAATCATGAGTACTTGAGGCAAGAAGCAAACTTAAGCCGCGATTCACTGCCAAATTTTGATTTTCCGCTTTTACCGACTTGGAGTTGCCACAAAACAGTACTGCAAAATTTATGCAGCATTTAAGTGATAACATTTTAATGTTAACCACATTTTGCTACTATAGACTCTCTCTTCTTATTGTAACAGAATTTTTACTCTCTTTGTCTCTTTTGGGTGGAAAAATGTTAATGTTGTTAACAGATTCTGAAACATTTAACGGCGACTATATTAATCAACCAGTGCTGCTATTTTTATGTTTTCAAAGAAGAAAGGACAAAAAGTTAACAAATCAGGACCGAAAATAATTTCTAAAATCGAGATGCTTATTGTACATTTGAAATTTTTTTAACCTGACTTACTAACTGTTATTTATCATAACAACCACATACATAAGAAAAATGAATTGAGAACTTATTTCAAATATACGTTTAGTTACGCAGCTACCCACTCGACCTTAAATAGGCACGTGAGTGATTTCATAAAAGGTTAAAGATGTCAAGCTCATTATCAAAAACAATATATTTGTGCCGCTTTCACAAATACGTCATTAACATGCATACATATAACTGATTACGTCTCAAAAAAACAAGTGTTGCAATATTAAACTATTGGACTTTTACCTATATGATTTGGCCTAGTGAGTTTTTTTGTCGAAGTGTACAAAAAATCAAACCAAGTTGAGAATAGCACACATTACCGGATTCGGATGCGATTGTAATTAGTGTTCCGGCAAATGTAACTAAGTCCTTTTGAACTGCCAAGAAAAATTATTGAAAGTGGCTGCACTCAATTTGTACACTTTTGCGCTTCTTCTTACTGCACATCTATCCGAGAGAGAAGAAGAAGCAAAGAAAAGAGGTGTTGGCCACAGAGCACGGAAAAGTTCGTTTTGTGTTGAATTAATACAAAAATAAATGGTTTGATTGAAACAAATTAAATCAAAAGTGGTAAAATTGTGTTGATCAATTCCCTTTAACCACAAAACGAGTGCGTGGAGTGAAAACAGGAAGAAAGTGTAAGCAAAATACCTTAAATAAAAATTCCAGAAATCATGAAAATATTTTCTGGAGCATATAAATGCGTGCATGTGTTTGTGTGTGTGAAATGAAACACTCGCCCGCGCTCTTACTCACTGTTCTTTGAGAGAGCAAGAGCGCGCTCTGGTGAGATTGTAAAACTACAAAAAAAAATATATAAATTGTAAGAAAAAAAAAACATACTAAAATTGATTTTTCTTCTCTCTTTTTACTATGTTGCAACCCTGAGTTGCGGTCTCACTTCAAATACGACAACTTTTGAAAATCTTTGCCATCCATTTGCCGAATGGAAATGCCGTTGGTGTAAATGCGTCAACCTGCATGTAAACACAATGTTATACGCTATTTCATTCGCCTGAATGTACACAAACACGCTTGGTCTCGCTTACACTTGGTCGCACGCCGCCCTGTATGTATACACCGGCTGTATCGTTCTCGCCAATTAGTTTTACCCCTTGTATGGTAGAGGGTGCAAAAATTGCAATTTTGGTGTACCAAAAAAGCAAAGTGAAGTGAAGGAAGGAAGGAAAAAAGCGAGCGAGCGAGTAAGCAAGCAGGCAGGCGAACCAAACGACGAACGAACTACGAGCGCACGCACCAAGTCAGAGAAGAAAAATTTTCATTTTCCTCCTGCGGCAGTAAAAGTGAACGGAAAATTTTAAAATCGAATTTCTTTATAACGCCGTATAAACAATTTTACAAAAAGTGTGTTAATAAGTGCAAAACATTAACTAAAAGCCGCAAATATAGTTAATGAATTGAATGCAAAAAAAATAAGCGATAAATGTGAAAAAATATAGCACAAATTACTAAGAAAATTATTCATCATCGTCGCTGTCGTTGTCCGAGACCCCGAGACTACATACAATTGAATCGAACACGAAACGGAATTGAAAAATTGGAAGAGGCAGATATACATACACATACATTGAGACAGCAGCGCCAGCCAGTCAGCCAGCGAGCGACCAGCAGCAGCAAAATCAGCGAGTGAGTGAGCAAAGAGTGTGTTGGTGAAAAAAAAAAAACAGCGACGGTAAAGAAAAAAAAACGAAACGAGAAAAATCGGGCCGCAACGGAGCACAAGAAAAAAAAAAGCACGTAAAGTTGTGAAAACGCACAAAAATTGAAATAAATAATCGACGTCGTGTTGCCCCACAGAACGCAGCAGAAGCAGCAGCGGCAGCAGAAACAATACCCAGCATCAGCAGTAGACGTCAGTCGCATAGGTGTGGAGCGGATTCTCACCCAGCTGCATGCAGGTTAACACAAGCAGGAAAGCAATCGACAGATTGAAAGTCCAACGACGATATTAAATCGGTTGTTGGTCAGTTGTCGTTGTGTGTGTGTGTGTTTTAATCGCAACACAGTAGCAGTACGATAACAACAAGAAGAAGAAAAAAGAAAAAGAAGAAGTGCAAAAGTGAGTCGCCCTCAGTAGCCGCACCCTCATCTCACCCCCCCACCACCACCACCGATAGCTAGAGCAAATCAATCAATCAGGCCATACAGACAGTCTGTCAATCAGTCAGTCAGTAAATCGTCCGTCGAAGTGCTTCATTTCAACGCATTTAAATAAAAAAATAAATATATTTAAATCCAAATAAAAGTTAAGCTTAAACAACGACCAAAAGCTAAGCTTTCGATCAACAGCTAAAAGAAAAAAAACCAAAAAAATCAAGAAGATAAACAACAACAATAGTCAGACAGACAGACAGTCAGTCAGTCAGTCAGTCACATACACAGATCGGCCAGAAAGTCGTACGAAGAGTCAGTCACGCACAGGTCGTATTTAGCCGCCAGCCGGATCGGTAAACAGGAGAATGAATGAATTAGATAATTTAAGGCAAGAAGCCGAATCACTGAAAAATGCCATACGCGATGCCCGAAAGGCAGCCTGCGACACAAGTCTGGTGCAGGCGGCCGCATCACTTGAACCAATTGGACGCATACAGATGCGTACACGTCGCACATTGCGCGGCCATTTGGCCAAAATCTATGCAATGCATTGGGGCAACGATTCGCGGAATCTTGTGTCTGCCTCACAGGATGGCAAATTGATTGTTTGGGACTCGCACACCACTAATAAGGTGCACGCCATACCATTGCGTTCGTCATGGGTGATGACGTGCGCGTATGCGCCATCGGGCAGCTATGTCGCCTGCGGTGGCCTCGACAACATGTGTTCAATATACAACCTAAAGACACGCGAGGGCAATGTACGCGTGTCGCGTGAACTGCCTGGTCATGGTGGTTATCTGTCATGCTGCCGTTTTCTGGACGACAATCAGATCGTTACCAGTTCCGGTGATATGTCGTGCGGCCTATGGGATATTGAGACCGGACAGCAGGTTACTTCGTTCCTGGGACATACGGGCGATGTAATGGCGCTATCATTGGCGCCACAATGTAAGACCTTTGTATCGGGCGCATGCGATGCATCGGCAAAACTGTGGGACATACGTGAAGGTGTCTGCAAACAGACTTTCCCTGGACATGAATCAGATATAAATGCTGTGACCTTCTTCCCCAATGGTCAAGCGTTTGCGACTGGTTCCGACGATGCGACCTGCCGTCTATTCGATATACGTGCCGATCAAGAGCTAGCAATGTACTCGCATGATAATATCATTTGTGGCATCACATCGGTTGCGTTCTCGAAGAGCGGACGATTGTTGTTAGCCGGCTATGATGATTTCAATTGTAATGTCTGGGATACGATGAAAGCGGAACGATCGGGCATATTGGCTGGTCATGATAATCGTGTATCGTGTCTTGGCGTCACTGAGAATGGTATGGCGGTGGCAACGGGATCATGGGATTCCTTCTTGCGTGTGTGGAACTAAGCATGCAACATCATCATTAGCAACAACAACAACAGCAGTAGCGGCAGCAACAGCATCTACAACAGCAGTGGCAGCAGCAGCATCGAAGAAGGCGGAAAGGACCGGCAATGGCAATGGCAACGGCAAACAGCAACAACATCTTCCGTTTGTCGTCGTTATAGGAAAGAAAGAGACAGTAACAACCACAACAACCACATCAGCAGCATCAGCATCAATACAACACTACAATGAGAAGAACCAACAATAGCAGCATTGACATATGTAGTATTATTGGCAATGACAAGGACAATGACGAATGACAGCAACAACAATAGCAACAATAACAACGATAACAAAGATGACAACAATTGTATTGGCAACGCAACAGCATTGAACGTAACTTACATATATATTTGCCGACGCTTTGTAACAGTAAATCTGAATAAGTTTTAAGATAAGTTAAATGATTTACGCATACCATGAAATACGAGACCGTACGACCGCATGACTAATTGACTGACTGACCAACTAACCAATCTACCTTTCAACATTTAAGATTGACTTGCAAACAAAATTTATATATAAAAAAAAGAAAATAATATATATTATAAATTAACATACATACACACATATATATATTATTATTATATATATATACATACATACTTAAACACATGCATAAACAAACAACATGTATTATTAGCGTAAAGTCAAAAGTCGCTGTAGAAAAAAAAATGTACGTTTGAAGCGCTTTAGTTTATTATATCGAACGGAAGCGACGAGGAAGTGCATGTTGATTATAATATTACACACACACACACGAACGCACATATTTTACGCATACGCATATACATACGCACAACACATACATGCATAGATTATATTATGTGCTGAGTTGTATGGCATGACAAAGATGACGGCGACGCGGACGAGAACGAAGATAAAACTTGATGCAAATGGACAGAAATACAAAAGAGACAGAGACAGCGACAGAAAAAAGAAATGATGCTATTAATGATGGTTATGATGATGATGATGATGATTTAGATGATAGTGTTCATGATGTTTAGCTGACAAACACGATGATGATGATGATGATTGCCGTGGCACAGTCAAGCGAGAAGTTAGTAGATGTTAAAACATAAAAAAACAAAAAATATATATATATATATAAAATTAAAAACAAAATTGATTAGCGCACGATGATGTAGAAGCGATGAGAACAAGTAAAATGATGATAATGATGATGATGATGTTGAGAAGATGATGAAGAAGAAGCATTTACAAAACCACAGCAAGTAAAATGAAAATATAAAAAGATAAAAAAAAAAAGAAATTAAATTTAAATTGAGTAAAACAAAGAAACAAAAAAAAACAAAAACAAAAACAAAGAAACCCTAAAGATAATGGAAAAACGTAAGAAAGAGAGAGAAAGAGTAACCAATACACTTTATAAAACATTTTTTCTTATTACTTTTAAGTATTTAATTTATATATATACCAACAACAACAACTACAAAAAAAAAAAGCTAAATCAATATGAAACAAGCGAGCGCGCAAATGAGATAAAAAATACAAAAAAAAAAATGAAAACGACAACAAAAAAAATATTGAACATTTTTGCAACAACAACAAAAAAAAAACAATGAGTAACAAAAAAAGAAGAATTAAAAAAGTAATCACAAAATTTTTTATTAAAAAAAAAACACACAAACACACACACACACTTACATTAACAATGGCGGCCATATAAGCTATGCAAAATTTATCCAAACTTAAAATTTATGTAAAAAAAAAACAAAAACAAAAACAAAATATGAGAAGCGAAAAAAAGCATAAACAGAAACTGAATAATAATAATTTACAACTTTATATGCCTCAAAAATTGTATTTAAGAAGAAAAGCAACAACAATACAACAGCTCTGAAAAAAAAAAACAAAAAATGCAAGCAAACACAACAACAACAGCAGCAAAAGACATTTTCAAGCCTTTGAATTGTGCATGAGTACGTTAATGAAGTTGAGCATAATCAACATGATCATTACAAAAACCACAAGAGCGCGATCGCATGAGAGTGCGACTGTTGTTTGTGTAAATTCCAGAAAACACTACGACGAAAATACAAAAACAAAAATAAGGCATAACTAATTTACAAAAGTACCAAAGGCAAATTAAAAACAAAAAATCATCATTTATTATATATATATGTGACACACTAAAATGCGTGCATAAGCAAAGAGCACAGCAGTAAACAACAACAACAAAAACAATAATTTAGAAGTTTTGCATTGCTGAGCTCAAGCCAACCAACATTTACTGAGTACGCACGCAAGTGAGAGCGCATTTAAATAGAAAGAGAGTTTGTGTGAGCCGTAAACTATGAGCAAAATACAAAGAAGAAGCTGATTAGGCAGCGCATATGTGAAAAAAGAGAGTAATGTAAACGGCATAAGTGAAACGACCAACTAATACTACTACAACAACAACAACTACTTACTCATGCACAGTGTAAAGTAAGCAAAAAAATCAAAGTCATCACTCACTTTCTATTGCATTATCTCATGACTTGTGTGCGACGATCGAATAATTTTTTTATACACACACAGACACACGCACACGAATACAAACATACAAAACATGCATACATATATGCAGAAACAATCAGACATACTCAGATTCATGGAAATAATAAACTGTTACTCATAAAAATGAATTCTTCCGTTACTTAACGACCTCCTTGAATTAATAATAATTACACTGAATTTCTGATCAAACGAACAACAGCAACAAATACATGCATACATACAATGAACACAAGAAAAATCACTTTTCTCGACTGTTAGCACAAATTTTTAGCTTATTTAAGGTTTGCTGTGATTGTGTAAATGTTGCCAGACTTTGAATTAACTAAGAGTTTGTACAATTTAGCAAAGAATATACAAAACATAATAATTATAATAATAAAAAAGCGTGAATAACTACAAAAACAATGAAAATGCTGATGTTGATGGTGTGAAGAAACGAGTATATATATAAAAAAAACAAAAACAAAAAGCTTAACTTAAAAAAGAAAATGATGAAAATTAGTATTTAAGCTCAACTTTCCGTATAACATAAAGAAATGAAAAAAATAGTAAACAAAATAGTTGAAATAAAGTAAAAAAATAACAGCAAACAAAATCCAATTGGCAAAATTGAAACACACGCACACACACATACACAAAGTAAGCAAAGCGATCGCACACAGATACACGCACAGCGCAGCATAACACACACACATACAAACGCACAGTGAGTGAGTGAGATAGCGGAAGAGCGAGAAGGAGAAGCCAACACATGCAAACAGAGACGCACAATAAGCGACAACTAACGGTAACGGAAACGGCAACAAAAACGCTCAATAACGGTTTTTGTTTTTCTTTTTTTTTTTATAAATTTAATTTTTGTCATCATTTTTTTTTAACTTCTCTTAATACATTTTAAAAACGCTCATTTGTCTTTAATTTTATTTTTTGTTGTTTTCCTTCTAAACATGTTTTTGTGGTTTCTTTTTTCTAATTCTTTTTATGCTTTAATATTTAAGCGCAAAGCTAAAAAATAAAATAATTCAAAAAAAAAATAAGAAAATTGAATCTTCTATAATTTTTTTTTTATTATTATTAAATTATATGCTTATTGTTTTTATATAAATACATATATATAAATATAAATAAACCTTATGTCACTATTATTATTTTCTTCGTATTAATTAAATTAATTTTTAATGTACTAAAAAAAAAGGAAATGTTTTTTTTTTTTTATCCATGCTTTTATGTATTTTGTAGTAAAAAAAACGAACAGCAACAAGAAAATTTATATAAATGTTTAATTATACATAAAGAAAAATTAAAAAAAAATAAAAAAAATCTTAAATAATATTTTTTTATGTGTTAAAAAGCGTTGATTGAAAGTTCAGCAACAACAAAAGCACACACACACATACGCGATTACTTTGCATAGCACACACACACACGATAACAAGTTTACAGGACAACAACTACAAAGAATGCTTTGTGTTAAAAGTTGCAAACAAAAGTATTGTGCTGTACACACACACACACACATGGAGAAACAGGCTGCGCGCAAACTAATTGCATTTGCAACAAAAACAACAACAGCAACAAGAAGAAGAAGAAGCGCAAAACACAATAAAGCATACATAATTGAACAGTCTTAAGCAAATTATTTGCATTTATAGCCTATGCCAATTTACACACATATACACGCACACACACACATATAAAAACAACTTAATTAATTTTCTTGTACGTCAGCGATTTTTCTTCTATTTGAAACAACAACAAAAGCGATCAATAATTCTATAATTTGTACTCAAAGCGGCGCTGACGCAAACTTACGTTGCTTACAACAACAACAAAGACTACAACACATGTGGCATTATTAAACATATTACTTGTACATTTTGTTTTCAATTAACATGATTGCTTTGAAATACTTTAAAGTTGAAACTTTATAAACTGAAACTAAAATTGCGGCGACCAACAACAGTACTGTTAAGCCACACAAACACACACACGCACACAAAGTTTTCGTTGTGTTCTTTTTTCTTACTTTCCTACTTTCTACATATATTTTCTTGTTCACAAATACCTAAAAGTAATGTTAAACTAACCTTAAAATAGCGCATAAAAATAATAATATTAATAATGAAAACAAAAACAAAATGAGTAAAGAAGAAGAAACAAATGCAAAAATTTATACGAAAACTAACATTTTTTTCAAACACGAAAAAAACAAAACAAACAAAACAAAAAATATTAATAAATAAATACGAAAAGCAAAAATTCATCAAACATTAAAAATTTACCCAAAAAAAAAAATTTATAAAATAATACAAAAAAAAAAACAAAATACCACAGTGAAAGAAAAACCAAAACAATTAGCAAGAAAAAAACGAGGAATTAT